>OY754978.1:9610298-9990298 GCA_963576475.1 Molanna angustata | reverse complement strand
TCCCCACGGCCAATTGTCCTCACGGCCAACTGTCCCCACGGCCCAATTGTCCTCACGGCCAACTGTCCTCACGGTCAATTGTCCTCACGATAAATTGTCCATACGGTAAAAAGGGCGTACGGCCAATTGTCCACGGCCAATCGGCTACGGCCAATTGTCCGGGAATCTATATATATATATATATATACATCTTCGTACGTTCACTAAAGTAAGCATATAAATGTTTGTGCCATAGGTGAATGAAATCGGTCGAGGCAGGATTCGAACTCGCGACCACTGGATTACTAGCCCAGTGCACTAGCCGCTCTGCCATCGACCCATCAATTTACATTATTGTGGTATATATATACAGACCTTTTAATCAACATATTATAAAGTAAGGAGTTATAGTATTGGTCACTACCCACTGTTTTAAAATGTCTGTTGTAAATGTAAATAATTGGTTTGAAGCAAAAAAAAAACAACCATCTATAAAATATTTCGTTTTGCACGTTGGCAAATATGTACATAAATAAACTATTGAATTTTATGTCCAGTAGATATATTAGACCGTATGTATATTTATTTAAAAATAATATACACATATACATACATTGAGATTTTTTTATATTTTTGATATTATGAAAAAAATATAATTCCTATATATTAAAAAAGGGCAATTCATAAAGTATTTTTTACAAGCGGAAAAAAAGTTTTGACTAATAAAGATTTTTTCACAAGCGATGGTGTTTATGGCTCTGAATGTCTAGGCTCCTCATTGCATTCGAGAACTGTGTCAAAAGAATGTTCCAATAGGAAGACACTTTACATTGACAGATCATCTGGATCACAGAGTACCAACTCTTTAAAAGAATTGGACAGAGTCAATAAGGCGGCTTATTATGATGGTAGTTTCAGTGTGAACGGATTTTTAAAGTGGAATAAATTGCATTGAAATCTTCGGTAGATTTTTTAAGAATGCCTTGTTTTGTTGACCCAACAAATAAGCTATAAAGCGCTTGGAGTGATCTTTTATCACTTAGAGGCGCTTTGTAAATTATTATCATTTTGTTTTTTTATTATAGCTACTTTTTTATTATTTACGCAAATATGGCATTACTTTATTTTGTATAAAAAAATACTTTTTCTTTTATTTAAAGGTTGTCAATTCAAGAAATCATTTTGTGGAGCCAATGTTTAAATTAATACCATACAAATAAACTTTAAGAAAATATTCAGAACGTGAGAAAATTTTATTATTAAAGTCATAGAAGAAAAATCTTCGGATATCTATATGTCTAAGAAAAACTAATCAGCACTCACTAAAACATAAAACGAGTAATATAATAAAAGTTAACACCTCCTTGCCCATTATGCAAGTGGCAATTTTATTGCCATATGGCAACATTTTCCAACTGACCAGTGTTTCCAACAAGGTTTCCAATATAATTTTAGCCCAATTTCTCTTCTGTTGAGAATCGAACCCAGAGCACACGTTTCTGCAAACTGAAGATTCCAGCAATTATCTATGCTTTTGATAGACAAGAAAAACTTCAATCCGTCGACATTGAGTGAACAAAGACAATGATCAATGACGTCATGTATACCGTCGATGAATAACAAAAACTGCAGTGGTCCCAGAACAGATCCTTGAGGCAACCCAGAGTAAGATTTATTTCCTTCAAATTATATCCATATCTTTATCTACATACATTCAGCTGTATACAAAAACTATAACAGCTTTCGACGAGGCACTGCGCATGCTTCACTCAAGAATTTGAGTTTAGAATTAGTACATGATTATATTTGATTTTTTTAACTTTTCTACGCTTGAAATGAGTGTTGCCAGCTTCCGAATGGATCCGAAATAAATGTAATATTTATATATTCAAATACTGGAATTTGACCATTATTTAATTATATTTCAACTTCCACCTTTAATCTCTATAGATTGGATAAAACAAACACACCACAACACAACATATGCATGAATGAAAATAATTGAGCGTAGATCTACTGCTGTCGTTATTTTAGAAACTAATTAGGTATAATATGACGTCAAACATAGATTAACAAAAGAAGTTTAAAGTTTGATTTTGGTTCAATGGTTTTAAATTTCATTTTCATTCCTTCCTTCCAATTGGATAAAAAATACTTTTAAATTTCACTATCGACATTTTTAAAAAGACGATTTGTACAAGAAAAAAATCCAATTGATGTTTTGAATATTTTCCCAATTCCGCTGTGATAAAGGATATACCATTTTTTATTTTTGTTTTATTTATGTATTTAAAAAATGAGCATTGTACAAAAATAAAATATTAACAATAAGTATAACAAATAAGAATAGCATTAGTAGTAACTTAACCAGCCTACCTTTGATTTCATGTTACATTTTACCTCCTGTTTGTTTCAAAAAATGAATTATTCCTATCTTATGTTGCTCCTGAAAAGGGTCCTTGAAATACACACATAAATCCACGGACCTGATCCTTATTATTATACATATATAGTATGCGGCACGATGGCGAATTCTGAACAGCGTTATTATTTTTTTGTCTAAAAAGAAGGTTGAGGTGTGTTTTGTTTGTCTTTTTAATAAAATAATTTTCAAAAGGTCTGTAGAATCAATATTGTACGGCCCAGCCTAGTGTATAAAAGATAGGTTTCGTACCTATAAAAATCAAGCAATTTTATAGAGTCCATGAGTTTCTGTAATTACTTGTTTTTTTACAGTTATAAATTGAACCAGTATTTTTTGTGTAACGTGATCATAATACACTGGACTTGGGCTTATGAGTGTTCTAAATTTTCATCAATTAATATGTATAAATTTTGAATCGAAATCAATCCAATTATTTGAAGTCAAACTAATTTTACTACGTTCATATGAAGAATTCTAATGTTTACAATCATAACACGATTGTATCATTGTTTATAACATTATATTATAAGTACCAAGTTGTATTGATAAACATAAAATAATATAAACATACAATTGAGTTATGAATTCTTTTGTTGGGCAATCGCTTTGCTTTGAACTCCACTACGAAATCAATATTTTGATAAAAAATAATAATCGTTATTAAAACTTTGATAAACTGAAAAACAGGGTTGGCAAAAGACAAAATTTATGATTCCAACAAAATGAAAGAATAACGAATGGGTTGATTTTTCATATTACGAACCATGATGGAACTGCGTAAAGTTATGATGCCACATTGAATCATAAATATATAAGGCTGTTGTATCTCAATATTTATAACAATATTGGAAAAATATTGTTTTTTCAGACCAACACGGAATATCTCGCAATGTGGGGTAACCAGCGACAAGTATTCGGGTGAGCATTAACTCATAAAAGGAAGAACGTCACACGCACGATTTTGAAGGAGAAGTATTGTTAGTGTGAATGTTATATGTGCACTGCTAAGTTCACGCAGGTCATTGAAGGGTCTGAGGGGCGGCTAAAGACCACTAGACCTTAGAATACAACACAGCTCACGTTACCAAGATCGGATGATCTGTCAACGTTGACATTTTCAACACAAAAAAAATAATAAGTAGTAGTAAAAATCATACGTAAATATTTTTTTTGAAAAATGTGATCAAATTCAAATACATTATAAACTCATTCTTCTTTCTACTTCTTATCTTCGTCCTTCTCCCATATTTGTTTTGGGATCGGCTCTCCTTATTTTTATCCTACATGCCTCTCTATCATGCGCCATCGTTTCATCCAATTGTGCCCTTCCCAACTCTGGGTCTGGGTCGCTGGGATTACTCCGAAGCTGCCTCGGATATGTTGGTTTCTCACTCTGTCTAACGTTGTCACACCACCGGACCACCTAAGCATTTTCATATCGTTGGTGTGGAGTTTTTGCTCGTGTACTTTCTTTACGGTCCAGCATTCGGCGCCATAGATCATCATCGATCTTACTGCCGTTTTGTAGACTTTTCCCTTTTTTTGTTTTATTGGTACACGATTGTCACATAGTACTACTGTGAGGGATCTCCATTTCTGCCTGGCTACGCGTGTTCTGTGGGTGACGTCAGCATCAATATTTGCATCTGCTGTGAGCACTGAACCAAGATACCTAAACTCTTTCACCTCGGGCAGCTCCAATTCGTCAATAACATTATAAACTTATTCCCAACCTTAAATGACAAGGGTGTTGATAACAGTTTTTCCTGCCACCAATTTTCATTCAATTTATGAAGCAACTCGCTTAGGCGAGTCGCTATTGTTATTGAGACTGTCGAAAGTTTTGTCGAAAGGCGCAATTTGGTTTTTACTCTCCACTAGGTACTGTTCTTCCCCACCACTACCCGTTCTACTTATGGAGACTAATAACGGCCCTTTGCAAAACTCCGAGAACTCTAAAACCTTGCAGACAGTGCACTTAATGTGCCAAAGAGAGCTTATCATGTGGAAATAATTGGCTCACTGCTCAGTGATAGTGAAGATAATAGTGCACCGAATTAAAGACAGAAAGTGTTGAAAGCCCTAAAGTTGCTCTTCGTGGCTACAAGGTCCACTAGGTACTATTGAACTGTAAAAAAGTGTATTTGTAATTTTATTTAAAGAATGTGTAAACATTAAGAATATATTTATGTAAATGTATTCAGGGATTGCCAACATTTTAAGAAGATAAAAGTATACTCCGCAGTTGTGAGCTTGGCGCTGATTCGCTCGTTTTTTTAAGGCATATGCATACTTATTACATTAACCTTATGTTTTTTTTTGTTGGTACACTGACAGATATTGCCTATGGGCAATAAGTCCACAACATTGTGTGTAAAACATACACATTTTAATGTGCGAACATGTCTATAGGTACATTTTTTTGTGAACTAACCTATTACTAATTAATTAGGCTATCGGCCTCAAGCATAGATAAGATAAAAATAAGTTTTTGGCATCCCTGTGTATTTGACAAGCATAGATGATAATATTTAAATAATTTCAAATAGAACAGCGGTCACCGGTCATAGAAAATTGCGTAACATAATCTATTCCTGTAGCAGCTATATAAACTGCATGGCATCTTTATTTTTTATAGTCATTAACTGTCATAAGCGGTAAAGACATCTTCATCATGGCCAAATTCCTGGTAAATATTATCTCTTATATTACCTACCCCTTGGTTATTTATATATTTTTTCTATATCGTGTTTTTTATTGTTTTTTTTTAATAAAAGAATAAATGTAACTGCTATATTTTTTTGAACAGCTATGTTTATTATTGATTTTTTACAAATTAAATGTATATTTTCATTCCCTTAAATACCTTAATATATCAATTATATAAATAAACTTAACATACCTTATTATATCACTTAATTTAAAAACAAAAAATTTCGAATGTAAAACTTAACAAATTACTGACATCTTTTGATAAGTTTTCTCCTAATATTATGAGTTCTTAATTGTGTACTTACTCTTTTTACTAGTCATATTGATTTTGTGGTGTTTGATCTATAATTTAGAATAGAAAATATTATAAAATAGTACATATTTTTTCTTCTTTTAGTACTTCTTCTTCTTCTTCTTGCTGGCAGCTGTTGTGAGCGCCACCCCATACCGCCCAAAACAGCCTTACCACGACCGTAAGTTATTTTTTTCAAATATTTATTTTATTTTAATTTACTGTTTAAAGATACAGAGAAAAACTGTAAACGGAATAAAATTAACTTATTTTATGACATTACATGATATGTGAACAAATAAAGGCAATATTTGTAAACTTAATTGTACTAATTAAAAAATAAACTTAATTTAAAGAACATCCACTCCGATCTGCTGAACGTAGGTACTTTATTCCAATTCATGGTACTTATTTTTTTAGCTCTTCATTTGAAGTATAATTACCAAAGCTATGGAATAGTCTAAATACTGAGATTGTGTCAGCTAGAAAAAGCCTAAAGCAAAAATATCTATCTGATAATGCCTTATTTCTTATTCCTCTCCTCATACTTCTGTTTTCCTATCATTGCTATGAGCTGTTCATATATTCAACTACTTTTTGTCTTTTTCAATTTCCTTCTGTTATCTTCATAATATTTTATTTTTATTTTTGTCATGTCATTATCTAATTGTCATAATAGTACACACATTGTATTGTATACTTACAAATTTGGTTGCTTGAAAGAAATTGACGTTTTGCAATAAACCGGCCAGTGTAAAAATTATACAAGACATGGAGTTACAAATAAATATTCAAAAAAGGATTATTATATTAACAAAAGGAAATGGTTTTGAGGAAAGGAGCAGGATTGAATAGTGAGAAAACGGGGAGCAGTCGTATACCGCCTATCTCTAAATAAAGGAGCAGGATTGAATAGTGAGAAAACGGGGAGCAGTCGTATACCGCCTATCTCTAAATAAAGGAGCAGGATTGAATAGTGAGAAAACGGGGAGCAGTCGTATACCGCCTATCTCTAAATAAAGGAGCAGGATTGAATAGTGAGAAAACGGGGAGCAGTCGTATACCGCCTATCTCTAAATAAAGGAGCAGGATTGAATAGTGAGAAAACGGGGAGCAGTCGTATACCGCCTATCTCTAAATAAAGGAGCAGGATTGAATAGTGAGAAAACGGGGAGCAGTCGTATACCGCCTATCTCTAAATAAAGGAGCAGGATTGAATAGTGAGAAAACGGGGAGCAGTCGTATACCGCCTATCTCTAAATAAAGGAGCAGGATTGAATAGTGAGAAAACGGGGAGCAGTCGTATACCGCCTATCTCTTAATAAAGGAGCAGGATTGAATAGTGAGAAAACGGGGAGCAGTCGTATACCGCCTATCTCTAAATAAAGGAGCAGGATTGAATAGTGAGAAAACGGGGAGCAGTCGTATACCGCCTATCTCTAAATAAAGGAGCAGGATTGAATAGTGAGAAAACGGGGAGCAGTCGTATACCGCCTATCTCTAAATAAAGGAGCAGGATTGAATAGTGAGAAAACGGGGAGCAGTCGTATACCGCCTATCTCTTAATAAAGGAGCAGGATTGAATAGTGAGAAAACGGGGAGCAGTCGTATACCGCCTATCTCTAAATAAAGGAGCAGGATTGAATAGTGAGAAAACGGGGAGCAGTCGTATACCGCCTATCTCTAAATAAAGGAGCAGGATTGAATAGTGAGAAAACGGGGAGCAGTCGTATACCGCCTATCTCTTAATAAAGGAGCAGGATTGAATAGTGAGAAAACGGGGAGCAGTCGTATACCGCCTATCTCTAAATAAAGGAGCAGGATTGAATAGTGAGAAAACGGGGAGCAGTCGTATACCGCCTATCTCTAAATAAAGGAGCAGGATTGAATAGTTAGAAAACGGGGAGCAGTCGTATACCGCCTATCTCTAAATAAAGGAGCAGGATTGAATAGTTAGAAAACGGGGAGCAGTCGTATACCGCCTATCTCTAAATAAAGGAGCAGGATTGAATAGTGAGAAAACGGGGAGCAGTCGTATACCGCCTATCTCTAAATAAAGGAGCAGGATTGAATAGTGAGAAAACGGGGAGCAGTCGTATACCGCCTATCTCTTAATAAAGGAGCAGGATTGAATAGTGAGAAAACGGGGAGCAGTCGTATACCGCCTATCTCTAAATAAAGGAGCAGGATTGAATAGTGAGAAAACGGGGAGCAGTCGTATACCGCCTATCTCTAAATAAAGGAGCAGGATTGAATAGTGAGAAAACGGGGAGCAGTCGTATACCGCCTATCTCTAAATAAAGGAGCAGGATTGAATAGTGAGAAAACGGGGAGCAGTCGTATACCGCCTATCTCTAAATAAAGGAGCAGGATTGAATAGTTAGAAAACGGGGAGCAGTCGTATACCGCCTATCTCTAAATAAAGGAGCAGGATTGAATAGTGAGAAAACGGGGAGCAGTCGTATACCGCCTATCTCTAAATAAAGGAGCAGGATTGAATAGTTAGAAAACGGGGAGCAGTCGTATACCGCCTATCTCTAAATAAAGGAGCAGGATTGAATAGTGAGAAAACGGGGAGCAGTCGTATACCGCCTATCTCTAAATAAAGGAGCAGGATTGAATAGTTAGAAAACGGGGAGCAGTCGTATACCGCCTATCTCTAAATAAAGGAGCAGGATTGAATAGTGAGAAAACGGGGAGCAGTCGTATACCGCCTATCTCTAAATAAAGGAGCAGGATTGAATAGTGAGAAAACGGGGAGCAGTCGTATACCGCCTATCTCTTAATAAAGGAGCAGGATTGAATAGTGAGAAAACGGGGAGCAGTCGTATACCGCCTATCTCTAAATAAAGGAGCAGGATTGAATAGTGAGAAAACGGGGAGCAGTCGTATACCGCCTATCTCTAAATAAAGGAGCAGGATTGAATAGTGAGAAAACGGGGAGCAGTCGTATACCGCCTATCTCTAAATAAAGGAGCAGGATTGAATAGTGAGAAAACGGGGAGCAGTCGTATACCGCCTATCTCTAAATAAAGGAGCAGGATTGAATAGTTAGAAAACGGGGAGCAGTCGTATACCGCCTATCTCTAAATAAAGGAGCAGGATTGAATAGTGAGAAAACGGGGAGCAGTCGTATACCGCCTATCTCTAAATAAAGGAGCAGGATTGAATAGTTAGAAAACGGGGAGCAGTCGTATACCGCCTATCTCTAAATAAAGGAGCAGGATTGAATAGTTAGAAAACGGGGAGCAGTCGTATACCGCCTATCTCTAAATAAAGGAGCAGGATTGAATAGTGAGAAAACGGGGAGCAGTCGTATACCGCCTATCTCTAAATAAAGGAGCAGGATTGAATAGTTAGAAAACGGGGAGCAGTCGTATACCGCCTATCTCTAAATAAAGGAGCAGGATTGAATAGTGAGAAAACGGGGAGCAGTCGTATACCGCCTATCTCTAAATAAAGGAGCAGGATTGAATAGTTAGAAAACGGGGAGCAGTCGTATACCGCCTATCTCTAAATAAAGGAGCAGGATTGAATAGTGAGAAAACGGGGAGCAGTCGTATACCGCCTATCTCTAAATAAAGGAGCAGGATTGAATAGTTAGAAAACGGGGAGCAGTCGTATACCGCCTATCTCTAAATAAAGGAGCAGGATTGAATAGTGAGAAAACGGGGAGCAGTCGTATACCGCCTATCTCTAAATAAAGGAGCAGGATTGAATAGTGAGAAAACGGGGAGCAGTCGTATACCGCCTATCTCTTAATAAAGGAGCAGGATTGAATAGTGAGAAAACGGGGAGCAGTCGTATACCGCCTATCTCTAAATAAAGGAGCAGGATTGAATAGTGAGAAAACGGGGAGCAGTCGTATACCGCCTATCTCTAAATAAAGGAGCAGGATTGAATAGTGAGAAAACGGGGAGCAGTCGTATACCGCCTATCTCTAAATAAAGGAGCAGGATTGAATAGTGAGAAAACGGGGAGCAGTCGTATACCGCCTATCTCTAAATAAAGGAGCAGGATTGAATAGTTAGAAAACGGGGAGCAGTCGTATACCGCCTATCTCTAAATAAAGGAGCAGGATTGAATAGTGAGAAAACGGGGAGCAGTCGTATACCGCCTATCTCTAAATAAAGGAGCAGGATTGAATAGTTAGAAAACGGGGAGCAGTCGTATACCGCCTATCTCTAAATAAAGGAGCAGGATTGAATAGTTAGAAAACGGGGAGCAGTCGTATACCGCCTATCTCTAAATAAAGGAGCAGGATTGAATAGTGAGAAAACGGGGAGCAGTCGTATACCGCCTATCTCTAAATAAAGGAGCAGGATTGAATAGTTAGAAAACGGGGAGCAGTCGTATACCGCCTATCTCTAAATAAAGGAGCAGGATTGAATAGTGAGAAAACGGGGAGCAGTCGTATACCGCCTATCTCTAAATAAAGGAGCAGGATTGAATAGTTAGAAAACGGGGAGCAGTCGTATACCGCCTATCTCTAAATAAAGGAGCAGGATTGAATAGTGAGAAAACGGGGAGCAGTCGTATACCGCCTATCTCTAAATAAAGGAGCAGGATTGAATAGTTAGAAAACGGGGAGCAGTCGTATACCGCCTATCTCTAAATAAAGGAGCAGGATTGAATAGTTAGAAAACGGGGAGCAGTCGTATACCGCCTATCTCTAAATAAAGGAGCAGGATTGAATAGTTAGAAAACGGGGAGCAGTCGTATACCGCCTATCTCTAAATAAAGGAGCAGGATTGAATAGTTAGAAAACGGGGAGCAGTCGTATACCGCCTATCTCTAAATAAAGGAGCAGGATTGAATAGTGAGAAAACGGGGAGCAGTCGTATACCGCCTATCTCTAAATAAAGGAGCAGGATTGAATAGTTAGAAAACGGGGAGCAGTCGTATACCGCCTATCTCTAAATAAAGGAGCAGGATTGAATAGTTAGAAAACGGGGAGCAGTCGTATACCGCCTATCTCTAAATAAAGGAGCAGGATTGAATAGTTAGAAAACGGGGAGCAGTCGTATACCGCCTATCTCTAAATAAAGGAGCAGGATTGAATAGTTAGAAAACGGGGAGCAGTCGTATACCGCCTATCTCTAAATAAAGGAGCAGGATTGAATAGTGAGAAAACGGGGAGCAGTCGTATACCGCCTATCTCTAAATAAAGGAGCAGGATTGAATAGTTAGAAAACGGGGAGCAGTCGTATACCGCCTATCTCTAAATAAAGGAGCAGGATTGAATAGTTAGAAAACGGGGAGCAGTCGTATACCGCCTATCTCTAAATAAAGGAGCAGGATTGAATAGTTAGAAAACGGGGAGCAGTCGTATACCGCCTATCTCTAAATAAAGGAGCAGGATTGAATAGTTAGAAAACGGGGAGCAGTCGTATACCGCCTATCTCTAAATAAAGGAGCAGGATTGAATAGTTAGAAAACGGGGAGCAGTCGTATACCGCCTATCTCTAAATAAAGGAGCAGGATTGAATAGTTAGAAAACGGGGAGCAGTCGTATACCGCCTATCTCTAAATAAAGGAGCAGGATTGAATAGTGAGAAAACGGGGAGCAGTCGTATACCGCCTATCTCTAAATAAAGGAGCAGGATTGAATAGTTAGAAAACGGGGAGCAGTCGTATACCGCCTATCTCTAAATAAAGGAGCAGGATTGAATAGTTAGAAAACGGGGAGCAGTCGTATACCGCCTATCTCTAAATAAAGGAGCAGGATTGAATAGTGAGAAAACGGGGAGCAGTCGTATACCGCCTATCTCTAAATAAAGGAGCAGGATTGAATAGTTAGAAAACGGGGAGCAGTCGTATACCGCCTATCTCTAAATAAAGGAGCAGGATTGAATAGTTAGAAAACGGGGAGCAGTCGTATACCGCCTATCTCTAAATAAAGGAGCAGGATTGAATAGTTAGAAAACGGGGAGCAGTCGTATACCGCCTATCTCTAAATAAAGGAGCAGGATTGAATAGTTAGAAAACGGGGAGCAGTCGTATACCGCCTATCTCTAAATAAAGGAGCAGGATTGAATAGTTAGAAAACGGGGAGCAGTCGTATACCGCCTATCTCTAAATAAAGGAGCAGGATTGAATAGTTAGAAAACGGGGAGCAGTCGTATACCGCCTATCTCTAAATAAAGGAGCAGGATTGAATAGTGAGAAAACGGGGAGCAGTCGTATACCGCCTATCTCTAAATAAAGGAGCAGGATTGAATAGTTAGAAAACGGGGAGCAGTCGTATACCGCCTATCTCTAAATAAAGGAGCAGGATTGAATAGTTAGAAAACGGGGAGCAGTCGTATACCGCCTATCTCTAAATAAAGGAGCAGGATTGAATAGTGAGAAAACGGGGAGCAGTCGTATACCGCCTATCTCTAAATAAAGGAGCAGGATTGAATAGTTAGAAAACGGGGAGCAGTCGTATACCGCCTATCTCTAAATAAAGGAGCAGGATTGAATAGTTAGAAAACGGGGAGCAGTCGTATACCGCCTATCTCTAAATAAAGGAGCAGGATTGAATAGTGAGAAAACGGGGAGCAGTCGTATACCGCCTATCTCTAAATAAAGGAGCAGGATTGAATAGTGAGAAAACGGGGAGCAGTCGTATACCGCCTATCTCTAAATAAAGGAGCAGGATTGAATAGTTAGAAAACGGGGAGCAGTCGTATACCGCCTATCTCTAAATAAAGGAGCAGGATTGAATAGTTAGAAAACGGGGAGCAGTCGTATACCGCCTATCTCTAAATAAAGGAGCAGGATTGAATAGTTAGAAAACGGGGAGCAGTCGTATACCGCCTATCTCTAAATAAAGGAGCAGGATTGAATAGTTAGAAAACGGGGAGCAGTCGTATACCGCCTATCTCTAAATAAAGGAGCAGGATTGAATAGTTAGAAAACGGGGAGCAGTCGTATACCGCCTATCTCTAAATAAAGGAGCAGGATTGAATAGTGAGAAAACGGGGAGCAGTCGTATACCGCCTATCTCTAAATAAAGGAGCAGGATTGAATAGTTAGAAAACGGGGAGCAGTCGTATACCGCCTATCTCTAAATAAAGGAGCAGGATTGAATAGTGAGAAAACGGGGAGCAGTCGTATACCGCCTATCTCTAAATAAAGGAGCAGGATTGAATAGTGAGAAAACGGGGAGCAGTCGTATACCGCCTATCTCTAAATAAAGGAGCAGGATTGAATAGTGAGAAAACGGGGAGCAGTCGTATACCGCCTATCTCTAAATAAAGGAGCAGGATTGAATAGTGAGAAAACGGGGAGCAGTCGTATACCGCCTATCTCTAAATCCTTTTGGAGTAATTGAATATGAATAATTCATTAAAAAAACGCGTTGTAGTTTTAATAATTACCTAAATAATCATTTTTTCGATAAAATAAACGGTGCCACTATTTTTACGACCGGAATTGGCGGGAAAAGCGTTTTCCCGCCAAAAAGTGTCTATTTACAGGACAAATTTTCTGACGTCGTCTATGTTTTTAGGTCATTTATAACAAATATTTACCTTTGTAATTTTTTCAATGGTCATAAAAATGCATCATGGAAACCAACTTAAGGAAAAAATAAATAATATTGGCATATTATTACATTTGCTTAATTTTATAAATCATTTTTTCATCGAGATCTACAATTATAACAAAGTATAAACAAAGGTAAATATTTTCATAACTTGATTTATCTGCGTTTTCTGTGGTTATTTTTGGTTTTCGTCTATGGTTGAGTCGTGTAAATAGTCGTAACCTAAAATAAAAAGAAATGAGAATATTATATTCTATGACAAATTTTCAACATCTCAATAGAGACGAAATCATTCCAACTTCGTTCTTATTTAAAAATGTCTTATTTCGTTCTTATTTCGTTCATGTTTAAAAATGCCTTAAAACATAATTGACTCCTGACAGGGAATAAAAATCATATGTTTTCATACATACATACATACCATCACGCCGTATCCCTTGGGGTAGGCAGAGAGGACCGAACGCCAGAGACCTCTATCTTGACATACATGTTTTGCCTCATTTACATCCATGCATCGCGTCATACATGCTCTCCTATTATTCTGACTTCGTATATTACCATCTTTCAAAATCTCAATTATATGATCATGCCAACTCTTTCTCGGGCGGGCACGAACCTCTCCTTCCACTCTTTTCAGCCTTGTATACTTTCTTTGTCAGGCGCTCATCGTTCATTCTCTCCACATGTCCGAACCATCGTAGTTTATTAATATGTATAATAGTACAAAAATGTTCGAGCAAATCATATTTAATAATGAAAATATAAATTTTGAAAGTGTGGGTTAGTAGGGGTTTAAATTTTTGGGTGATGATTTAATTTTTTTTTTCTTATTTTTTACAGCATATACACATGGTCACGGTCACGATGGTTTCAAGAATGGTGAGTATATTTATTAAATCATATTCCAACTGTTGATTTGTTCAGGAGAACTTTGTGTTCTTAACATATCGACAATGTTTCAAGCCAGGATACGCGAGAATTGTATGCAGAAGTCTACTTTTTTCACGGCTTTTCCAACTTTGAAGTCAAAAAACACCAACTTAGAGGCTTCGCAGCATATATGTTCCATAACGGATTTACTCAGAATTCGGAGTAGAACATTTCATGTGTCTGTGTGTGTGTGTGTGTCATTATAACTTTTGATCCGCTCAATTGACAGAGCCTTAAATTTCAGAATATATGAACAGTTATAGGCCTACAAAACTTTTTTACTCAGAATTTTGAATTTTTGTTTCAGTCAGGGGTTATCAACTTTTGAATTTTTACTTTATTTTTCCATATATCAAAAAAGATAGAAACCATAAAAGATAGAACGCTGAAAATTGGTACAAATATAGACAAATACAAAATCTCAAATTATTTTTTTCAAAAAAATTCCAGGGTTTCTCAAATATTTTTTATTAAGAAATATATTTTTTTATGATAAATTTATGAGTTTAACTGCCTATATTTCCAATTTTTTTAAAAATATCGAAAAAAGCCGAAACACCCAAACTTGATAATTTAATTTTCTATAAAAAATATAAAATTGTATTAGCACATCTCAAACTTTTTTTAACAATTTTTATAAAAATTGAATTTAGTGACGACATTGCTTCATACAATTTGTATGGCAGTCGCCTATACACAATATGTAAGAATACTTAATAGTTTGATAGGTACTTAATCTCCAAACATACACACAGAACCATCATGCTGTTTTCATATTCCGGGTATGAAAACAGGACTGACCTCCATACTGTCCTATCTTGACATACATACCACCATGATGTGTTAAAATTTTCAATAATTTGGATTTATGGGTTTATAGTTTGATTCTTATTCTTCAACTATATGTACATACTATCGCTATCGACAGTTGGATCTCATGTGTTACATGCAACTAGTTAATACAATTTTATTATCATGTTCTTATGTCGTCTCCATTGGACTGAACTTTAGGAAAACGAATAATTATAATATAGGCAAACATTGATTATTCCCCTGCCGGGAATCAATTACGTGTTTTATTTTTATTTTTTTACAAATAATAACTCAATAGAGACTGCACGGAAACCATAAGCCTATTATAGATGTTCAATTCTTACTCCACACTAACCCAAGAGGATATAGTCGGGTATGATTTCGCAATTTTTAAGGCTATTTTTTTTATTGCAGATTATCAACTAGTATCATGCTGAGATTGTATTCTGAAAGTTTTATCACAATGTATCTGTGTTGTGTGCTGTGTGCTGCGTGCTGCGTGCTATGTACTGTGTGCTATGTACTGTGTGCTATGTACGGCGTGTTTATTTTACTTTATGGATTTTCGATAAAGTACTCATTCGGTTCTTTTCAATTTTTGCAAATTAGTATATCTGATACTCACTTAAACCCCATTAGATTTTGAAGGATATCTGAATAGTGCTAATCAATTTTTTTAACTATCAAATATTTCAAAGTGTCCCCAAACTAAGGAAATTAGTAGTGATTTTATTAAACTATCAACAGCTTTATATTATAAAGTTTTCAAAACATTGTTAAATGGTTTTTTTTTTCTTATTCTTTTCAGAGCATGGTCCAGCTATCGGACATGGAGGACATGGAGGACATGGAGGACACGCAGGACATGGTGGATTTGGAAACGGTATCATATTTTTTATAACATGTAATAATTAGGGATAATAAATCAGAATGTTGCAATTTAATTACTTATTATTGAATAAAGATTGTCCGTTGTCAAATAAGAAAAGATTATTCTAGAAATTAGTAGCTCCAAATATATACAACTAGATTGTCCTTTAAGATTATATATTTATATATATGATATTAATTCCTTATTAAAAGTCGTTACATAATTCATTTACTGTTTAAACACTTTAACTTTTACAAGATAATTGAAATAGATAAAATAATATTTTCGTAGTGTGATACACCAAGATGTTATGGAGTATTAAAGGCGGTACTTGCTAGATGAACGAGGAATGCGGTCCTTCAATGTGTAGACAATTTCACTTGACCTTAGAATACACCACAGCTCATTTTTGCCAAGATCGGAAGAGCTGTCAAAGTTGACATATAACGCGAAAACTTTCAACACAAAAAATAACAAGTACCTACTTTTAAAAATGTATGTATAGGTAGGTGTCATACCAATACGTAAATAATATGTTGAGAAATTTTAATTATTTGTAAAATGTGATCAAATGCTATACATAATATACTTATTCTAACTAACCTAACCTCAAATGACAAAGGTGCTGATATATTTTTTTCTTGTATCCAATTTCAATTCAATTTATAATGCAACTCGCTCACGGGAGTAGCTATTTAGTAATTCGCTATTTTAAACAATAACTGAACCTAACCAAAAAAATAAGAGAAATCGAGATTAACTTACGCATCATACTACAATTTCGCTGTCCAACCCATTTTTTTCACTGTTCAGGTGTCTTCATTTTAATTATTGCTTCTCAGCGGCGTAAGAGAGTAAAAAAATCGCATACATTGATGATTTATTAAATCTAAAAATAATAATTTGTTTTCGTTCTTATTTTTTTACAGATCATGGACCACAAGGCGGTCACGGACATGGTTTTGGTAAGGACATGACAATATATTTTTATTTAATTTTTGGTTTCGACAATATTCAACAATGAATATAATTTCTTGTTATTTAATAAATAAATAAAAGTGAACATATTGGAGAAGCGAATTAAAATAGCAACATGAATTATTGTATGACGTGGATAATAGATGTACAATAGTGTGATATTTTTTTGTACTTATTTGGGAAAAACCAACAGCTTCAATAATATTACATAAAATATTCATTTACCAAGAGATACTCCATGCGTGAAGTCAACGGTTCGAATCCGGGCGGTGATAGTCCATGCGTGAGGTCAACGGTTCGAATCCGGGTGGTGATAGTCCATGCGTGAGGCCAACGGTTCGAGTCCGGGCGGAGATAGTCCATGCGTGAGGCCAACGGTTCGAATCCGGGCGGTGATAGTCCATGAGTGAGGTCAACGGTTCGAATCCGGGCGGTGATAGTCCATGCGTGAGGTCAACGGTTCGAATCCGGGCGGTGATAGTCCATGCGTGAGGTCAACGGTTCGAATCCGGGCGGGGCACGCACCTCTGGATTTTCAAAAAATCTATGTGCGGATTTATATCACTAGCTATGTGTAGCCATGATCCAATTTGTCTGGTTCCCCTTTCTAAGGGTTACGAAGGTCAGATGGCAGTCGCTTCAATGTAATAACCAGACTCGCCAATTCCAGGATCATGGTCAAAGTGTACCCCGATAGAAACGGGACAAAAGCGATCAGGGGAAGGAAGGATTCATTTAACAAGAGTTAGGGCATTATAAAGAAGCCACTGTGGATTGTTTTAATGTTATTTTCATGAAAATTTACTGTCACGCCAGCAGTTTAATGTCTGAGCCTTTAAATTATGTCAAATAATTTATGTTCCATTTTAACTGAAATTTGAACAGAACATATAAATAAAATTCAGATTTTAAATAAACAATATCATAAACACATTAAGAAGAGAAAACTTGTAGTAAATTAAATCAGCAGTGTTATTGCGTAGTATGAAATTTTTTGTAGAAATGATATGTTTCAAATATAACAATGCCAATTTGGTTTATTTGCTAAGCAGTTGACAAACTGCTTATTTTAAGAAAAAAAAATGTGAATTCTTCACTCTGTAAGATGGTCATATAAACAATTCGCAATTGCATTTTATATTTTCCTATGCAATTTAATAATTCCAGATTTTAATACATTAATAAAACGAATGGGTTGTGGTCAACACTAAACTCTCCACACCATAGTAAGCGTTCATTTTTTTCTTGAAAGGTTAACAATCTCAAAATGCATTTTTATTAAGTACAATTCCATTAGATTCTTAAACAAATATAAGATTCCCAGAAGACAAAAGTTTTCACAATTCACCATACACACAAATACATTTTCACGAAACTCATAGTATGTATTTTCTACATGATGCCTGATGAGAAAATTTAAGTAAAATTGCATTACTAGCAAGATGAGCATGTATGAGACAGTGTATCAATGTTGATGAGGCGATGTATGTGTCAAGATAGAAGAATGCAGTGTTCGCTTCTCACTGCCTACCCCTTGAGGAAGATAGAAGTGGAGAGTAAAATAAACACTTGTCTATAGAGACACATACAATATCTATGGAAAACTAATCTATATAGGTCTATGCACTTAACACATATGATGTGAATATGAAGTCGATCGGACTTATCGTTTGGGCTGTAGAGAGGACACAAAAAGGATAATCCGTAGGCCGTACGCCATACATAAAAACACATAACGACGAAACTCGCAGTGTGCACTCTCTACATGATACCCGTTGAAAAATTAATGTAAAAAAATACGCTTAAAAATTGTGAATTCATGACTCTCCACTATTCCATAGTGTGGGGAGTAAAAATATTTTTTCATACATACATACATACGATCACGCCATATGTCCCTTACGGGGTAGGCAGAGAGAAGCGAACGCCACTTACTTCTATCTTGACATACATTCATCGCCTCGACAACATTCATACATCGTCTTATACATGTTCGTCTGTAGACCATTTATGTCTTTTCATAGACCATTTATTTAATTTGCGTAATATATATTTTTTTATTTATTATACTGATCCATGTATTTATAAGTATAGCATACATAAGAAAACAAGGTACCTGTAGAAGCATATTTCCTTTGACTCCTTTCCTTAACATTGTCCCCTCACCGATGTATGAGAATTGTCATTTGCTGCAATAATTTTGGGTGACAATAAGTGTCAAGAAAGAAATTAATCAGTACAAGTTTGAAGACCACTGCGTGTGGATGTGTGCACAAAAAAAATAATCAGTGAACCAGGAATATAGAAGCATCGGTGAGATCGTTTAAAAATACAGTCCACTACCTACCATCTAATACCCATCACCTGATGTTTTCTACATAATATTTTGGCCCTTCTAACCGAATTAGAAGTGTTTTTTTTTGTGTATTATTTGTTGCGAATTCTGCATGTTGCGATGGTTTCAAATAGTAATTTGTAGGTACTCAATTTTGTTACAATATTATGGTGATTAATTATCACATAATATTATTTTGTGATTATTGTGAGGTATAATAAGGTACCATATTAATGTTAATAACATTATTGTGAATGCAGTCGGGTAGAATAAAATACCACATTATTATTGATACAGTGAATTTGTGTTTGCATGCAATTATAGTTTATAAGTATAAGTTTAAAGTTTTAAAATGGCTGATAACATTAAAGCAAGGATGATAAATGCTATTTCTAGAATTAGGAATACATATGAATTAAGAGATCTGTGTGAAAAAGGCAATATTGAACGAGATGAAATATTTTTAGCTAGGTGTCAGAGAGTTGACGAATGGTATAAATTGGTCAATGAATTAAGTGACAGCTTGATTGGAATATATACTGATACCAAATGTGATATTGCATTAAAGGAATTGAGTGAAATAATTCAGAAAAGTGACATTATGTATTTTGAAATAATGAGAATTAAAAATCGTTTATCTAGTGGTGTGAAAATAAATGCAACTGATGTATGTAATAAAATCCAGAGAGCTCCTATGATAAATTTACCTGTTTTTGATTCCAACGTCGAAAATTGGAATTCGTTTCATGACATGTTTGTGTCATTGATTCATGATAATATTGGATATACAGACATAGAAAAATTTCATTATTTGCGAACGTCCATAAAGGGATTTGCATCAACATTTGTTAATTTACCACTGATTAGTGATAATTATAATATTGCTTGGAGTACATTGTGTGGACATTATACTAATACAAGATTACAATTTGAATATTACATGAATAAAATGTTTCAATGCAAATCTTTAGTTGGTGAAAATGTAGGGCAATTAAGCGAATTATATCATACATTTAATGAAAATATATTAGCTCTGTCAAATATGAAATGTGAAAAGATGTTAGATCAGGTATGGGGATTTATATTTATTAATAAATTGGATGAATCTGCACGTCGAATAGTGGAAAATAGATTAGATATTCAGGAAATTCCTTCAATAAATAGAATATTTGAAATAATTCGAAGTCAATTGCTAGTATTAAAATTTTCACGTCAGAGTAATTCACAAGTAAAGCGTAATAATTATAATCATAAATCAGACAAAGGTTTTGTAGGTAATATTCGCCAACTTGAATGCTATATGTGTAAGGGTAGTCATACGATACACAATTGTGACACATTTATAAATAAAACTGTATCAGAGAGAAAGGATATTGTCTCTAAATTGAAATTATGTTTTTGTTGTTTTGGAAAACATCTGATAAAGGATTGTAAGTCTAACAAAAAGTGTCAAACTTGTGATAAGAAACATAATGTGTTATTGCATACTGATAATTCATCGGTTGTAGGTATCTGCCATAAAGGGATTCGGGGTAATGAATCTACCGGTCAAGTGATATTAGGAACAATTATAGGATATGTCCAGGGAAAAAATGGGCAATTTTATAAGGCCAAGTGTTTAGTTGATTCTGGAAGTCAGGTTACTTTGATGTCTGGGAAGTTTTGTAAGAATATAGGATTCTATACAAAAGGGCATTCTGTATCATTGACAACGCTGTCTTCTACTAATATTGATGTAAAGGGTTCTATGCAATTTTGTTTATTTAATAATTAATTTAACAAGTCGCTATTTGTGAAGAGTGTAGTGGTGGATGCGCTTCCATCAAACTTGCCTAGGAGAGATTTATCTCATCAGTGTAGAGTTTTGACTCAAGATTTAGAATTGGCAGATAATGAATTTTGGAAAAGCAGTAATATTGATATATTAGGTGCTGACATGTATGGAAAATTGTTTACAGGAAATTGTAAAAAAATATCAGAAGATTTATATGCATTTGAGACCATATTTGGGTTTGTAATTTTAGGTCAAGATTTTTTACATGATAATAATGAGTTGTTAACATGTTTTGTATCATCTGATGTGTTAGATGAAACTTTAAAAGGGTTTTGGGAAATAGAAGAGGTAAACACAGTATCAAGTAGTAGGAAAATGTCACATTTGGATGAGGAATGTGTTCAGTTATACAACGATTTACGTTATCGTAAGGACGATGGTAGATTTGTAGTACCGCTCTTATTAAAAAAAGATATTCACGTACCATGTGTTGGTACTTTTGGTTTCGCTCTTAAAAGATTAACTAATATGGAACGAAAATTTTGTAATAATTTGAAAATTAAACTTGAATATACAAAGTTCATGAAGGAATATGAGATGTTAGGACACATGAAAGAAGTTCTTATAAAAGGCGATCCAAATGTATACTATATTCCTCATCACTGTGTTCTGAAACCTGATAGTTTATCTACTAAATTGAGATTTGTTTTTGACGGCAGTTCTAATACGAACGCAACTGGTGCATTAAACAAATATTTACATGTAAGTCCAAAGTTGCAAAAAGATATAATAGAATTATTGTTAAAGTTTAGAATCTATAAAATCGGGTTTTCTGCTGACATAACTAAAATGTATAGACAAATATCTATCAGGCAGGAAGATAGAAGATATCAGCATGTATTGTGGCGAGAAGATCCGTCACAACCTGTCAAAGAATATGATTTATGCACTGTGACATATGGTTTAGGAAGCTCACCCTATAATGCAATTCAAACAATAAATCAGTTAGCTTTGGATGAAAGTGATAAATACCCATTAGGTGCTAAAGCTCTTCGTAATAGTACATATGTAGATGATATTGCGGTGATCATAATATTGAAGATGCTATTATTTTACGAGATCAGTTGATTTCTATTTTACGAAGTGGTTGTTTTGAATTGTCAAAATGGGCAACTAACTGTCCTGAATTTATTTAAGATTTTAATAAATCTGATAGCAGTGTGATCTGTTTTGCTGAAGACAGTAATCATATTAAATTATTAGGAATTAAATGGGATTTTGTGAATGATGTTTTTTGTTATCAGGTTAAGAAAATTGATATTAAATATACAAAGCGTATGATTCTATCGGTCGTTTCATCTATATATGACCCTGTAGGATGGATCATTCCGTTTACATTTTTATTGAAAAGTTTCATTCAAAATTTGTGGAAAATGAAATTGGGATGGGATGATATTATTCCAGAATCCACGAAAGTGAAGTGGAATGAAATAGTTGATCAAATGTCTTTATTAGAGGAATTTAAATTGAGTAGGTTTTTTGGAACTAACGTTGATAGTCAGTGTTATTTCATTGGCTTTTCTGACGCCTCTAATGACGGATATAGCGCTGTTTGTTATTTGGTTACTGAGGATAGTAAACAAATATCTCTGGTGACCGCCAAGTCTAAGGTTGCTCCAATT
Organism: Molanna angustata; assembly: GCA_963576475.1. Lineage (NCBI taxonomy): Eukaryota > Metazoa > Arthropoda > Insecta > Trichoptera > Molannidae > Molanna > Molanna angustata. The sequence continues at coordinate 9,967,976 of OY754978.1, read as the reverse complement.
AAGATGCAAACGATACCACGCTTGGAGCTCTGTGGTGCATTATTATTATCAAAATTAATTAAATATACTTTATCTGTATTTCAAGATGCAATTATTATAAAGGATGTATATATGTACACAGATTCTAGTATTGTTTTGTCGTGGCTTAAAACACCATCATATCTATTGAAATTATTTGTTGCAAATCGAATAGAACGTATTTGGGAAAACGTGCCTCATGGAAAATGGTTTCATGTGAGATCTCAATGTAATCCAGCAGATTGTGCATCTAGAGGATTATATCCAGAAGAATTAGTTGGTCATACGTTGTGGATAAACGGTCCAGAGTGGCTGTTAGAACCTGTTGACAGATGGCCACGGTGCGATGATTATATTGTACCTGCACAATTGCCAGACTATAAAGGGTTAGTTAATCAATCTAATACTTTAATTTTAGAAGATAAAGATAGATTAGGATTGTATAACATAACTAATAAATATACAAAGTTAACACGTGTAGTAGCTTGGATTTTAAGGTTTCAAAATAATTGTCTGTTGAATGTGAATAATCGCACTAAAGGAGATTTGTGTAATAAGGAAATGGAAATTAGTTTACAAGCAATTATAAAATATGATCAGATTTTACATTTTATGAAGGATATTAATATGTGAAAATACAAAAATCAATGCGATAATCCTCAACTGCAGAAGTTGAATTGTTTTATAGATAAACAGGGACTTGTCAGAGTGGGCGGAAGAATTAGATATTCTGCACTTCCTGATAAAATGAAATTTCCAATATTGTTGCATAAGCATAGTGAGTTTGGAAAATTATTGATAAATTATTTTCATATATCATATTTGCATGTGGGTCCCAGATCACTGCAACATTTGATACAACGGAAATATTGGATTGTTTCAGCGAGAAATAGAATTAAGTCTGTTTTGTCAAAGTGTCTTGTGTGTAAGCGATTTAGTGCTTCACCAGTGCAGCCAATAATGGCTGACTTGCCAGCTATGCGGGTTACTCGTCATCGACCATTCATAAACGTATCAATTGACTTAGGCGGGCCGTTTATTTTTAAGGAAAATAAACGTCGCAATTCGAAAACGTATAAGGCATACTTTTGTGTTTTCGTATGTATGACTACAAAGGCCATACATATTGAAATTGTCAATGAATTATCTACTAGTGCATTTATTGCTTGCTTAGAGAGATTTGTATCTCGACGTGGTTTATGTACTACAGTATATTTGGTTGGTTGGCACACGTTGGTATAGCGATTGCGGAACAAATTTGGTTGGCACACGTAAATATTTGACTGGAGTTTTTAAATTTTATAGTGACTGTATCCAGGATACAGATTTTCGAAATTTCTGTCTCGAAAAATGCATCGATTGGCATTTGAATCCTCCTAAAGGTCCACATTTTGGTGGCTTACATGAGATCAATGTAAGATCTATAAAGTATCACTTAAAGCGAGTTGTTGGCAACCAAGTGATGACTTATGAGGAATTTAATACAGTATTAATTAAGATCGAGGCGGTAGTGAATTCCAGACCACTTGTTCCAATGTGTAATCATATTGACAGCGTAGATGCCTTAACGCCAGCTCACTTTATTATAAGTGAGGTATTGATTGGTATTCCAGAGTATGACGTCACAGATATTAAATTGAATAGGCAGATGATCACAAGAATGTATCAGGATTTTTGGAAACGTTGGAGTGTGGAATACCTCACTTCACTTCAACAGCGTAAAAAGTGGTTCACTTCAGTGCCTAATATACAGGTGGGAGATTTAGTGTTAGTGAAAGAAGAAAGGCTACATCCTTTACAATGGAAATTGGGAAGAATTGTGGCTACCATGCCAGGAAAGGATAATATTGTACGGGTGTTAAAAGTTAAGACCAAAGAGGGAATATTTGTTCGACCTGTTGTGAAAATATGTCCCTTAGATGTTTAGAAAAGAATAGAAATAGTTAAGAACAATGTTATTCTTATAGTTTTAGTTGGTTATTATAACAATTAAGTTATGTGTTTTAGTTATGACAGAAAGGTCTGTCTATTGTTTTCATTAATATAGTCTGTGAACTTTTTGATTTTTTAATGTGATTTTCTTGTGGATAGTATGTTATTGAATTTTTTTGTGTGTTTGTAATGTCATGAATTGGACAATGCGGAGTTTTATTTTGTGATGGCTGCATTAGTGATATGAGTTTGTTAAAAGTTAATTTTGTTTGTGGTCACCGTGATATGTACAATTCGTCAAATTTTGTTGAAAATTTGAGTGGGCGGTTATGTAGAAGCATATTTCCTTTGACTCCTTTCCTTAACATTGTCCCCTCACCGATGTATGAGAATTGTCATTTGCTGCAATAATTTTGGGTGACAATAAGTGTCAAGAAAGAAATTAATCAGTACAAGTTTGAAGACCACTGCGTGTGGATGTGTGCACAGAAAAAATAATCAGTGAACCAGGAATATAGAAGCATCGGTGAGATCGTTTAAAAATACAGTCCACTACCTACCATCTAATACCCATCACCTGATGTTTTCTACAGTACCTATAAAAACATATACATACATACATACTATCACGCCATGTCCCTCGCAGGGCAGGCAAAGAGAACCGAACTACACTTATTTCTATCTTGACACACATTCATCGCCTCGTCGACATTCATAATTCATACATCGTCTTATGCTTGTTCGTCTGTCGTTCATGCTTCTGACAATTCCGTCTTTCAAAATACCGTTCACATTCATAACTGGTTTCAGTGCTCCATTCACTCTGTTTTCTGCCATAACTCTTCTTTCGATCTCCTTATCAATCCATCCATTCCGTTGAAACATGCTTTCCAGATAGACATATTCGTCAACTTGCTCCAGCCATTCGTTCTCTACTTTTATTTGGCACGCTGTTCTGCTTTCACTCTTCTCAAACACCATAACCTTTGATTTGCTGGCATTCATCCTCAGTCCGTTCTCAAAGCATCCTTCATATACCATACTTACAAGATACTGTAGGTCTTCCATACTTTCTGCTAACAGAACTTTATCGTCTGCATACATCAAATCTCGCACTATAACAGTAGGTACTCAATTTCAGGCCCTTGCTTTCATCCTTAAGGGCTCTTATGCAGAAATCAATGTACAAGTTGAAGAGCCATGGAGACAGCACGCACCCTTGTCTAACGCCATTATTTATAGAGAACCACGTTGTTACTTTGTCGTTGACACGAACACATGCTTCGCTGTTCTCATATAATGACGCGATTGCGCGTATCAGCTTGCTCTTCACTCCATACACCGCTAGTATATCCCATAATTTCTCTCTAACTACTTTATCATAAGCCTTTTCTAGGTCTATAAATGCCCAAAAAAAATTCTTTTTTTTTTCCAGAACCTTTTCTGTGACCGTACGCAGAGAAAAAATTTGGTCAATACATCCTCTGCCGCCCACAAACGCACCTTGGACATCTCATATCTTGCTTTCTGTAGTCTTTCGCACTCTTTGATCTAGAATCCTTGCATACATCTTACCAACTGAGCTTAACAAACTTATGGCTCTATAGTTTTTGCAGTCGAGCTTTGAGCCTTTACCTTTATACAAAGGTACCACGATCGCATTTCTCCAGTCTGAAGGAGTGCGTCCTGCTTCCCAACACATATTGAAAAGAGAGAGAGAGAGACACCAATCCAACGTACGCTCGCCGTCATATTTTATAAGTTCAGCTGATACAATATCATACGACGCTTTCACAGTTCCATTTTTCCTTTTCGCTATGCCTTTCCAAAACATTTTCATGTTTCCAGGAAAGTCGTTGGATATTTTCAGGCTTTCTTTCTCTTTCATACCATCTTTTTCTCTTTTTTTATCTTTTTCTCTTTTCTTTTCTTTTTATCTTTTTATCTTTTTCTCTTTTCTTATTTTTTCTACGAGATAAAAATTGTTTTTTTTATTTTCTAGAACACGGACACGGAGGACATGGAGGACATGGAGGACATGGACAGCATCATTAGGGCCTAAAGCAAAATTTAATACTTTATAATAAAATTTCTTTTTAAAAATTTGAATTTTTAATTCCAAATTATTTTACGCCCCCCTCCCCTCTAGTCAAAAAACAAAAAAAATGTAATTATCAAGTATGTATGCAATAACTCAAAAAAGAACTCAATATGATTCGAAGAATTATTAAAAAAATATATGGCTAGTGCGCTGGATAATTTATTGTTGGCCGTTGTGGCGCAGTTGGTAAAATATCTGTCTCCTGAGCGAAAAGTCCCGGCGACAATTCCCGTTGAAGACGCAGTTTTTTATTGTGTTTTCATTATGTGTCTATGAGACGATAAATATCATAATTGTTCAGAATGTGCCAACTTGTTTTTAGTGCGAGTGAAATCAAAATTCGATATAGCTCTTATTGTAGATATAAATAAATAAAAAATCTTGGAGGCGGGTTGGAATCCTGCTTTGACTAATTTCGTACAAGCATTTATTTACATAGATTAAGAGGATGTAAATATATTGTATGTTCCAATTAAAAAGTAGGTAATAGGTATTTATTAATGTAATTCATCAATATGATTGATGTACAAATATAATTCCTTTAGCCAAAGATACGAGATCGTCGTAACATTCATCTACTGTCATTACTAAATTTTTTACAAAATAATATCGTATATCTTTCATATCACGGTCTACCTCTTCGATCTGCTGAACGTACCACACTAGCTATCCCCATAAACACTACAAAAGATTTAAGCACTTCTTTTCAAGCACAATGACGAAGTGCTGATGATCATTGATCATCTCAATCAGGGCCAATGGGCTCTATAGCGTCGCCGGCGTGGAAGTGGATCGCGATCTCCCTCGATATACAAATATTTCTTCCACATCCTTCCGTTCCCTCATTCCTTTTCTCATTGCTATAATGAGTAAAAAAATTTGATTGTACCTAATTCTATTTAAAGAATGTGTAAACATTAAGAATATATTTATAAAAATGGATTCAGAGATTGCCAACATTTTAAGAAAAAAAAAATATACTCAGCAGATGTGAGCTTGGCGCTGATCCGCTCGTTTTTTTAAGGCATTTGCATACTTATTGCATTAACAAGCCATTTATGTTGTTGATACTGTGGGGATTGAGGAGGCAAGCCCCTCTGGCTTGCCTATATATATCCCCACCAACGACGAGCCAACACAGTTCTCATTTAACATTCTCGCGGGCCAGTCATTTCCAATAAATAATGTAACCCAATCAGCAGTTTCAATATCTTCCCACTATAGGTACCCGTCATACATATATCTATATAGTGGTGAAACCCGACGTGATATATACCTATAGTGGGAACGGTGTTGATGTTTAGAAATTTTGTAATTTGAGCCTTCGTGACCCGTGGACTTGACAACGAATCCGTCCTACACATTCATCGCAGTGCAAGCTTGCAAAAATAAACATCAAGCGATAACACCGCTGTGAAAATTCAATACTGCTGACACTTACTTTGTTTTGTCGTGAGAACTCATAATCTGAGAAGTGACTACTGCTCCATCGTGATGTCTACCACGCTACCAGCAACTCCCGCCTGCGAACTTTTCTGCATCCCGTCAAGCTAGATCCGCTTGACCACGACAATCCTAGCCGCTCGCTCTCATCTCATCGCCTCCACGACAAGCCCAAGCTGCTCGCTCTCGTCTCATCGCCTCCATGAAAAGCCCAAGCAGCTCGCTCTCGTCTCATCGCCACTACGACAAGCCCAAGCAGCTCGATCTCGTCTCATCGCCACTACGACAAACCAAAGCCGCTCGCTCTCGTCTCATCGCCACTACGACAAGCACAAGCCGCTCGCTCTCCTTCCATCGCCATCACGACAACCCCAAGCCGCTCATCAGTATCTCGTTGACATAACAAGGCGATACCTCTCATCCTTGTCTCATCGAGAGATAACGAAACCAGACAAGGACTTAGATTTAAGACATTCTCTTAACCTTTCGTGCTCCTGCCAGACATGGACTCACATCTGTGCTGACACACGCAAGAAATCATCTCACCGATTCATAACCCATGATTGAGGACCTAGTGCTCACTTTACAGCTCCTGCAAAAGGAAGTAAAGTCACTAACAAGCATCCTCAGCAGGCTAAACTGGAGGACCACTCCAAAGCTGTCAGACTCACTTGACACGCCGTAAACAACAAGCAACCTCATCAGGCTATACTGGAAGACCATTCCAAAGCTGTTAATCACTTGACACGCCGTAAGCAACAAGCAAAATCAACAACACCATCTCGCTCATAGATTTTCTCTCCAACACCTTTTCCTCATCTGGAAGACGTCCTGCAACTACCAGTACGTTTTGCAATACAACCCACTCGAGAAGTCCAAGATCCAACGTAGGATCAAGCCAAAAGCAAAGAAGAGCACGACCAAGCAACAATTTCTCTGTCCGGCCTATACAAACACCGGAAGACCAGGATTACGTATGCCAGTACCTACAGCTACTCGATCTCTGGAATTCAACATCCGGTCAACAAGAACCAACAGCAACCAAATCAACATTTTCATCAAATCGTTCTACCTTTTAGTGTCCTCTAAATGTTTTCAAAATAATGTATTCTATCGTAACAAAAAAACTTCAGTCGTGAATTTACGCAACCTCGTTTATATTATTCGTGTTATCTACAACATACTATACAGTGTCAAAATACTCCTGCTGCATATATAAACTTTTCAGTATCTACAATATCATACAAGCAAGATTTTTTATGTATTTCGTTAATTTTCATTATGCCAACTAATCATTCTCACACGGCTAAGTTCAGGTGTTTTTCCAAGGAACTGCAGACCTTGATTAATAACTGAACTTCAATCTCAGCAAATCTGATCAATTTGCTGACTAAAAAATTAAACATAAAAAATCTCGTTTTCTTTGTACCATTTTAATTTATTTTTCTTTGTAATATGATACGCAGCGCGGAATGCTTTACAGCAATCCGAATGTTATCTATTTATAATATAGTCAAACAAGCAACACATATCATTATGCAATTTGAGACATTTCTTCATATCTTAATTAATAATATTTTTCCATTCAATGTACACATTGCACGATTCCAATGTTTCTCAAACTTTGAATATTTATTTTACATGTTTGATAATCTTTTATGTTCACCCTGTTAAATCATACAATGTATTTTACTGTTTTTACAAATTATGTATGTCAAATTTAATTGTTATATGTAGCGTTATCACTTAGAGGGGAGCACTGTGGGGATTGAGGAGGCAAGCCCCTCTGGCTTGCCTATATATATCCCCACCAACGACGAGCCAACACAGTTCTCATTTAACATTCTCGCGGGCCAGTCATTTCCAATAAACAATGTAACCCAATCAGCAGTTTCAATATCATCCCACTATAGGTACCCACCATACTTCTATACAGTACACTGACAGATATTGCCTATGGTCAATAAATAGTGTAGGTACATGTCTACAGGTACAATTTTTTTTTGTGAACTAAGCTACTACGTTTATTAGGCAATCGGCCTCAAGCATAAGAAACAAATATAAACAAATATAAGAAACAAATAAAAATATAAGTTTTTGGCATCCCAGTGTATTTGATAAGCAGAGATAGTAATATTTGAAAATAATTTCTAATGAAACAGCGGTCAACGGTCAGAGAAAATTGCGTTAAATAATCTATTCCTGTAGCAGCTATATAAACTGCATGGCATCCTTATTTTTGATAGTCATTAACTGTCATAAGCGGTAAAGACATCTTCATCATGGCCAAATTCCTGGTAAACATTATCTCTTATATTACCTACCCCTTGGTTATTTATATATTTTTTTCTATATCATGTTTTTTATTGTTTTTTTTATAAAAGAATAAATGTAACTGCTATATTTTTTAAACAGTTATGTTTATTATTGATTTTTCAAATTAAATGTAAATTTTCATTCCCCTAAATACCTTAATATATCAATTATATTAATAAACTTAACAACATACCTTATTATATCACTTTATTTAAAAACAAAAAAATTCAAATGTAAAACTTAACAAATTACTGACATCTTACAAGTTTTCTCGTAATATTATGAGTTCGTAATTGTGTACTCTTTTTATTAGCCATATTGTCTGCTTTATTTTTTTTAATGTAGCAATTACGTTTATTATTGATTTAAAAAAAATGTATATTTTCATTCGCTTAAATACCTTATTATGTCAATTATATTAATTAACTTAACAACATACCTTATTATATCAATTATATTAATTAACTTAACAACATACCTTATTATATCAATTATATTAATTAACTTAACAACATACCTTATAATATCAATTATATGAATTAACTTAACAACATACCTTATTATATCAATTATATTAATTAACTTGACAACATACCTTATTATATCACTAAAAAATTTCAAATATAAAACTTAATAAACTGACATCTTTTGATTTGAAGTTTTCTCTTGTGTACTCTTTTTATTAGCTATGCATTATTTTATTTTGTGGTGTTTGATGTATAATTTAGAATAAAAAATATTATAAGAATACCTATTTTTTTCTTCTTTCAGTTCTTCTTCTTCGTCTTCTTGCTGGCTGCTGTTGTGATCGCCACCAGCCCATACCCCGACCGTAAGTTATTTTTTCAAATATTTTTATTTTAATTTATTGTGTAAACAGAGTTAAATAAACTTATTTTAATTGTACTTAATAAAAAAAATAATTTAATGGGCGACCACTCCACTCAGACCTTCTGACCGTACTTTATTCCAATTCATAGTAGTTACTTATATTATTAGCTCTTCATCTATGGAATAGTCAGATATTGTGTCAGATAAAAAAACCTAAAGCAAAAATATCTATCTTATAATACCTGATTTCTTATTACCTTCCTATTCCTCTCCTCATCCTTCTGTTTTCCTATCATTGCTATGAGCTGTTCATATATTCAACTTCTTTTCGTCTCTTTCAATTTTCTTCTGCTTTATCTTAATCATTTTTTTTAATTCTTGTCATGTCATTATCTTATTTTCATAGTACACATTATATTCTATACTTACATATTCTGGTTGGTTGAAAGAAATTCACGTTTTGCAATAAACCTGCCAGTGTACAAAATATACAAAACAAGAAGTAGCAAATAAATATAGGTAAAAATAAAAACATTATTATAATAACAAAAGGAAATGGTTTTGAGGAAAGGCGCAGGATAGAGTAGTAAGAAAACGGGGAGTACTCGTACATCTCAGAAACCATAAAAGCTAGAACGTTGAAAATTGGTATGAATATAGACAAATACAAAATCTCAAATAAGCTTTTTCAAAAAATATCCAAGGTTCTCAAACATTTTTTATTAAGAAAAATATTTTTTTTATGATAAATTTATGAGTTTAACTGCCTATAATTCCAAATCTTTTAAAAATATCGAATAAATCCGAAACACCCCAACTAGATAATTTAATTTTCTATAAAAAAATTAATATTGTAGTAGTACATCTCAAATTTTTTTAACAATTTTTATAAAAATTGAATTTAGTGACGACATCGCTTCATACAATTTCTAACGCAGTGGCCTATACACAATATCTAAGAAACTCAATTATTTGATATTAATTAATCTCCAAACATACATACATATTTTGTTTCTACTCACATAATATTATATTTTACACTACCCATACATTTATATACAATTTATTTATGTCTTATGCATATCGTAATATTCTTCTTCTTCCGGTGCCATGTCAGGAACCCCCAACGTCGGCTATCACTCTGGCAAATCCCTCTCTGTCCTGTGCTGCCCGGAATATCTGTTCCACGGTCCTGAAGCCGGTCCATTCCCTAATGTTGCGCAGCCAGGACATCTGTCTCCTTCCAGTCCCTCGGCGACCGTCTATCTTGCCCTTCAGTATTAGTTGGAGCAAGTGATACTTCTCCCCCCTCATTATGTGACCCAGATATGTGATCTTGCGGACCTTTACTGTGGACAAGAGTTTCCTGGTTGTTCTGTCTAGACTTAAGACTTCTGAGTTCGTAACCAGGGGGGCAAGTCTGGTTGCTTATTTACCCAGGGTATGGAATCATTCCATTTTCTAAACCTTATGGCAAGTCCCGTCTTGGGTTTTGGTGAGCGAAATCACGATTTCACGGAGATTCCACGAATTAGTACCAAATGGCAAGTCCCGTTCAGGGTAATCGAAAAGATTCCATCGATAATCGGGGTTTTGATTTCGCTTGCAAAATAGGTGGCGTTTTGCGAGCTGTCAAATTTGTTCAATGTTTAAAATGACGAATATTTTATATATTTCAGAAAAGTGCATCAACTTTTTACGAAAGTATACAAATAAAACATTAATGTTTCATTCAAAATTATTTGTTTTGATCCAGAAAGGTTATTTGTGTGAAAAAAGACCACTTTAGTGTAGCATGTTTTTTGGTGTTTTTTTTGCGTATTTCTCTCGTTGGTTTGATTTAGATGAATGAGAATTTGTGTTTTTGGTTGATTTTTGCGAATATTAAAATGAATAAGAAGTTGTATGAATTTGTATAAGACATATTTATTATAAGATAAGTGGTCATTATTATTCACAAAAAATCGCTACAATGAAAAATTGATGATGAAGAAGAAAGAAAAGTTCGTTTTCAATACTAGACTTGTAGGTACATACATATAGGTAATCTAAGATGCCGCCAAATTTATGAGTCGTTTCGTTTCGCCGCGGAGGATGCGCGGTGGCGGAGGTACACGTTGCTGTCAGTGTAAAGACGGAAAAAATGTTCGAGCCAGTTCAACCAGTATAAAATCAAACCATCTGACTCCAAATATTATCCGGAGATATCTAATTTCAACGTTAAAACGTTAGTGGTGAAAACAAATTAGTTGTAATTTGAATTTGTTTTGCAACTGTGCGGTGAGATGTCAAGATTCACAAGCATAATGTCATTTTGTACACATTAAGAAGCCAGCATTTGGTCTTTATGGAGAATACTGTAGAGTTCCAGGTACTTCTCATGTTTGTTGAAGACAGGCCTGCTTTACCCAATTTGGATTGCCGATGCTTCCGTCCCTTGTCAACTGAGCAGCGAGATATTTAAAGGACTCAACATTTACTGTTATGTCTCCATCTACTGTCAAGCATTAGTGCAGAAGTCGTTGCACATTACATTGATCTTCACAACATTAATTTTTAGCCCAACGCTTCATGAGTGAGTTTATAGGTTCTCGGTGGTGACTGAACCAGTCAGAGTGCATATCACTGACTCTTACTCGACGTTTGCTGCCTTTGTGCAAATATTAAATTATCCTCACAATTTTGTCTGGTATGCCATATCCAGAGAGAATCCCCCATAAGCTTGGTCAGTGAGGACTGTCAAAAGCATGAAGCTATAATACTACTAGTCAAAAGCCTTTTCATCTACGAAGCAACACGTAAGGGAACTTTGACTCAATGCTTTGTTGCAGAAGGCACCTGAGATTATGTTCTGCACATGACTTCCTAGGAATAAAACAGGGTTTGTAGGAATATGAGATGAAAATATCACTTTTTATTATTTAAATAAAGTAGATAAAAAACTACATAACATGTATTTGTACTTAACTCCATTCAAACGTTGTTTATATAAAAATTCAAAATATTCTACAAAACTATCTTTCATTAATGAATATAACGTTCTCTTAAACTAAGCATGAATCCTTTAGGTGAACAAAATTGTTTGAGGCAGGGCGCAGTTTAAGCTTGTTATCACTGGATTACTAAGCCAGTGCGATGCCTGCTCCAACACAAACTTATCTTCAATCGATTATTTTTTTAAAGAATAAATTTGTCCTTGAAACAAGTACATATACATCTTCATATGTTCCCCTAATAAGCATAAATTATGCTTGTGTTAAAGGTGAACGAAATCTGTAGAGACAGGATTCGAACTCGTCTCTTAATTTATGGAATAAAGTACAAATTGATAGCATTACTGTCTGACATTACATTATGCAATTCCATGTGCTCTGATCAGAAGCTGGCATTTATCGTTGGAGGTATAAAAGATTTTAACAATAAAATTAGATATGGGAGTTAAAATAAAAATACATCTTAAAATTATTAATTATATTTATATTAAAAATTGGGTTACATCTTAAAAATATTATTTATTATATGTATATTAACAATTGGGTTAAATCTTAAAATTATTATTATTAACAATTGGGTTTCTTCAAATTGAATGCTAGTCAAATACCTCATTACCTGCTTGATAAATTAGGTATAAATGAAAACACTAATTTGAAATCACAATACCTCACAATGCATGATGTCCTAAAAAAATCTGTGATGTAGAGAATCTAATAGGTTACGGATACATTTTTTGTTAGCATGTTTTGTATACATGTCTTATATTCACAAACCCTTAAAATATTTAAATCCATGTAACACAATAATGAATATAAATAAATATATAATAATATTTAATATAAATAAATATATAATAAATATATAATGAATACAAATAACATTAACTATACTATACCAATTATGAAGACCTCATTTGGACAAAGACAGTTTAATTTTATTGCCCCTCGTATATATAATAAACTAGACAATGACATAAAGAAAACACCACATCACAATTTCTTTAAAATTCATATAAAAAAATGGCTGATTTCCTCAGGCAGGCTCTATGCTGAGGGGGTTGTCCATCCTTAACATCTGACTTATTCACTTTATTCCTATATTTCCTTTCTTCTTAATCATTTCTTTATTTAATCTAAAACTGTACATCTTACTCTTTTGTAATCATTTTCTTATAACTACTTGATTGTAACATGTGTGCACTTTATATATTTTGTATCCTCTATATGTAAATAATTTGTATACCTTATTGTGTAAAAGTAACAGCCCCAGAACAGGTTTTGCCTAGTGGGGCGTTTCTTACTTAACCTACATAATGTAAAAATGTCTTTGTATTAACAATAAATAAATAAATAAATAAATATAGACCTTACACCATAAACCAATTCATTGAAGCTCCATACTAAAAACAATAATCCAAATTCTGAATGAAAAAAGCTGCCAGATTTTGAATAACTATAAAATATGTTTCATACTCAGTATTAAAAATAACTGTTTCATTAAGTATTTAATATTAAGAGATTGAAACGTGTTGATATAGTTGTGATACCTCCACATATTACACTAAACACAATTATTAATAAATTTACGTATGTTGTATATCTACTAACAATCTAACAATAATTAGATGGGTCGATGGCAGAGCGGCTAGCGCGTTGGGTTAGTAATCCAGTGGTCGCGAGTTCGAATCCTGCCTCGACCGATTTCGTTCACCTATAGCACAAGCATTTATTTGCTTATTTTAGGGAACGTAGGAAGATGTATATGTACTTGTTTAATAAGGACATATTCATTTAAAAAAAAAAAAAAACTTTTACTACTTATGTATATTTGTAATTAAAATCATTCACAATTTTATTTTCACACAAAATTACTGTAGAAATCTACGTAAGTACATAATGTACAACACATAATGGTAATACAAGAACTCAAGACATATTTCAAGAATATATAAAAAACTTTCATATACCTACACCTTATTTTTTTTAATCAAAGCAACACAAGACAACCACTTTAAAAAAGCATAAGTAAATCTAAATTATGTAATGAATATACATAAATATATAGACTTTACATCATAAACAAATTAATTCAAGTTTCATATTTAAAATTCAACAATAACAACATCAATGAAAAATATATATATTTTTAAATAACTACAACATATTATATTTCATGCTCCATAAAAATGTACTTCAAAGCAAATGTTTCAATAAGTATTTAATATCAATGTAATAGTAAAGAGAAAGTTATGATCTGTAAGTCTAATAGGAATAAAACACACTTGCTTAAGTTTTATTAGTAATTTAATATTTAGGCATTAGATGGTATCGGTCTGTAAAAGACTATCATCAGAGTGTGTTTTATTTCTATTTTATAATGATGTTTCACCAATAAATGTCCGTAGACAAACTTATATTATTTCTATCTCAGTTTATGTAATATTAGCAAACAAAGTTATTAGTTATTAATTTTAAAATGCTTGGCACAGAAATTATTCTCAAGGCGTGGATACTTCAGAGTGATTGTTTTAACTTCTCCGTCAAGATCTTTTTCAAAAGATCTTGACATTATATCCAATAGATGTAAGAATTGAGAACAAATAGCAGATTTGGAAGTAGGAATCCATTCTTCGTTGAATTGCTTATATCAATTTTGGTGTAACATCGTGGAGAGGCACATTAAAATTGAAACAGTGCCCATCCTTCTTCAGATAAGTCTCATAATTTAATTCACGGCCAGGAACACAGCAATACAGAACCATCTGTAAATTTAAACATTGTTAAGTACAAATTGTATCATATTATAACATGAACGTTATATTATGATGGTGAGAGGAGATATATTTATGTTTTAACAAATGTCATTCAAAATGTGTAGATTTCGTTAAAAATAATAAATTATTGAAATAAAACCATAAAGAAACGTTTAAGACCATTACATTGTGTACAAGAGGTTGGAATTTCCTATTTATCTATCACTTTAAAGTATAATTTGTCATGACACAAAATCATCTGTAAATTATAACCGCCATGAAGGTATATTTAAGTATAAATGTCATTAAAATACTGTAAATTTCGTTTAAAATAACAAAATATTGAAATATAACCATAACGAAACGTTTAAAATCATTATAATTGCATAAAAGGAGTTTACTATCAATTAAAAGTATAATTTGTCATGAAACACAACCAGACTTGCCCCCCTGATGTCACATTTCCACGTCTGATCTCAGCTGTTTGGTGCCAATATAGGTTTTGGATGAAGTTCAGATCTTTTGTATCCAGATTGCACTCCTTCAGCATTTCAATTAAGTCACAATGTCTCACCCTATCAAATGCCTTTTCATAATCGATGACAAACTAGATCAGTGACCAACAAACTTTTACGTACAAACAAATTCAACAATGACTATGGACGTAGGACCGAAGATGTGCTGCTGCCCAAGGTCTGGAACCCCATGCCTGCCAGCTTGAAGCAGTGTGGATCCATCGAGGAATTCAAAAAGAAAGCCAAAGGTTATATATTACACAAAAATCCTCGATGGTTGATCTAAGGGGTGAGCGCGGGTTGTTCCGGACTTTGTAGGAAAAATGTAGTATGTAGGTACAATATTAGTTTTTAATTGAAGTTTATATGTATATATGTGTATATTACAAAATTGTTATAATTAAGATCACAGCCAAAAATCCCCTTAAGGGATTAGGCAAAATAATATGTTTATTGTTATTATATTCTTTATTAATAAAAAAATAAAAATAAAAAAAAAACATGCAAATACCTCTTTTCTCTGGTCACGGCATTTTTTTAATAATACATTAATAACCAGTAATGCTTCCCTTGTACCAAAGGCATTTCTGAAGCCAAATTGCGTGTCATCGAGGTCCTGTTCGCATTTACTGCGAATCCGTGCATGAATAATTTTAAGGAAGAGCTTTAACACGTGACTCATTAAGCTGATTAATCTATAATCACCGCATTTCTTTGGGTGCTGCTTTTTGGGCAATGTCACAAAAGTGGATCTCAACCAATCTTGGGGGATATTTCCTGTGTCATATATGGCATTAAATAGTCTCAGCAGGGGTTTAAATTTTGGGTGATGATTTATTTTTTTTTGTTTTTTTCTTCAGCATATGCACATGGTCACGGTCACAGTCACGGTGGTTTCGGTGAGTAAATTATATAAATCATATTTAAATACAATTTTATTAATCATGTTCTTGTGTCGTCTCTATAAACAATTTATTATCCTTTCTGTCTTTTAAATTTCATCTTTCTGGAATGAACTTTAGTAAAACGAATAATTATAATATGATCGAGTATATATACTCAAACATTGATATTTCCCCTGCCAGGAATCAATCAAGTGTTTTTTTATTTTACACTTGATTGATTATTAATATCATTTATTTTACTAATGATATTAATAACAATTAAGCACTACAAATAATAACACTCAATTATTATTATTACCATTATACACTTCCTCAAAAGAATTAGCAGATCAATGCGTAAATTGTAAATTATTTAAAAGAGCAAAATAAAATGCAACAAACGCATCATCAAGCTTTCAATTGGTAATAGTTCACCCATCCAGATACTTAACATATCAAAGGATTAGGTTCTGAGGAGGTCTCTATACTACCTAACAACCCTACTGATTCCCGAATATTAACGTTTAAAAAATCTTTAACGATTCTACATGTATTCATTATTACCGTTTTTTGCATTTTTATTATTAAGTTTTTTGATAAATCTATAATTTCTAAATAACGGATTACCGATTTTGGAATAATGCCAGTGGCTGAAATAATGAACGGTAATATTATTATTTTACGAGAATGCCAAAGTCTTTTAATCTCGTTACTTAAAGCGGTATATTTTCTAATTTTTTCATCAAAAGTTTTTATAATATTACTAGAATTTGGAACGTGGCCAACGTCGCAAATATATGTTATTTTTTTAATTTTATCATGTATTATTAAATCGGGTCTGTTATGTTGAATTGACCGGTCAGTTAATATTGTTTTATCGTAATAAAGCGAAATATTATTATTTTCTAAAAATGAAATCGGATCATATTCATAATATGGTTTTATGTTTATCGCGTCAATTAATTTATATTTAATAGCTAAATTTTGATGTATTATTTTTGCTACCTGATTATGTCTAAATGTATATTCTGATTGCGCGAGAAAAGAACAGCCCGATATTATATGCTCGATTGTTTCCGGAAAAGCCAAACATTTCCTACAACTATCATTTACTACATTTATGTCTTTTATTATATATTTTTAATAATTTTTAGTTTTTATTACTCTATCCTGAATCGCTATTATAAAACCTTCTAAATCCGCGTCCAAATCACCAATACTCAACCATTTGTTTGACCAAATTTTGTCAACATACATAAGGTTGGTTGAGAAATTTTGGATGTATAGAATGAATTATTTTATTTAGCCACGAATTTAGAAGGTCATCATTTATATTTATAATATTGTTATTGGCATTCTCGTCATTTAAATTTAATGTTGTTAAATTTTTGTCCGCCTCACAGATTACTTTATGCATTAAAGAACTATCAGATTTTTTTATGAAAGAAAGTCTCAAATTAAAAAAAAATATCATTGTATTTCTAGTGAAAACATTAGTCCTGACTGACTATGGCATCGCGCGCCATAGCATAGAGGGGGAATGGGGTCGCATCACATAGCTAAGTAGTGGTTTTATTGAAGTATCAACAGCTATATATTATACAGTTTACAAAACATTGTTAAATGTTACTTATTTATATTAATTACTTTCA
Source organism: Molanna angustata (assembly GCA_963576475.1). Lineage (NCBI taxonomy): Eukaryota > Metazoa > Arthropoda > Insecta > Trichoptera > Molannidae > Molanna > Molanna angustata. The sequence continues at coordinate 9,950,538 of OY754978.1, read as the reverse complement.
GACCAAGGTCCAGGTTTCGGACAAGGAGGAAGTGGTGGTTTTGAAATGGGTATGATATTTTTCATAATTATTTAGGTACTTACTTAATAATTGAAATTTAATTAGCTATTATTGAATAATGATTGTCTGTGCCTTCATAGACCTAGAAAAGGCGTATGATAAATTTTGTTAGAGAAAAATTATGGGATATACGATATACCTACCTACTAGCAGTGTATGGAGTGAAGAGCAAGCTGATACGCGCAATCGCGTCATTATATGAGAACAGCGAAGCATGTGTTCGTTTCAACGACACAGTGATAACGTGGTTCTCTATAAATAATGGCGTTAGATAAGCGTGCGTGCTGTCTCGATGGCTCTTTAATTTGTACATTCATTTCTGCATAAGAGCCCTAAAGTATGAAATTGAGTACCGTAATGGGGCGAGATTTGATGTATGCAGACGATAAAGTTATTTTAGCAGAAAGTATGGAATAGTTACAGTATCTTGTAAGTATGGTATATGAAGGATGCATAGAGAACGGACTTAGGATGAAGTCAAAGACAATGGTCTTTGAAAAGTGTGAAAGCAGAACAACGTGTAAAATAAGAGCAGAGAACGAATGGCTCGAGCAAGTCGACGAATACGTATACATGGGAAGCATTTTTCAACGGAATGGATGACTTGATAAAGAGATCGAAGAAGAGTTATGGCAGGAAACAGAGTGAATGGAGCACTAAGACCAATAATAAATGATCGCAACATATCAAAGGATGCCAAAGTTGCCATTCATAACGCCATCGTAGTGCCAACTTTGACGTATGCAAGTGAAAACTGGACGTGGCAGAAGACGCATGAAAGCAGAATAAATGCAGTTGAAATGAGATTGTTAAGAAGAATTTGTACTAGAACGATGTATGACCGGGTAAGAAATGAGGACATAAGGAAAGAATGTAAGATGGAGAAAGATGTAATTACTAGAATGAAAGTGAACACATTGAGATGGTTTGGTCACATGGTGAGAATGAATGAGGAGCGCCTGACGAAGAAAATATACAGAACGGAGAGGAATGGAATGAGAGGTCGGGGACGCCCAAGAAAGTGATGGCACTACCATGTGAACGATATTTTAAAAGACGGAAATGTTAGAAGTGTGCGCAATAGATGAACATGTATGAGTCGATGCATGAATGTGGACGAGACGAGGGATGCGTGCCAGGATAGAAAAATGTGGCGTTCGGTTCTCTCTGCCTACCCTGCAAGGGTCATGGCGTGATGGTATGTATGTATCATACTTTAATTTCGCTGTCGTATTTTATTGCATCCCGCATAATTATCGGTTATGTTTAATAATTGCTCAATGAGAATAGCAAATTTGTATATCTGATACTCACTTAAACCCCATTAGATTTTGAAGGATATCTGAATAGTACTAATCAATTTTTTTAACTTTCAAATATTTCAAAGTGACCCCAAGATCAGGAAACTTAAAATTTGTTATTCTTATTTTCAAATTGGAAAAAGGCACGTCACTTTCATAAAATCCCATTGAATAATTATCAAATTTTCATAATAAAATATTTAAATAAGAATTTTTTTTAACAAACTCTTTGTCTTAAAACATCAGCCTTTGTTTAAAGTGTATGTATATGATCTAGACAAGCCTTTGCTGTGCAAGTTACCCTAGTTGGTATATTTATTGCAGACAAATATCCTTGTTCAGAAAGATAATCGTCAGGTTCAATTTATCATTGTATTTTCTAGTGAAAACATTAGTCCTGACTGACTATGGCATCGCGCGCCATAGCATAGAAGGGGAGTGGTGTCGTATCACATAGCTAAGTAGTGGTTTTATTGAACTATCAACAGATATATATTATTCAGTTTTCAAAACATTGTTAAATGTTACTAATTTCTTTTAATTCCTTTCAAACCAAGGTCCAGGTTTCGGACAAGGTCCAGGTTTCGGACAAGGTCCAGGTTTCGGACAAGGTCCAGGTTTCGGACAAGGCCCAGGTTTCGAACAAGGTCCAGGTTTCGGACAAGGTCCAGATTTCGGTGGAAATGGTGGTTTTGAAATGGGTATGATATTTTTTTATAACATGTAATAATTAGGAATAAATAAAATCCATATTTTTATCGGTTAGATCCATTATTAACGTCAATCAGGTTAACCAATTATATAATGCACGTTGCAATTCAGTCTTAGGATATGGTATAATTGGTTGGGGATGAACTTACAAATCTATTCTGGATCCCTTAGAAAAAGCACAAAATCAATTTTGAGAGTCATTTTAAATAAACCTTACAGATATCCAAGTGATGACTTATTTAAGGAATTTGATGTTTTACGTGTGAGACAAATATACTCGTACATACAAAAAATAATTCTTTATCTGCATATATTATCTATTATAATACTAAGTTTACAACACAAAATAATGTATACGAAACAAGGTCTAGTAACAGAGGTCTCAATCAAATTACAAACCACTTTTCACTCTCCGATTTTGCAATTTTTTTTACACTACATATATGCGAAGGAACGGGCTTACTTTGAATTATTTACAATGTAAAATATCAATCAAAATTTAAATCACTTCCCATCTTACTGAAACTTTGGTTGCATTATTATAAAAACGACTGCTTATTACTTCACAGTTTTACATTCTTGGCCAACGGCGCGGCGGTACATAAAAGCTAGTATGTAATAATTAGGGATAATTATTTACTTAATTAATAAATCAGAATGTTAAAATTTAATTAGTTATTATTTAATTAAGATTGTCCGTTGTCAAAGAAGAAAATAATATTCTAGAAATTAGTACCTACCTCCAAATATATAACTACAACTAGATTGTCCTTTAAGATTATATATTTATATAGATGATATTAATTCATTATTGAAAGTGGTTACTTAATTAATTTATTGTTTAAACACTTTAACTTTTACAAACTGCTTATTTTAAGAAAAAAAAAGATAATACTAGTTGCATGTAACACATGAGATCCAACTGTCTATAGCGATAGTATGTATAGTTGAAGAATAAGTACCAAAATATATCCCATAAATACAAATTATTTAATATTTTATGATATTTGGTTTGCTATACAACACCTAGGTAGTCAAGACAGGATAGTATGGAGGTCAGTCTTTTTTTCCTACCCGGAATATGAAAACAGCATGATAGTATATATTGTATGTTTGGAGATGAAGTATCAAACTATTAAGTTGTTCTTTGATATTGTGTATAGGTGACTACTGACTACCATACAAATTGTATGAAGCGATGTCGTCACTAAATTCAATTTTTATAAAAATTGTTAAAATAAAATTGAGATGTACTTCTACAATATTGATATTTTTTATAGAAAATTAAATTATCTAGTTGGGGTGTTTCGGCTTTTTTCGATATTTTTATTTTTTATTATTAACATTTGGAAATATAGGCAGTTAAACACTATAAATTTATCATAAAAAAATATTTTTCTTAACAAAAAATGTTTGAGGAAACCTGGAATTTTTTTAAAAAAACTCTTTTGAGATTTTGTATTTGTCTATGTTTATACCAATTTTCATCGTTCTAGCTTTTATGGTTTCTGAGATATGTGGAAAAATAAACCAAAATTTCAAAAGTTGATAATCCCTGACTGAAACAAAAATTCACAATTCTGAGTATAAAAGTTTTGTAAGCCTATAACTGTTTATATATTCTGAAATTTTGGGATCTGTAAATTGAGCGGATCAAAAGTTATAAGGGGGGGACAGACAGACACACACACACACACACCCACACACACACAAAACTCACATAAAATGTTCTACTCCGAATTCTGAGTAAATCCATGTATAGGAACATATATGCTGCGAGGCCTCTAGTTGGCGTTATTAGTTTCCTTCGTACACGCATCTTGGCTTAATAATGTCGATTCATTAAGAGAATTGAATTCTCATGAATGAATCGACAGTTGGATTAGCTTGCAAAAAGTCCACTACACCATACAAAATGTTCCGAGAAACATTCAGAGAATTTGCATTCTCATGAACGAATCGACAGTTGGATAAACGCCATTGCATTTTTGTGAAACACACTGTTTAACATATTTGGGGGATTTGATTTGAAATTGAGGTGTTTAGGTTTATATATGGCCCCTTAAAGCGTACCCCGATAGAAACGGGACAAAAGCGATCAGGGGAAGGAAGGATTCATGTAACAAGAGTAAGGGCATTATAAAGAAGCCACTGTGGATTGTTTAAATGTAATTTTCATGAAAACTTGAATAGCTGAATTTTAAACAGAACATATAAATAAAAATCAGATTTTAAATTAACAATATCATAAACACATTAAGAAGAGAAAACTTGTAGTAAATTAAACCAGCACTGTTATTGCGTAGTATGAAAAATTTTGTAGAAATGAGATGTTTCAAATACAACAATGTTAACTTGGTTTATTTGCTAAGCAGTTGACAAACTGCTTATTTTAAGAAAAATGTGAATTCTTCACTCTGTAAGATGGTCATATAAACATTCGCCATTGCATTTTATGTTTTTCCTATGCAATTTAATAATTCCAGATTTTTATACATTTATAAAAAAAAAATTTGTACATGATAAAAATTGTTTTTATATTTTCTAGAACACGGACACGGAGGACATGGAGGTCATCATGGAGGTCACGGACATCATGGAGGTCACGGACATTATGGAGGTCACGGATATTTTATCATTAGGGACTAAAGCAAAATTGAACACTTTAAAATAAAATTTATTTTTAAAAATTTGAATGTTTCAATTTTTTTACCCCCCCCCCTGTCAAAAACAAAAAAATATAATTATCAAGAATGCTATAACTCAAAAAAAGACCTCAGGAATAATTCAAAGAATAATTAAAAAATTAGATGACTAGTTCGCTGGATACATGTTGGCCTTTGTAGGACAGTTGGTAAAATATCAGTCTCCTGAGCGAAAAGTCCCGGCGTCGTTTCCCGTTGGAGACGCAGTTTTTAGTTGTTTTTTTCATAATGTGTCTATGAGACGATAAATATCATAATTTTTCAGGATATGCCAACTTGTTCTTGGTGCGAGTGAAATCAAAATTCGATATAGCATCTATTGTAGATAAGAATTTAAAAAAATCTTAAGTCGGGTTCGAATCCTACATTGACTGATTTCGTACATGCATTTATTTACATAGATTAAGAGGATGTAAATATATTGTATGTTCCAGTTAAAAAGTAATATTTATTAATGTAATTCATCAATATGATTGATGTACAAATATAATTCCTTTAGCCAAAGATACGAGATCATCGTAACATTCATCTACTGTCATTACTATATTGTTTACAAAATAATATCGTATTCCTTTCATATCACGGTCTACCTCTTCGATCTGCTGAACGTACCACACTAGCTATCCCCATAAACACTACAAAAGTTTTAAGCACTTCTTTTCAAGCACAATGACGAAGTGCTGATGATCATTGATCATCTCAATCTATACAAATATTTCTTCCACATCCTTCCGTTCCCCCATTCCTTTTCTCATTACTATAATCAGTAAAAAATATGATTGTAATCTTATTTAAAGAATGTGTAAACATTATAAATATATTTATGAAAATGGATTCAGGGATTGCCAACATTATAAGAAGAAAAAAGTATACTCCGCAGAGGTGAGCTTGGCGCTGACTCGCTTGGAGCTGGCGCCGATACAAGTGAAAAAGGAATACTTTGTTCTAAGTATGTTTTTTCCTTCATGAATGATAAACTTTTATTTCGTAAGCCAAGTGCTGATCACTCGCAGCCTACATAGTAGATAGCCGTGACGTACCATATAGTTGTCGCCAAATTACTTGAGCTTTTAGCCGAGAAGGGGGGTGATTTGCACGTAAACCAACGAAGTAAAAAGACACAAATTTGCGCTCTGCGCAGACGTAAACTCGTTTAAGATGTTTGGCGAAAATTAAAACCTGTTTTATAAAGTGACACTTGTGTAAAATGTTATAGATTCCACCAAACTTCTTCAGCCTTTTCGCCGTTAAGGGGAGCGGTTTTCACATATACCGACCAAGCAAAAAGTCACAAATTAGCTATCTGCGCACCTCCTGATGGGTTCAAGTTGTTTTACGATAGCAATCCTTGCATGAATAACATTATATTATCTAAAGTAATAAAGCAATCAAAATGTTAGTGTTTGTGTGTGTGTGTGTGTGTGTGTGTGTGTGTGTGTGTGTGTGTGTGTGTGTGTATGTGTGTGTGTGTGTGTGTGTGTGTGTGTTTGTCTCACGCCTTCTGAAAAACCAAGAGCATCTAAAAATCTAATTTATGTGCGAACGAGTACCTGTATACCTGATGAAGTGTCACGCTAAAAATGCTGAATTTTAAAAATATTTCAATAATTATTTTTTTCATACAAAATTTTCCAAGTCGTATCTGTCAAAAAAGTGTACATATTGCACGCAAATATCTGTTAGTTTAAAAGTTAGAAGTACGTATTTACACGAAAAAAAATTACTTTCAAGTATAACTTAGCGTTTAAGTGAAAAACATGGTGAATATTTTGTATAATTATAATGTTTAACTTATTTTTAAAGTAAGCGTTTTGTACATAAATGCCGCCATTTTAATATCTTTTCATACAATATTTCATTTTCCTACCGAATGAATATGTTCTTGAAAATAATAAACCTTTGAAATAAATATAATTATGAAATAATAAAATGAAACACAAGACATTACAGCAAGTTTTAAGACGTATATTGTAAAAGTCTGTTAATTATTAGTAAAGATATAGGCATAATAAAATTGCATAATTTGTATATAATATTTGATATTTCGGACAATTTTCATTTTTATGGCATCGAACAAACCAATGTAGGTACCTACATATTATTCAAAAAATGTCTACAAACCATTTGATATTTTTTACATGTTCTATGGTTACTATGGTAACGGACACATTCTGATATTCAAATAAAATTTGTTATAAATCGAATTCGAATTAATTTAGAACATCATTGTAGGTTGGTACCTACATACCTAATACTACTTAAAAACCAACAATATACTAATTTCGTATAGGAAAATTATTAAACTATCATAGGTTAACTACAATACACATGTCATTCAATCTACAAACTATTTCCTATAGTGAAATTCTTCTTTTATTTAAGTAGACCTTTGGGTGATTTTTTATACAAACTATTTCTTGGAGTTTAATTCTTCTTCCTCTTCTTTTGTGAAGTCATTTGGGACAGTTCATAATTAAACTATTTCCTATAGTCTAATTTTTCTTTTTCTTAATTTATGTAGACCTTGGGTGAGTTTTTATACAAACTTATTCCAATTATCTAATTCTTTTTCTTCTTATTTTATGTAGACCTCTGGGCCAGTTTTGATACCAACTATTTCTTTTAACGTATTTCTTCTTTTTCTAATTTTATGTAGACCTTTGTTGAATTTTGTATAAACTAACTTCCTATAGTCTAATTTTTCCTCTTTTATGTAGACCAAGGGAGAGTTTTCATGCAAACTTTTCCTTTAGTCTAATTCTTCTTCGTCTTCTTTTATGTTGACCTTTGCGTTAGTTTTTTATACAATCTATTTCCTGACGTATAATTATTCTTCTAATATGTAGACCTTTGGGTCAGTTTTTATATTAACTACTTTCTATAGTCTAATTCTTCTTTTTCTTATTTTTTGTAGATCTTTTGGTTAGTTTTTATACAAACTATTTCCTTTAATCTAATTCTTCGTTTTCTTATTTAATGTAGACGTTGGGTGAATTTTATATAAAATATTTCCTATATTTCAATTCATCTTCTTCTTCTTTTATGAAGACCATTTGGTCAGTTTTTATATATAATACATTTACTATTGTGTAATTCTTCTATTGCATCTTTTATGTAGACCATTGGGTCAGTTTTTATTACAAACTATTTGTTATAGTCTTATATTTATTCTTTTTTTTCATTAAGTCTTTTGGGTTAGTTTTAAGTCTTATAGTCTATTGTATAGAAATATTATAAACAACATGCACACTTGACGAAAATACATAAAACGAATGGGATGTGACCATCACTAGAATCTTCTCAATACTTTTTTTCAATCGAAATTTACACCATTTATTATATCATCATATATTGCTTAATTTTCAATAACTACATATTTGATTTTGATGACAATATAATAAAAAATCGAGGTTGTGGCCATTACTGGACTCTTCACAACGTTTACATTCAAATTAAAAACTATTTAAGTCTTCTTCTGTAATGTAGATCAGTTTTATTGTGCAAAAATATAATAATATATAGGTATGCACACTTGACGAAAAATATAAAAACGAATGGGATGTGACCAACACTAGAATCTTTTCAGTACTTTTGTTTATTTAATTTTTAAGCCATTTCCCATCATCCAAAATTACTAAATATTTAAAACACATTTGCGTTCGATGACAATATATAAAAATAGTGGTTGTGGCCAAATCCAAACTCTTTACAACGTTGTCTCTTTATAATCAGTCATATTTAAAACCATTTACCATAGTCCATGCGTGCAGAAATTGTATGTACCTACTTATATATAAAAACAAATGGGTTGTGGCCATCACTTGAACATTTTACATCGCTTAAACTCAATTAAATTTCAAACTACTTTTCATACTACGAATTAGCAAATATTTTTTGTGACAATATTATATAAACGATTGCTTATTCCTTCACTAATTTACATTCTTGGCCAACGGCGGGACATAAAAGCTAGTGAAAAATAAAATATATAATTTTACGTTCTATTTAATTTTTATCAATAATCACCTAGCTAGTATTAATTGGAATACTGCTCTCTCGACCTCATCACTCGCGACCGCGGTTTCAAATTTTTATGACATTGTATATGTAACCATAAATAATTTTATTCCTTATAGACAACATAAATGCACCCCTCCTTTTCCACAATGGTATAGTCCTGCACCGATTAATATCACTAAAGAAAAAATGAAATTTCATACTAAATACAAACGTTACAAAAATTTAATGGATTATAATACATTTTGCTTGCTCAGGCGTCGTCAAAAAGCAATGGTTAAATCATATTATTACCAATATACTACCTCTGTAGAATCTAATATATCCACGAACCCTAAGAGTTTATGGAGTTTCGTAAAATCCAAGCGTGCCAATAGTGATATTCCCAAAACTATGTTTTCCAACTCAAATACCTTCACTGGAGGTGAAAATATTTGTCATGCTTTTTCGGAATATTTCAAATCAGTATTTGATCACCATACCCCTACTCATTCTGTTCATACTCCCAATATCACACACCTTACTAATCGCTCTTCGATGCACAGCTGCTCTATAAACAAGGACATTGTTCTTAAATACTTATTATCTATTGATATCAACAAAGGACCAGGTAGCGATAGATTACCGCCTTTGTATATAAAGAACTGTGCTACAAACCTTGCCTTGCCTTATCCATCCTTTTCAATCGTTCTTTGGCAGAAGCCTCTTTCCCCACCGTATGGAAGGAGGCATACATCTCACCTATTCATAAATCCGGTTTCAAAAACAATATAGAAAATTACCGACCCATATTGATCTTACCTGTCATTAGTAAAATTTTTGAAAAAATCATCTATGATCAATTATATAATCATATCAAACCCTTCCTAAGTGACAAACAACACGGATTTTTACGTCATAGATCAGTTCTCTCTAATTTAGTGCCATTTACAGAATGTTTAACTTCCAATATACACACGAAACATCAAGTGGATGCCATATACACCGACTACTCAAAGGCTCTTGATAGAGTTAATCATGACCTTCGTCTTAATAAACTCAATCAGCTCGGCATTCATGGCGATCTTTACCGGTGGATCAGCTCTTACCTAAGAAATTGTCGTCAGTCTGTGGTAGTTGGCGGGTACAAATCTAACTTCATCTCCATTCCCTCAGGCGTACCGCAAGGGTCACATTTAGGACCACTTTTATTCTACGTCTACATATTTGACATAGGCGACTGTTTCGTATTCTCCGATTATGAACTTTTCGCTGATGACATGAAAATATTTTTAAAAATTTCTGATTTAAATGACTGCCTCAAACTACAATCGGATCTTGACAAACTATCTGATTACTGCCGAAATAACAACCTCTTAATTAACGTCACAAAATGCCATAAAATTAGTTTCTCCCGCAAACTATCTCACATAGCCTTTCAATATACTCTCAATGGTAAACCTATTGCTTCTAGTGATAACGATAGAGACCTTGGTGCTATTATGGACACCAAACTTAGGTTTAACTCACACATCGACTGTATTATAGATAAGGCCTACAGAATGCTTGGATTTTTATTCAGAACCAGCAAACCATTCACAAACTTGAGAACACTCAAATTTCTTTATTTTTCCCTGGTTCGCCCTATCCTGGAATACGTATCTCCTGTCTGGTCTCCCCATTATGCAACACACATAAACCGTATCGAAAGGATACAAAATATATTTTTTAAACACCTTAACCGAAAAGCATTTCTTGATTTCCCGTCGTATCGTGAGGCAAGGATTTACCATTGCATTGATTCACTCGAAAACAGACGTACTGTATCTGATATGATGCTTCTCCACAATATTATTAATAATAAAATTGATTCTACTGCTCTCTTAAATTATATATCTTTCAACATCCCTACCTACACCTGTAGAACTAGATACACTCCTCTTTTGCGCCTAACCACTCAACACACCAACTATGCTCAACATGTAACAATGTACAGAATCTGTAATACATATAATAGGCATTTCCAAGAGATTGACATATTCTTACTTAGCGCCCCCACATTTAAAAAATATATCAAACTTAAAATTTCATCCTCATAATCAAATTTAACACTTAATATACTGACACATTTATATGTGCAACTTCACACATCATTCACACAATATCTCTCCATAATATGTCATCTTAATATACTACAATAACTTCAGCGACAACATGTAATTGGCTTTATTATTAATCAAATCATCTTTATGTTATATAATTTATTATATGTGGTATGTTGTCCTCTAAATAAAATAAAATAAAATTAATTAAAAAAATAATATTTAGTTCGCAAACGTGACTTACATTTACCGGTATCGCTCAATGCCGAGCATCGTCAGCTGATTGGAATCAAATTGAACGTAAAATTATGTATTACTTTTTCATAATTCTATATGATTATGGAGTTCTATCATGAAGTGACAGTTTCAAACATCACAAAAATTATATTACTTTATAATATTTTTTAAAAAACCCTTCAGTAACACATGCTAATCTTAAATGCAATCGAACATAATTTAAATAATCGCATACACTTCGTTTGACCGCATACACTTCAATAATACATATATACAGTGGTCGCACGCAGTCTTCTTGTGTCCCTTAATAAATTAATAATTACATACTACTAAGCAAACAAGTGAGACAAAAAGTAGTCAGTGTATTTAAAAAGTGCTTGTTTGATATTCAAATTTGTTGAATTTAGAATTTAAAATTGCGTCGTTTTGAATCTGTCAGGTCACGTACGAAAATGAATCTTACTAAGGAAAATGTCCATGCAATAATTTTCTACAAATTTAAAAGAGGCCTAACACGGCTTCAGTGTTTTGAAGAGATAACATCTTTGTTCCAAGATGAAGCTCCATCTCTGCGGACTGTCGAACGCTGGTACTTAGAATTTCAGCGTGGACATACCAGTCTTAGTGACAAATCTCGTGAAGGACGTCCAAAATCTGCCTTCACTGAAGAAAACATCATTGCTGTGAGACAACTTATTCTCGAAGATCATCTTTGACATATCGAGAGATAGAGGCGTTATTAGACATCTCAGGGACAACGATTCAGAAGATATTGCATATGGCACTTGGTGTGAGAATACTAGTTTGCCGTTGGATCCCGCATTTGCTTTCCGACGATAATAAGGAGGCCCGCGTCAGATGGTGTAAGAAAACTCTTCAAAGGTTCAACCGAGGAGAGTCAAATCACGTCTACGACATCATCAGTGGTGACGAATCTTGGATCTATGCCTACGATCCTGATTTAAAACAACAATCTACTGTCTGGGTCTTCCAAGATGAGGCAAAGCCGACTAAAGTTGTTCGTTCTCGAAGCACTTCAAAGAAGATGGTGGCCACGTTCGTTGCGAAACCGGTCATATTGCGACAATTGCACTTGAAGATCATAGAACGGTTAATGCTGAGTGGTACACGACAGTTTGTTTACCACAAGTCATCGTCGAACTTCGGAAATCTAACCCAAAGCGACGCATCATCCTACACCATGATAACACAAGCTCACACAGCGCTCGTCAAACTATTCAGTATTTGAAGCAGGAAAACGTAGAAATTCTTGACCATCCTCTATACCAGGGGTCTCCAAACTTTCCAGCCCTAGGGCCATACTGATTACTCCAGTAAGTTCCGAGGGCCAAAACCATATTATCATTGTTGCCGGTGGTAAAAAGTGAAATAGTCCACTGATGAAATATTCAATAATTTGTTAGTTATTATATACTGAAGTTAAATTTTCTGCATATTATACATGTCTTTACTCATTACAATTATGTGTTTCTTTATCCAACTTATCACAAAAACAATAACAATAAGCCTACAACAATGTTATGAGTAGTTAGCCCATGACCATATCAATGTAGATGTCATATTAATAATTATTCAACATAAAATTAGAATACTTCAGTAAACTAAATTTAATTTGCTATAAAAAATATGTTTTCTAAAAGGAGTTTTCAAGTATGCTAGCTCTCCGCGGGCCGGACAAAATCTGTCCGCGGGCCGGATGTGGCCCTCAGGCCGTAGTTTGGAGACCCCTGCTCTATACTATAAGATTATAGTAGTGTTATTTTCTTCAAACGACAAAACATAAAATGCATGACCGTATGACGTGGATGGTAGATGTACATTAGTGCGATATTTTTTTTTTATCTTTATTTGGGAAAAACCAACAGCTTCAATAATATTACATAAAATATTCATTTACCGAGAGTAATAGCGGTGATAAGCCCAGCGTTAAGGTCGTCGCCTCCAATGCGTGAGGTCGACGGTTCGAATCCGGGCGGGGCACGCACCTCTGGATTTTCAAAAAATCTATGTGCGGATTTATATCACTTTTAGTGTAGCCAAGATCCAATTTGTCTGCTTCCCCTTTCTAAGGGTAACGAAGGTCAATAACCATGGAATATAATAACCAGACTCGCCAATTCCAGGATCATGGTTAAAGCGTAACCCGATATAAACGGGACAAAAGCGCTAAGGGGAAGGAAGGATTCATTTAACAAGAGTAAGGGCATTATAAAGAAGCCACTGTGGATTGTTTAAATGTAATTTTCATGACAACTTGAATAACTGAATTTTAAACAGAACATATATGTAAATAAAAATCAGATTTAATAAACAATATCATAAACACATTAAGGAAAGAAAACTTATCGTAAATTAAACCAGCAGTGGTATGTTGTATGAAAAATTTTGTAGAAATGAGATTACTCCTTGACTATTCCAATTCGAACAAGGTCGAACTGGTATAGTTGTTAGCTTATTAGGCCACACATTTCACCACAATTTCCATGGGGAGGGATATACACACTGTTTTGTAAATTTAAACCTGTTAAATTATAGCTGCACAGATTATATCTGCTCCATGCAAAGCAGAACACCACGTAACACTGTACCTCCGAAATGTTTCAAGTACAACAATGCCAATTTGGTTTATTTGCTAAGCAGTTTGTCAACTGCTTATTTTAAGAAAAAAATGTGAAATAAATCTTCACTGTGTAAGACGATAATATAAACATTCGCCATTGCATTTTATGCTTTTCCTATGCAATTTAATAATACCAGTTTTTAATCATTTATAAAAAAAAATATTTTCTACGTGATAAAATTTGTTTTATTTTATTTTATTTTCTAGAGCACGGACAGCATAAAGCAAAGGGCCTAAAAGGCATAAAGGGCCTAAAGCAAAATTTAACACTTTATAATAAAAATTTGAATGTTTCATTCCAAATTATTTTACCCCCCCCCCCCCCCCCCCAAGTCAAAACACGAAAAAGGAATTATCTAGTATGCAATAACTCAAAAAAGACCTCAAGATTATTAGAATAATTATTACCTATTAAAATTAGAAGGCTTGTGCGCTGCATACATGTTGGCCTTTGTGGCGCAATTGGTAAAATATGTATGTGTCTCCTGAGCGAAAAGTCCCGGCGTCGATTCTCGTTGGAGACGCAGTTTTAAATTGTTTTTTCATTATGTGTCTATGAGACGAAAAATATCATAATTGTTCAGAATGTGCCAACTTGTTTTCGGTGCGAGTGAAATCAAAATTCGATATAGCACCTATCGTAGATAAGAATTTAAAAAAATCTTAAGTCGGGTTCGAATCCTACATTGACTGATTTCGTACATGCATTTATTTACATAGATTAAGAGGATGTAAATATATTGTATGTTCCAATTAAAAAGTTATATTTATTAATGTAATTCATCAATATGATTGATGTACAAATATAATTCCTTTAGCCAAAGATACGAGATCATAGTAACATTCATCTACTGCCATTACTATATTGTTTACAGAATAATATCATATTTCTTTCATATCACGGTCTACCTCTTCGATCTGCTGATGATTCGTCATCTCAATCTATACAAATGTTTCTTCCACATCCTTCCGTTCCCTCATTACTATAATCAGTAAAAAAATATGATTGTAATTTTATTTAAAGAATGTGTAAACATTAAGAATATATTTATGAAAATGTATTCAGGAATTTCCAACATTTTAAGAAGAAATAAGTACCTATACTTCGCAGATGTGAGCTTGGCGTTGACCTGCTCGTTCTTTTAAGGCATTTGCATACTTATTGCATTAAAAAGCCTTGTGTGCTGGTTCACTGACAGATATTGCCTATTTATTGTAAATTATTACTCTCCACACTATGGAATAGGGGAGAGTCATGATTTCGCAAAATTTAAGCGTATTTTTTTACATCAATTTCTCAATGGGTATCATGTAGAGAATGCACACTATGAGTTTCGTCGTGATGTGTTTGTGTGTATGGCGTATACGCTGTACGCCGTACGCCGTACGCCGTAGCATTTATCTTTTTTGTGTCCTCTCTACAGCCCAAACTATAAGTCTGATCGACTTCATATTAACATCATATGTGTAAAGTGCAAAGACCTAGAGCTGATTAGTTTTCCATAGACAACTTTTGATTTCTTCTCTATGAATTCATCATTTACGTTGTTTTTTTTTTGTGTCCTCTCTGCAGCCCAAACTATAAGTCCGATTGACTTCATATTGATATCACATGTGTTAAGTCCATAAACTTAGAGCTGATTAGTTTTCCATAGACAACGGTACATTTTTTCCCAATGTTTCTTTATGATTTCATCTATTAAAACTGAAAAAATGCTCTCACGACCTGGAAATTAGAGATATTTTAATTTGGTTTCAACTATTTATACTATATATAAATTGTATTCAAAGTTGGTCAATGTTAAAAGAAAAATATTCAACGGTTACAAAAATTATATTTTATTTAATGGATATTTGTATGAAACTTATATGTAACAAGAGAATTTTTTTATATTTGGCAATGTTCAATTCATTGATTTCATATTGATATAAGAATATTAATAGCTTGAACTTAGAACTGATTAGCTTTTCATAGATATCATAAAATTTCTTCATATGATATCACGTGTCAACATTGTCAAAATGCTCTAACGCTCTTTGAAACAAAATTCATCTGTTTTTTTTTAAATATTTCATACAACATAAGCAGTCTTCACTATACTGCATTTATAGTTTGTCTATCTTAACATAAAAATATACTATCGGAAGAAAATTTATATTCCTGATAGTAACATTTAGTATGAATAAAAATGTAATTAGATAAATTTCTATGTATGGAAACGTTCAGTAATTTGATTTCATGTTATAATGTAAAGAGCTTGAACATAGAACTGATTAGCTTTCCATAAATAACAAAAAAAATCTTCATATGATATCACCTGTCAAAATTTGGAAAATGCTCTCGCGTTCTTTAAAACAAAATTTATCTGCTTTTTTTAAAATATTTCATACAACATAAGCATTCTTCACTATACTGCATTAATAGTTTGTTTATCTTAACATAAAAATATACTATCGGAAGAAAATTTATATTCCTGATAGTAACATTTAGTATGAATAAAAATGTAATTAGATAAATTTCTATGTATGGAAAAGTTCAGTATTTTGATTTCATGTTATAATATAAAGAGCTTGAACATAGAACTGATTAGCTTTCCATAAATAACAAAAAAAATCTTCATATAATATCACCTGTCAAAATTTGGAAAATGCTCTCGCGTTCTTTAGAACAAAATTTATCTGCTTTTTTTAAAATATTTCATACAACATAAGCATTCTTCACTATACTGCATTAATAGTTTGTTTATCTTAACATAAAAATATACTATCGGAAGAAAATTTATATTCCTGATAGTAACATTTAGTATGAATAAAAATGTAATTAGATAAATTTCTATGTATGGAAACGTTCAGTAATTTGATTTCATGTTATAATGTAAAGAGCTTGAACATAGAACTGATTAGCTTTCCATAAATAACAAAAAAATTCTTCATATAATATCACGTGTCAAAATTTTGAAAATGCTCTCGCGTTCTTTAAAACAAAATTTATCTGCTTTTTTTAAAATATTTCATACAACATAAGCATTCTTCACTATACTGCATTAATAGTTTGTTTATCTTAACATAAAAATATACTATCGGAAGAAAATTTATATTCCTGATAGTAACATTTAGTATGAATAAAAATGTAATTAGATAAATTTCTATGTATGGAAAAGTTCAGTAATTTGATTTCATGTTATAATGTAAAGAGCTTGAACATAGAACTGATAAGCTTTCCATAAATAACAAAAAAAATCTTCATATGATATCACCTGTTAAAATTTGGAAAATGCTCTCGCGTTCTTTAGAACAAAATTTATCTGCTTTTTTAAAAATATTTCATACAACATAAGCATTCTTCACTATACTGCATTAATAGTTTGTTTATCTTAACATAAAAATATACTATCGGAAGAAAATTTATATTCCTGATAGTAACATTTAGTATGAATAAAAATGTAATTAGATAAATTTCTATGTATGGAAACGTTCAGTAATTTGATTTCATGTTATAATGTAAAGAGCTTGAACATAGAACTGATTAGCTTTCCATAAATAACAAAAAAAATCTTCATATGATATCACCTGTCAAAATTTGGAAAATGCTCTCGCGTTCTTTAAAACAAAATTTATCTGCTTTTTTTAAAATATTTCATACAACATAAGCATTCTTCACTATACTGCATTAATAGTTTGTTTATCTTAACATAAAAATATACTATCGGAAGAAAATTTATATTCCTGATAGTAACATTTAGTATGAATAAAAATGTAATTAGATAAATTTCTATGTATGGAAAAGTTCAGTATTTTGATTTCATGTTATAATATAAAGAGCTTGAACATAGAACTGATTAGCTTTCCATAAATAACAAAAAAAATCTTCATATAATATCACCTGTCAAAATTTGGAAAATGCTCTCGCGTTCTTTAGAACAAAATTTATCTGCTTTTTTTAAAATATTTCATACAACATAAGCATTCTTCACTATACTGCATTAATAGTTTGTTTATCTTAACATAAAAATATACTATCGGAAGAAAATTTATATTCCTGATAGTAACATTTAGTATGAATAAAAATGTAATTAGATAAATTTCTATGTATGGAAACGTTCAGTAATTTGATTTCATGTTATAATGTAAAGAGCTTGAACATAGAACTGATTAGCTTTCCATAAATAACAAAAAAATTCTTCATATAATATCACGTGTCAAAATTTTGAAAATGCTCTCGCGTTCTTTAAAACAAAATTTATCTGCTTTTTTTAAAATATTTCATACAACATAAGCATTCTTCACTATACTGCATTAATAGTTTGTTTATCTTAACATAAAAATATACTATCGGAAGAAAATTTATATTCCTGATAGTAACATTTAGTATGAATAAAAATGTAATTAGATAAATTTCTATGTATGGAAAAGTTCAGTAATTTGATTTCATGTTATAATGTAAAGAGCTTGAACATAGAACTGATAAGCTTTCCATAAATAACAAAAAAAATCTTCATATGATATCACCTGTTAAAATTTGGAAAATGCTCTCGCGTTCTTTAGAACAAAATTTATCTGCTTTTTTAAAAATATTTCATACAACATAAGCATTCTTCACTATACTGCATTAATAGTTTGTTTATCTTAACATAAAAATATACTATCGGAAGAAAATTTATATTCCTGATAGTAACATTTAGTATGAATAAAAATGTAATTAGATAAATTTCTATGTATGGAAAAGTTCAGTAATTTGATTTCATGTTATAATGTAAAGAGCTTGAACATAGAACTGATTAGCTTTCCATAAATAACAAAAAAAATCTTCATATGATATCACCTGTTAAAATTTGGAAAATGCTCTCGCGTTCTTTAGAACAAAATTTATCTGCTTTTTTTTAAAATATTCCATACAACATAAGCATTCTTCACTATACTGCATTAATAGTTTGTTTATCTTAACATAAAAATATACTATCGGAAGAAAATTTATATTCCTGATAGTAACATTTAGTATGAATAAAAATGTAATTAGATAAATTTCTATGTATGGAAAAGTTCAGTAATTTGATTTCATGTTATAATGTAAAGAGCTTGAACATAGAACTGATTAGCTTTCTATAAATAACAAAAAAAATCTTCATACGATATCACCTGTCAAAATTTGGAAAATGCTCTCGCGTTCTTTAGAACAAAATTTATCTGCTTTTTTTAAAATATTTCATACAACATAAGCATTCTTCACTATACTGCATTAATAGTTTGTCTATCATAACATAAAAATATACTATCGGAAGGAAATTTATATTCCTGATAGTAACATTTAGTATGAATAAAAATGTAATTAGATAAATTTCTATGTATGGAAACGTTCAGTAATTTGATTTCATGTTATAATGTAAAGAGCTTGAACATAGAACTGATTAACTTTCCATAAATAACAAAAAAAATCTTTATATATCACGTGTCAAAATTTTGAAAATGCTCTCGCGTTCTTTAACACAAAATTTATCTGCTTTTTTTAAAATATTTCATACAACATAAGCATTCTTCACTATACTGCATTAATAGTTTGTTATCTTAACATAAAAATATAATATCGGAAGAAAATTTATATTCCTGGTAGTAACATTTAGTATGAATAAAAATGTAATTAGATAAATTTCTATGTATGGAAACGTTCAGTAATTTGATTTCATGTTATAATGTAAAGAGCTTGAACATAGAACTGATTAGCTTTCCATAAATAACAAAAAAAACTCTTCATATGATATCACGTGTCAAAATTTTGAAAATGCTCTCGCGTTCTTTGAAACAAAATTTATCTGCTTTTTTTAAAATATTTCATACAACATTAGCATTCTTCACTATACTGCATTAATAGTTTCTTTATCTTAACATAAAAATATACTATCGGAAGAAAATTTATATTCCTGGTAGTAACATTTAGTAAGAATAAAAATGTAATTAGATAAATTTCTATGTATGGAAACGTTCAGTAATTTGATTTCATGTTATAATGTAAAGAGCTTGAACATAGAACTGATTAGCTTTCCATAAATAACAAAAAAAATCTTCATATGATATCACCTGTCAAAATTTGGAAAATGCTCTCGCGTTCTTTAGAACAAAATTTATCTGCTTTTTTTAAAATATTTCATACAACATAAGCATTCTTCACTATACTGCATTAATAGTTTGTCTATCTTAACATAAAAATATACTATCGGAAAAAAATTTATATTCCTGATAGTAACATTTAGTATAAATAAAAATGTAATTAGATAAATTTCTATGTATGGAAACGTTCAGTAATTTGATTTCATGTTATAATGTAAAGAGCTTGAACATAGAACTGATTAGCTTTCCATAAATAACAAAAAAATTCTTCATACGATATCACCTGTCAAAATTTGGAAAATGCTCTCGCGTTCTTTAGAACAAAATTTATCTGCTTTTTTTAAAATATTTCATACAACATAAGCATTCTTCACTATACTGCATTAATAGTTTGTTTATCTTAACATAAAAATATACTATCGGAAGAAAATTTATATTCCTGATTTAGTATGAATAAAAATGTAATTAGACAAATTTCTATGTATGGAAAAGTTCAGTAATTTGATTTCATGTTATAATGTAAAGAGCTTGAACAAAGAACTGATTAGCTTTCCATAAATAACAAAAAAAATCTTCATACGATATCACCTGTCAAAATTTGGAAAATGCTCTCGCGTTCTTTAGAACAAAATTTATCTGTTTTTTTAAAATATTTCATACAACATAAGCATTCTTCACTATACTGCATTAATAGTTTGTTTATCTTAACATAAAAATATACTATCGGAAGAAAATTTATATTCCTGATAGTAACATTTAGTATGAATAAAAATGTAATTAGATAAATTTCTATGTATGGAAAAGTTCAGTAATTTGATTTCATGTTATAATGTAAAGAGCTTGAACATAGAACTGATTAGCTTTCCATAAATAACAAAAAAAATCTTCATATGATATCACGTGTCATAATTTTGAAAATGCTCTCGCGTTCTTTAAAACAAAATTTAACTGCTTTTTTTAAAATATTTCATACAACATAAGCATTCTTCACTATACTGCATTAATAGTTTGTCTATCTTAACATAAAAATATACTATCGGAAGAAAATTTATATTCCTGATAGTAACATTTAGTATGAATAAAAATGTAATTAGATAAATTTCTATGTATGGAAACGTTCAGTAATTTGATTTCATGTTATAATGTAAAGAGCTTGAACATAGAACTGATTAGCTTTCCATAAATAACAAAAATAATCTTCATATGATATCACGTGTCAAAATTTTGAAAATGCTCTCGCGTTCTTTAAAACAAAATTTATCTGCTTTTATTAAAATATTTCATACAACATTAGAATTCTACACCATACTGCATTAATAGTTTGTCTATCTTAACATGAAAATATACTATCGTTAGAAAATTTATATTCCTGGTAGTAAAATTTAGAATGAATAAAATATTTCATTTTCAATATTTGTGGTGTGGAGAGTTTAGTGTTGGCCACAACCCACTCGTTTTTTACTTGTTTTAGAAACTTAATATATATACATTTTTAATGCTTAATTGTAAATAAGAATACAAAAGAAATAGCCAATTATAAAGTTTCACATACTTAAATTATTATATATTATTGATGTTGGGTAGTCATTGTATGATGGTGAGTGTATGTGGGGGAAAGGGAAGGGTAATGGATATAGGTTATTTTATAGGTTATGTTTTACAAAAATGGTGTGAAGACTAGGCTATCCCATGTCTACAGGTACAATTTTTTGTGAACTAAGCTACTACGTATTAATTAGGCAATCGGCCTCAAGCATAGATAAGAAACAAATAAAACTATATGTTTTTGGCATCCCTGTTTATTTGAGAAGCATAGATGATAATATTTAAATAATTTCTAATGAAACAGCGGTCAACGGTCAGAGAAAATTGCGTTAAATAATCTATTTCTGCAGCAGCTATATAAACTGCATGGCATCTTTATTTTTTATAGTCATTAACTGTCATAAGCGGTAAAGACATCTTCATCATGGCCAAATTCCTGGTAAATATCTTCATCTTCGTTATATAACTAACATACACACACACACACACACGCACACACACACACGCACACACGCACACACACGCACACACGCACACACACACACACAAACACACGCACACACGCACACACACACACACACAAACACACACACAACCACACACACACACACATCATCATCATCATCATCATACAAATCTATACATTGCGAATGATATATTGATAAAATAATCCTCATACAAATCTATACATAGAGAATAATATATTGATTAAATAATCCTCATACAAATCTATACATAGACAATAATATATTGATTAAATAATCCTCATACAAATCTATACATAGAAAATAATATATTGATTAAATAATCCTCATACAAATCTATAATAGAGAATAATATATTGATTAAATAATCCTCATTCAAATTTATACATAGAGAATAATATATTGATTAAATAATCCTCGTACAAATCTATACATAGTGAATAATATATTGATTATATAATCCTCATACAAATCTATTCATAGAGAATAAAATATTGATTAAATAATCCTCATACAAATCTATACATAGAGAAAAATATATTGATTATATAACTAGAATTCCATTTTTCAATTCTTTATTACGGATTATATAAACGGGATATCGGTTTTTAAACCATTATTTTTGTAACTGAATAACTTGTATTATTATTTCTATTTACATATTTAAAACATCTTCAAGTCTCGCTATCCATTATTATTATTTTTTTTAATGAACTAATGAACATTGATCTAAATTACTCCCTCCCTCTTATATTACCTACCCCTTGGTTATTTATACATATATTTTGTTTTTTATAAAACATTAAACTACTTTTTTTTTCAAATGAAGCAGTTTCGTTTATTATTGATATTTTACAAAAAAAAATGTATATTTTCATTCGTAAATACCTTAATATATCAATTATATTAAATAACTTAAAAACATACCTTATTACATAACTTAATTTATAAACAAAAAATTTCAAATGTAAAACTTAATTAATAAACTGACATCTTTTGATTTGAAGTTTTCTCTTGTGTACTCTTTTTATTAGCTTTGCATTATTTTATTTTGTGGTGTTTGATGTAATAATTTAGAATAAAAAATACTATTAGAGTACCCATTTTTTCTTCTTTCAGTTCCTCTTCTTCTTCTTCTTGCTGGCTGCTGTTGTAAGCGCCAACCCATACCCCGACCGTAAGTTATTTTTTCAATATTTTTTTTTTTTATTTTATTTTATTGTGTAAACAGAGTTAAATAAACGTATTTTATGACAAATTAAATTGTACTTAACAAAAAAAATAATTTAAAGGGCAACCACTCCACTCAGATCTACTGACCGTACTTTATTCCAATTCATAGTACTTTTTAGCTCTTCATTTGAAGTATAATCAGTATTGAGTACTGATATTGTGTCAGCTAAAAAAGTCCTAAAGCAAAAATATCTATCTGATAAAACCTGATTTCTTATTACTCTCCTATTTCTCTCCTCATCCTTCTGTTTGCCTATCATAGATATGAGCTGTTCATATATTCAACTTCTTTTTGTCTTTTTCAATTTTCTTCTGCTTAATCTTTATAATATTTTTTTTACTTTTGTCATGTCATTATCTTATTGTCATAGTACACATTGTATTCTATACTTACATATTCTGGTTGGTTTAAAGAAATACACGTTTTGCAATAAACCTGCCAGTGTACAAAATATACAAAACAAGAAGTAACAAATAAATATAGGTACAAAAAAACATTATTATATTAACAAAAGGAAATGGTTTTGAGGAAGGGCACAGGATAGAGAAGTAAGAAAACAGGGAGCACTCGTACACCACCTAACCGAGCAACGACCTCAAAATTGAGCATCTAAATCCTTTTTTAAGGAGTAATGGAATATGAATAATTCATTAAAAAAACGCGTCGCATTTTTAATTGCTTACTCCTCAGGTGACGCGCAGTTTTTTTTACCTAAAATATAATTACGTAAATAATCATTTTTTCGATCTAATAAAATGAAATGTGAATATTATATTTTATGACAAATTTTCAACATCTCAATAGAGACGAAGTTGGTTAAAATCATTAAAATTTCATTCTTATTGAGATGTTAAAAAAATGCCTCAAAACATATTTAACTCCTGACAGGGAATAAAAATGAAAATTTTTCGTTAATATGTATAATATTCAATAATGAAAATATAATTTTTAAAACTTTTCTAAAAATAAATTACCGGCAAAATCCCACAATGTGGGTAACAGGGGTTTAAATTTTTGATGTGATGTGATGATTTTTTTTTTTTTTGTTTTTTTTTCAGCATATGCACATGGTCACGG
This sequence comes from Molanna angustata, assembly GCA_963576475.1. Taxonomy (NCBI): domain Eukaryota; kingdom Metazoa; phylum Arthropoda; class Insecta; order Trichoptera; family Molannidae; genus Molanna; species Molanna angustata. The sequence goes on along the minus strand of OY754978.1, from coordinate 9,926,342 downwards.
TCACGGTTACGGTGAGTATATTTATTAAATCATATTTAAATACAATTTTACTAATCATTTTTTTTTATTATTGAAACCAAACAAAATATAACAATATACAAACAATAAAAAATATTATAAAAAAGTACAATTTAAATAAGTTATATGAAACATTTTTTTTTATAGTATTTTTTGGTATATACCACCTCACTAGGCTGAGCCTGTACCGAGGTGGCAGATTTTTTTTTTGCGTTATATCTGACAGAAAAATATATTTAAAAAAACTTGTATTTAACTAAAACTTGTTATAAAATATACCTATTATAAAATAAAAATATAAACTATTGTAGCTTGATCATGTTTCCGCAGTATATAATGCCCTTGTTTCTAATCCATGTTTCTATTGTTTTCTTGTATTTCAAATTATTCATCAACTGTATGTCCGTTATTTCACTTTTTATCTTATTAAAAATTTTTGGAGCTAAATAATAGTAATGTCTTTGTCCGAATGTCGTGTTTGTCTTTGGAGTCATGAGAAAATTCCTACGTGTCGTCTCGTAATTGTGTTGCGGTGTAATGTGAATTGTTTTATCTTTATGAAAATGTATAGAAATAATTTTGATATATAACTGTGGAATGTTGAAAACTGGAAAATCATTAAATAATTGAACTGTTGGATATGTAAATGGTTTTTTTATTATAACCTTAATTAAAGCTTTTTGTGCTTTAATAAGAGGATCCATATTAATTTTAGCAGCGCCACCCCAACCAATCATTCCGTGTGTTATAATCGATTGAGCTAACGCGTAATATTTTGTTTTTAAGTCTTTATTTGATCTGTCCATCTTAAGTTGTGATCAATGTAGATACCCAAATATTTATATAATGGAGTCCTTGTCAGTGGTTTGCAAAAGCAACTTTGCTCGTGAGTACAGTCATGTATGATTAAATTTTTGTCTTGGCTAGGTTGCCGTCTAGAATGTACATATACTGAATGTCATGTATTGCGTTTTGTCAATATTTAATGTAAGCAGGTTTGCATCTAGCCATTGTTTTATTTTATCAATACCGTCAGTAGCTGTCTTGTATACATTTGTCCATGAGTCGGAAGTAAAAATAAGAACAGTGACATCCGCGTAGCAAATAAATTCTCCCTGAAAATTCAGTTGGCATAAGGAATTAATATATAATAAAAATAAAACCGGACCCAAAGTACTTCCTTGAGGAACTCCGTAAGAAATATTTCTATTGAAACTAGTTGCGTTACCTACATTAATTGAGTGAGAGCGATCAGATATGTATGATTTGAACCAGTTGTATTCAGTGCTGACTATGCCAATATTTTCTATTTTTTTTAAAAGAATTTTATGGGATACTGTGTCGAAAGCTTTGCTCAAGTCTAAAAAAACTGCTATACAATTTTTATTTGAATCAACGGCTTTCAGTACCGTATTTGTTATATTTGAAACTGCGTCTTGCACTCCCCTATTTTTTCTGAAACCGTCTTGGTTTTCAGATAAAATTTTGTTCTTATCAAAATATTCCACAAGTTGAATTTTCACTAGATTTTCTAAAACTTTAGTTAAAATATTTAGCAGTGAAATTGGCCTATAATTTGATGGATTATAATATATAACTATAATTTGGCCTATGATTTAATTTGATGATCATGTTCTTGTGTTTTCTCTATATACAATTTATTTTTATCTATCTTTTAAATTTCATCTTTCTGGACTGAATTTTAGTAAAACGAATAATTTTATTATATTATGATCGCGTATATATACGCAAACATTGATATTTCCCCTGCCAGAATCAATCACGTGTTTTTATTTATTTCTTGACAAATAATATCTCAATAGAGACAACACGGAAATATATATTTATAGTAGATTAAGGAAACCACACATTAAATTATCTGATCTGAGATATTTCCAAATTATTTCATAAAACCATAAGAACTACGCAATGCCTAATAGACGTTTAATTTTTACTCCTCACTAACCCAAGAGAATATAGTCGGGATGTGATTTCGCAAGTTTTAAGGCTATTTTTAATGCAGATTATCAACTAGTATCATGCTGAGATTGTATTCTGAGAGTTTCATCACAATGTATCTGTGTGTTTACTTTGTGTTGTGTGCTGCGTGCTGTGTGCAATGTACTGTGTGCTATGTACGGAGTGTTTATTTTACTTTATCGATTATAGACTAAAGTACTCATTCGATTCTTTTCAAATTTTGCAAATTTGTATATCTGATACTCACTTAGACCTCATTAGATTTTGAAGGATATCTGAATAGTGCTTATCATTTTTTTAAACTATCAAATATTTCAATGTGACCCATTGAAAGGCACATCACTTTCATAAAATACCATTGAATAATTATCAAGTTTTCATAATAAAATATTTAAATAAAAAAATAATTTAACAAACTCATTTCATGAAAATGCTGAATATTTTCCATACAAAATTTGAATACTTTATAGCAGTGATTCCCTAACTATGGTACGCATACCACTGGTGGTACGGGACAATTATTAAGGTGGTAAGCAAGCAGCCATGTCCATAAGACATACACAGTAAATGGAGCGTATCGAATGAGAACCTGGCATCTTTTCCTAATTTAGAAAATTTTGTAACTGAAAATGAACTTACAGTGAGTGAAAATGTTATCAATAACATCAAAAATCACAGGCAAATGATCGTTGATTCATTCGAAGAATATTTTATAGAAGATTATTCGGAGTTCTATTGGATAAGGAACCATTCGTTTCGGATCTAGATAGTGTTCGAATAATTTAAGTGTGAGTGAAAAGGAATCTCTGATACAACTATCTTGCGATGGAGGTTTGCAAGCGGAATTCAACAAAGTAGATCTGTGTGAATTTTCTCCAATGTTGATAATAAAAAAAACAAATATCGTAATAAGCTTAACGTAGACCCCAAGTACAGATTTGAAAGCATAGGAAACATACAGGAAACAAACTACATCACATGGAAAAACACTTTTTAACACAAAAAACATATCAAGATATATGTACATAGTAAAGTGTATGAAACCTTTTTAAACATACGTTAAGTTTAGTTCCGATTGTTTACGTCCAATGTTAATTATATTAATTGTATATTTTCTTATTTTTTTACAGATCATGGACCACATGGCGGTCATGGACATGGTTATGGTAAGGACATAACAATATATTTTTATTTAATTTTTGTCTTCGAAAATATTCAACAATGAATATGATTTCTTGTTATTTAATAAATAAATAAAAGTGTACATATTGGAGAAACGAATTAAAATAGCAACATGAATTATTGTATGACGTGGATAATAGATGTACAATAGTGCGATATTTTTTATTTTTATTTGGGAAAAACCAACAGCTTCAATAATATTACATAAAATATTCATTTACCAAGAGTAAGGGCATTATAGAGAAACCACTGTGGATTGTTTAAATCAAATTTGGGCAACAACCGCCCCGCGGGCCCAATCCGACCAGCTGTGAGATTTGATCCGACCCGCAAGAAATTTTGAAAAACCCAATTTAAAAAATAACAGTTCTTTTCAATTATGAAAGTTAATAAATCGTACAAGGTTGACTGACGATAATTTGTAATATTTGTATCAGTGGAATTAATCCAAACATTAATGAATTATTTTCCCAAATTCAAGCTCAAGTGTCATTGATTTCTGTGTCGCTATTTAATTTTTGTAGTTTGTAATAATTCCAAATTTCACGATTTAATTATAATGTTGTAACTGTTGTTTAATTATAATGTTTTGTTATTTTAATAAATTGTATAATAATAACAATGTCGTGTTATTTCATGGCTGATATCTATCGTTAAAAATTATGAATTACTACTTTGAAACTAAAAAATTAATCCAAACAGTTACGTATTATGAAAAATTTTGCAGAAAAGAGATGTTTCAAATACAACAATGTCCATTTTTTTATTTACTGATCAGTTAATAAAATGATAATATAAACATTCGCCATTGCATTTTATGTTTTTCCTATGAAATTTAATAATTCCAGATTTTTATACATTTATCAAAACGAGTGGGTTGTGGCCTAAAAAAAAGTCAAATTATCCAAAGATTATTCAGCATTTTCATGAAATGAGTTTGTTAAATTATTTTTTATTTAAATATTTTACTATGAAAACTTGTTAATTATTCTATGGCATTTTATGAAAGTGATGTGCTTTCTTACCAATTTGAAAATGAAACTTTTGTTAAATTATTTTTGATTAAAATATTTTATTGTGAAAACTTGATAATTCTTCAATGCAATTTTGTGCAAGTGATGTGTCTTTTTATCAATATGAAAATAAAAATTTCAAATTTATATTTCAATTCGAAGTTTCCTGATCATAGGGTCACTTTGAAATATTTGACAGTTAAAAAAATTGAGAAGCACTATTCAATTATCCTTCAAAAACTAATGGAGTCTAATCGAGTATTATAGATATATGTACATAGTTGCAAAATTTCAGAATCATAGTTGCAGAATCGAATGAGTACTTAAGTCTATAATTGATAAAGTTAAATAAACACGCCGTACATAGCACACACCACACAGCGAATAGCACATAGCACACACACACACTGATACATTGTGATGAAACTTTCAGAATACAATGTCAGCATAATCCTAGTTGATAGTCTGAAATAAAAAATACCCTTAAAAATTGCGAAATCATAACTCCCCACTATATCATCTTGGGTAGGTGAGGAGTAAAAAATATTTTCTTAGTGATAAAAATTGATTTATTTTATTTTCTAGAGCATGGACACGGAGGACATGGAGGACATGGGGGACATGGAGGACATGGAGGACATGGAGGACATGGAGGTCACGGACATCATTAGGGCCTAAAGCAAAATTTAACACTTTATAATAAAATTTCTTTTTAAAAATTTGAATGTTTAATTCCAAATTATTCCCCCCCCCCCTCAGTTAAAAAACAAAAAAAAAATATAATTATTAGACAAGACTTCAGGATGATTCAAAAAAAAAAATTAAAACTCTTAGATGGCTAGTGTGCTGAATACGTGTTGGCCTTTGTGGCGCAGTTGGTTAGATATCTGTCTCCTGAGCAAAAAGTCCCGGCGTCGATTTCCGTTGGGGACGCAGTTTTTAATTGTGTTTTCATTCTGTTTCTGTGAGACGATAAATATCAAAAATTTTCAGAATGTGCCAACTTATTTTTGGTATGAATGAAATCAAAATTCGATATAGCGCCTATTTGTAGATAATAATTAAAAAAAAACATCTTGGAGGCGGGTTCGAATTCTGCTTTGACTGATTTCGTACAAGCATTTAGTTACATAGATTAAGAGGATTTAAATATATTGTAAGTTCCAGTAAAAAGTAATAATTATTAATGCAATTCATCAATATGATTGAGGTACAAATGTAATTCCTTTAGCCAAAGATACGAGATCGTCGTAACATTCATCTACTGTCATTACTATATTGTTTACAAAATAATATCGTATTTCCTTCATATCATGGTCTACCTCGTTGATCACCACACTAGCTATTCCCATGAACACTACAAAAGTTTTTAGCTCTTCAGTCCAATCACAATGACGAAATGCTGATGATTCATCATTTCAATCTATACAAATATTTCTTCCACATCCTTCCGTTCCCCCATTACTTTTCTCATTGCTATAATCAGTAAAAAAATAAGATTGTATTTTTATTTAAAGAATGTGTTTATTAAGAATATATTTATGAAAATGGATTCAGGGATTGCCAACATTTTAAGAAGAAAAAAGTATACTGCGCAGATGTGAGCATGGCGCTGACCCCATCGTTTTTTTTATTTATTTGCATACTTATTGCATTGACAAGCCTTATATGTTGTTATACAAACAGATATTGCCTATGGGAAATAAATAATGTGGTAACATGTCTGAACACTTTCATATCACCAGCATAGGAAACATAGTTAGAGTTTGAAAAGCACTTAAAAATGTCGTGAATGTAAATATTACAAAGTAACGGCCCCAGGTGTGATCCCTGAGGAACGCCAGACGGGGTAAGAGTATATTCAGAAAGAAAATCACCGATCTTGACTGATTGAGACCTGTTTCCAATATATGAGATGAACCATCTAAATAGATCCCCATTTATCCCGACCAACTTCAGCTTTTGAGCCATTATTTAGAAGCCTTTTACAATTATACACAAAAAATATAAAGCAGTTACACAATATAACCAGAATATTAATAATAAAAAAAACAATAATTATAAGCAAAACAAAAAAATAAAAGTTGACAACAAAAAGGCAATAAAAAAGAAATAGAAAATTATCTATTTATTTATTTATTTAGGGACAAATACAGTCTTAAAATACTAAAATGGAATAATACACTATAAAATAAAAACAAACAGACCAATTACATATGTCCACAGATATTAAATATAAAACATTTCAAACATCATAAATTTAAATATAACTAAGATGTATGTTTGCCTGTGACGGGAAAGGAAAAGGATGGGAAAAGGATTGTGACAGTTAAATTGTTATATTTTTGTTACAAACAACAACTCAAAATGTAAATAAAAGTATACAAAAGATAATATTAGAAAAAACAAAAATAACTAACAAAAAAAAAAAAATTCATCATACGAGTTCATGCTATGCACTTATAGAGAGAATTTTTGTATGCGTTATTACTAGCGGTGAATATATCAGAATGTGTGATACTGGCTGAGAGGTTGACATTATAGAAGTTACAAGCTAATATTATCGATTATATAATCCGTTATATATATTATATCGATTATATTTATTATATCGATTATATAATCCGTTAATCCGTAATTTAGAAAGTATAAATTTATCGAAAAACTTAATAATAAAAATGCAAAAATCGGTAATAATGAATACATGTAGAATCGTTAAAGATTTTTTAAACATTAATATTCGGGAATCAGTAGGGTTGTTAGGTAGTATAGAGAACTCCTTAGAGCCTAATCCTTTGATGTGTTGAGTATCTGGATGGGTGAAATATTCCCAATTGAAAGCTTGATGATGCGTTTGTTGCATTTTATTTTGCTCTTTTAAATAATTTACAATTTACGCATTTATCTTCAAATTCTTTTGAGGAAGTGTATAATGGTAATAATTATAATTGAGTGTTATTATTTGTAGTGCTTAATTGTTATTAATATCATTAGTAAATTGGACAGCGCCGTAAAAATTTTTTTTTTAAAAATAATGAAAAATTGTCAAAGTAAATAAAGAACGAAACATTATATATTATGCATGACGGTGGTAGCGGTAGCGGGGGTTATCTTGTCGCAATAGTATTTAGTGGACTCCTTGAAATCTGCGAATTCTGCTCGCATCTCGGTCAGTTGATTTTGAATTATCGTATTTGCAAACATAATTTCAGAGGGAGTAGGTTCTGCGTGTATTGATGTAGCGTCACAGGATGGAACCTGTAACTCCATGGTGGGGCTATTGGAGATATCATACTGTATAGTGGTCAATTTTCTATGGAGATTCTGAAAATGAGTTTGAGTAACTTCAGCTGGGCACGATTAACTATTTGGTGAAATTGGAGGCAGTGGAGTATCAGATGATGGAGGCTGGCGAATTTCAGTTGTCAATCTAGGATCCTTTCTTAGACAAGATTAACACTTCCACTGATCTATATAAATTTTCGACATCTCAAGAGTTGTTCCGGCACATCCATAGTGAAAAACACCATAACATCTGCTACATTTCAAACTTTTCTTTTTTGGACTTAGAGTAGTTTTACATTGTTTGCAATCCATCGCGTGTGTCACGTTTCGATATAAAGATTTAATAATAAATCATCCTTTCTTGATTTTAAATTTCTTTTGGTTTTGAGATTGTGTGAAATAAGTTACAGCTATGCAGTAAATGTTGAAGAAATCACAACAATACGAATTCACCCACCAACTATGAAAATTTTCTTACAAAGATTATGGATTTCATACAGTAATTTAATAAAAGTCACTGTTTATTTCAAATAATCAACAGGAAACAAAAAACAGTATAAATAAAATGTCAAATAAAACTTAATCTTGTAATTAATTAATAAAATATAGGAGCAAGAATTTTACTTGTTGACAATAAACCATAGATATAGTTTGACTATGTATTTGATAAGCATAGATGATAATATTTAAATAATTTAAAATGAAACAGCGGTCAAAGGTCAGAGAAAATTGCGTTAAATAATCAATTCCTGCAGCAGCTATATAAACTGCATGGCATCATTATTTTTTATAGTCATTAACTGTCATAAGCGGTAAAGACATCTTCATCATGGCCAAATTCCTGGTAAGTATACATCGAGCATGATATTTTGATGAAATAACTAGAATTCCGTTTTTCAATTCTTTATTACGGATTATTTAAACGGGATTTTGGTTTTGTAAAACCATTATGTTTCTAACTGAATAACTTGTATTATTATTTCTATTTACATATTTAAAACATCTTCATGTCTCGTTATTCATTATTATTATTTTTATTTATGAACTAATGAACATTGATCTAAATTACTCCCTCCCTCTTATATTACCTATTATTTATATATTTTTTGAATTTTTATAAAACAATAAATGTTTCTGGTTATTTTTTTTTTAATGAAGCAATGTAAATTACAAAAGAAATGTAAATTTTCATTCGCTTAAATACCATATTATATCAATTAACTCAACAACATACCTTATTATATCACTTAATTTAAAAACAAAAAAAATCAAATGTAAAATAATGTCAAAGTTGCTCCTGCAAAACTCTCAATAGGACAGCGGAAATTAAATACTTAGGTATTTACATTGACAATTTCTTTAGATGGACTGAACACATAAACGAAACTGCGAAAAATATTAGAAAACTTTCAAAAACATTCGTAATATAATGGACCAAAAAACTTTAAAAACTATAAATTATGCTTTAGCTCAATCCATTATCTCTCATGGAGTGATTGGATGGGGAGGTGCAGCTAAAACAAATATGGATCCTCTCTTCAAAGCTCAAAAAGCTCTCATTAGAGTAATTACAAAAAAACCTTTTATTTTCCCAACCATTCAACTATTTAAAGACTTTAACGTACTAACTGTAACACAACTTTATGTAAAACAAATACTAATACACTTTCACAACGATAAAGAAAACCATATCACTGCTTAACATTCTCACGATACAAGACACAGACTTCAACTAATCACTCCGAAGACGAATACTGCATACGGACATAGACATTATCAATACTTGGCCCCAAAAATACTAAATTTAGTTGCTAAAGACATAAAGGACATACAAATAATGAAGAAAACAAGACTAAAACTAACAATTCATACGTGGCTATATAATAAAGGGATTAACTATTGTCAGCAAATTGTCAATCCTTAACAACATATTATGTATACAACAAATCTCACATGGGACTAACATAGTGAAATATAGACTGCACAATATAACAACATATATTATGTAACTAATTATTATGTAAATAGTATACCACCTCAGAACAGGCCTGGCCTAGTGAGGTGGTACAAACCAGCCCATATATTTGAAATAATTTTAAGTGTAATTTTACTAATGTACTTATTTTGTAACTTTTTATTTTGGGTATTAATAATAAAAAAAAAAAAAAACTTAATTAATAAACTGACATCTCTTAATTTGAAGTTTTCTCTTGTGTACTCTTTTTATTAGCTATGCATTATTTTATTTTGTGGTGTTTGATGTATTATTTAGAATAAAAAATATTATAAGATTACCTATTTTTTTCTTCTTTCAGTTCTTCTTCTTTTTCTTCTTGCTGGCTGCTGTTGTGAGCGCCAACAGCCCATACCGACCGAAAGAGCATTACCCCGACCGTATGTTATTTTACCAAATATGATTTATTTTAATTTATTGTGTAAACAGACAAGAGTTAAATAAACTAATTTTATGACAAAATTAATTGTACTATTTAAAAAAAATATATTTAAAGGGCAACCACTCCACTCAGATCTACTGACCGTACTTTATTCCAATTCATAGTACTTATTTTTTTAGCTCTTCATTTGAAGTATAATCAGCAAAGCTATGGAATAGTCGAAATACTGATATTGTGTCGGCTAAAAAAGTCTAAAGCTAAAATATCTATCTGATAATACCTTATTTCTTATTCCTCTCCTCATACTACTGTTTTCCTGCCATTGCTATGAGCTGTTCATATATTCAATTTCTAATTATCTTTTTCAATTTTCTTCTGCTTAATCTTTATCATAATTTTTTTTAATTTTTGTTTTGTTTTTTTTTTTAAAAATGTCTTAAAATATAATTGACTCCTGACACTGAATAAAAATCAAATGTTTTCGTAATATGTATACAAGTACAAAAATTTTCGAGCATATCATAATTAATAATGAAAATATAAATATTGAAACTGTGGGTTAATAGGGATTTAAATTTTTGGATGATGATTTAATTTTTTTTTCTTATTTTTTTTTAGTATATTCACATGGTCACGGTCACGGTGGTTACGGTGAGTATATTTATTAAATCATATTTAAATACAATTTTATTAATCATGTTCTTGTGTCGTCTCTGTATACAATTTATTTTTATTTCTATCTTTTAAATTTCATCTTTCTGGACAAAACATAAAACTGCTGGCAAAACAGCAAGTCGTCATGAAAATTACATCATTTAAACCAGGTATGGGCAACCTTTGACATGTTGTGGGCCAAACTTTAGTGTGTAAATACGTTTACGGGCCGCGTTTTAAATAAGTGTTTAAAAATATTCAGCATTTTCATTAAAATGAGTTTGTTTAATTATTTTTTATTTAAAAATTTTATTGTGAAAACTTGATAACTCTTCAATACCATTTTGTGCAAATAAAAATTTCAATTTTAAGTTTCCTGAGCTTGGGGTCACTTTGAAATATTTGGCAGTTAAAAAAATTGAGAAGCACTATTCAGATATCCTTCAAAATCTAATGGAGTCTAAGCGAGTATTATAGATATACATACTTGCAAAATTTGAAAAGAATCGAAGTCTATTTATCAATAAAGTAAAACAAACACGCCAAAGCACACAGTACACAGCGAATAGCACACAGACAGTTTCTGACGAAACTTTCAGAATACAATCTCAGCATGATACTAGTTCATAATCTGCAATAAAAAAATTGCCTTAATAATTGCTAAATCATAACTCCCCACTATATCCCCTTGGGTTAGTGAGGAGTAAAATATATTTTCTTCGTGATGAAAATATTTTTTTTTTCTAGACCACGGACACGGGGGACATGGAGGACATGGAGGTCATGGAGGTCATGGAGGTCACGGACATCATTAGGGCCTAAAGCAAATTTTACACTTTACAATTTATAATAAAATTCATTAAAAAATATTTGAATGTTTAATTACAAATTACCCCCCCCTCCCCCTTATTACTATATTGTTTAAAGAATAATATCGCATTTCTTTCATATCACGGTCTACCTCGTCGATCTGCTGAACGTACCACTTCAAACACTTCAAAAGTTTTAAGCTATTTTTTTCAAGCACAATGACGTACCACACTAGCTATTCCCATGAACACTACAAAAGTTTTAAGCTCTTCAGTCCAATCACAATGACGAAATCCTGATGATTCATTATCTCAATCTATACAAATATTTCTTCCACATCCTTCCGTTCCCTCATTCCTATTCTCATTGCTATAATCAGTAAAAAAATATGATAGTGATTTTATTTACAGAATGTGTTTATTAAGAATATATTTATGAACATGGATTCAGGGATTGCCAACATTTTCAGAAGAAATAAGTATACTCCGCAGAGGTGAGCTTGGCGCTGACCCGCTCGTTTTTTAAGGCATTTGCATACTTATTGTATTAACAAGCCTTGTATGTTGGTACACTGAGAGATATTACCTATGGGCAATAAATAATGTGGGTACACATCTGCAAGTACAATTTTTTTGCGATCTAAGCTGTTATGTATTAATTAGGCATCGGCCTCAAGCATAGATAAAAAACAAATAAAATTAAAGTTTTCGGCATTCCTGTGTATTTTATAAGCATAGATAAATATACATATTTAAATAATTTAAAATGAAACAGCGGTCAAAGGTCAGAGAAAATTGCGTTAAATAATCAATTCCTGCAGCAGCTATATAAACTGCATGGCATCATTATTTTTTATAGTCATTAACTGTCATAAGCGGTAAAGACATCTTCATCATGGCCAAATTCCTGGTAAGTATTATCATCTTTGTTATATAACTAACATACACACATCGTCATACAAATCTATACATTGAGCATGATATATTGATTAAATAACTAGAATTCCATTTTTCAATTCTTTATTACAGATTATTTAAATGGGATTATAGTTTTTAAACCATTATTTTTGTAACTGAATAACTTGTATTATTATTTCTATTTACATATTTAAAACATCTTCAAGTCTCGTTATCCATTATTATTATTTTTATTTATGAACTAATGAACACTGATCTAAATTACTCCCTCTCTCTTATATTAACCTACACCCTGATTATTTATATATTTTTTGTTTTTTTATAAAACAATAAATGTAACTACTTTAATTTTTAAAATGAAGCAGTTACGTATATAATAAATTTATTACAAAAAAAGTATACATCCATTCGTTTAAATACCTTATTATATCAACTAGATTGATTACATAACAACATACCTTTTTATATCAATTATATTAATTAACTTAACAACATACCTTATATTATCAATTATATTAATTAACTTAACAACATACCTTATTATATCAATTATATTAATTAACTTAACAAAATACCTTATTATATCAACTATATTAATTAACTTAACAACATACCTTTTTATATCAATTATATTAATTAACTTAACAACATACCTTATATTATCAATTATATTAATTAACTTAACAACATACCTTATTATATCAATTATATTAATTAACTTAACAAAATACCTTATTATATCAACTATATTAATTAACTTAACAACATACCTTTTTATATAACTTAATTTACAAACATTAAATTTCAAATGTAAAACTTAATTAAGAGAGCGACTGCTGCCAACGTACCTATTTTTTAATTTGAATTTGCATCATTTCTACAAAACGAATCATTTTGAAAAAAATAGCCTAATTTGTTTGGATATTAATAAAAAAATATATACCTTAACTATTTAATTATGTTCTGTATATATTCTTATAGGAAAATAATAAGCTTACCACGAATTTTTAACATTTATCTTAAATTTTTTAAAAAACTATAAAGTATGGAGCATTATATTTTTTTTAAAAATTGAAGAAGATCAAAATATCTGGAAAAATACGATGTAACGTTGCATTAATGCGTCAGGTTAAGTTAATAAACCAAAAAAACTTTTATTTCGCAATGGCGCTGAATGGAAAATAAATGTTTTTTTAGGTTTATTTACTAAACCTGAAGCATAAATGCAACGTCACATCATATTTTTCTAGATATCTATGTATTTTTTTATTAAAAAAAAATATATATTGAAATACGCCTTATATTTTATTAAAAATATAAGATAAACGTTGAAAATCGGGTGATGCCATTATTTTTCTACAAGAATTTATACAGAACATTATCAAAAAGTTAAGAAATATTTTTCTTAATTAATACCCAAATTATCTAACTTATTTTTTTCAAAACAATTTGATAATAAATAATGATGGTATATCAAATTGAAAAATAGGTACGTTGGCAGCAGTCCCCCCTTAATAATATATGTAAACTAACATCTTTTGATAAGATTTCTCGTAATATTATGAGTTCGTAATTGTGTACTCTTTTTATTAGCTACCTATGCATTATTTTATTTTGTGGTGTTTGATGTATAATTTAGAATAAAAAATAAAATAAGAGTACCTATTTTTTTATTCTTTCAGTTCTTCTTCTTCTTCTTCATGCTGGCTGCTGTTGTGATCGCCACCAGCCCATACCCCGACCGTAAGTTATTTTTTCAAATATTTTTATTTTAATTTATTGTGTAAACAGACAGAGTTAAATAAACTTATTTTAATTGTACTTAATAAAAAAAAATAATTTAATGGGCGACCACTCCACTCAGACCTTCTGACCGTACTTTATTCCAATTCATAGTAGTTACTTATATTATTAGCTCTTCATCTATGGAATAGTCTAAATACTGATATTGTGTCAGCTAAAAAAACCTAAAGCAAAAATATCTATCTTATAATACATTATTTCTTATTTCTCTCCTCAACCTTCTGTTTTCCTATCATTGCTATGAGCTGTTCATTTATATATATTCAACTTATTTTTGTCTTTTTCAATTTTTTTCTGCTTTATCATGTTTTTTTTTTAATTTTTGTCATGTCATTATTTTATTGTCATAGTACACATTGAATTCTATACTTACATATTCTGGTTGGTTGAAAGGAATTCACGTTTTGCAATAAACCTGCCAGTGTACAAATTATACAAAACAAGAAGTAACAAATAAATATAGGTACAAATAAAAACATTATTATATTAACAAAAGGAAATGTTTTTGAGGAAGGGCGCAGGATAGAGTAGTAAGAAAACGGGGAGCATTCGTACACCACCTAACCGAACAACGACCTCAAAATTGAGCATCTAAATCCTTTTAAGGAGTAATTGAATATGAATAATTCATTAAAAAACGCGTCGTAGTTTTAATACTTTACTCCTCATGTGACGCGCAGTTTTTTTTACGTAAAATTTAATTATGTAAATAATCATTTTTTCGATCTAATAAAAATAAATGAGAATATTATATTTAAGGGCGTAGATCAAGGATGTATACATTTTTCGATCTCAATGAAACTTTAGATTCATAAAAATTATGTATTTTTAATTATTTTTAAAATATTATTAAATATTTAAAATCAATTTACAAACTGATATTACAATAACAAAATAAACGTTGTGGCAGGCATTTGGTTTGACCATGCTTTTTTCACAAATTAATAAAAATAATTCGTCTGATTATATATGTGGAGAAGAACAATATCCTTAAAATGTAGTCTAAAAAATAATGCTATGTAATCATAATTTGATAAAATATAGCATTAAACATGGAGGAAATAGACAACACTGACATTATTAGAATTTTATTTAAATAAAATAAAACTAACAACGACAGATCATTGAGATATACAAACAAAAATATTTAAAAATATTTTTATTGCAAAAATATATTTGATCAATTTATTGCATTTTTTATAAAAATTAATCATTTATGCACTGATTTCAGCGCCATATTGGTGGTTCATTCAGATACTAAAAAAATATTAGATTCGAGCCTGCATTTTTTGTTACGCCATCTAGCGATAAGCGGTATATACGATTTGTCCCATACAATAGCTTACTTGACAACGCTGACATCATTTGACCGAGAACTCTATCTTCCTCTTACACACACTCTCTCTCTCTCTCTCTCCTCACAACATGTTGTACAAAAAAAAATAAGTACGTGTTTTTCAGCGATGCATAATACACCAGACAAGGCACTTAATAAAAATATATTCTTTATTCATAGCGTTTTTTCCTTCGCATAATAAATGGTAATATCTTTTTATTAAGTAAGCCCTTTTAATACTATTTTAAAACCACTCGCAGACGATTAGATAAGCCGGAACATAATAAATATACATATATTTATTATGTTCAATACTCGTACATTTTCATCATTTATTACATTACTATAAATAGGATTTTTTTAATTTTACGAGTATTGTAGAATAATGACGGAATTGGTGTTAGCCACATTAGATTAATGGTCAGGGAATATTGT
Organism: Molanna angustata; assembly: GCA_963576475.1. Lineage (NCBI taxonomy): Eukaryota > Metazoa > Arthropoda > Insecta > Trichoptera > Molannidae > Molanna > Molanna angustata. The sequence continues at coordinate 9,910,513 of OY754978.1, read as the reverse complement.
ATACAGTTTATTTCTGTTCTAGTTTATAACAAAATAAGTATACCTACGGAAATTTTGTACCTAAACTAGTTGCATGTAACACATGAAATCCAACTGTCGATAGTGATAGTATGTACAGTTGAAGAATAAGTACCAATCTATAAACCCACCCATAAATACAAATTATTTAATATTTTAAGATATTTGAATATTTTTATTATTGCATATGCGCAAACATTGGATTTTTTTCCCTGTCGGGAGTCAAAGATATTTTTTAACAGATTTTTAATTATCTCAATAGAGACGAAGTTGGAATATTTATTGTATGAGAACCGGGAAATCAAGGCACCTACAGGGCTTACGACCTGTCATCGGCTGGTTTACGTGATCACTTTATGCGCTTGCGCAACGTTCACCAATTATGCCTTTTAATGAGATCCCTATCAATTCAATTTTGAAAGTTCTATATATTGTAATACTGAAATTCTTTTCGCTTGAAAATAAGGAATTTTTACTACAGCCATCTATGGGTGAAATTATGAACAACAATCTTATTATTTTTATTTATTTTGTTGGAACGCCATCTATTGAGAGAATTGGTTTTTTTGTAAATAATGAAAGCCACAATTCTTATATCTGAGGTGACAATGCATTTTTCGCATAGAAGTCACCCCTGAATTGCGCCAGACTTATAAGGTCATTTTTGTCTTGTCACCTCAGATATAAGAATTGTGGCTTTCATTATTTACAAAAAAACCAATTCTCTCAATAGATGGCGTTCCAACAAAATAAATAAAAATAATAAGATTGTTGTTCATAATTTCACCCATAGATGGCTGTAGTAAAAATTCCTTATTTTCAAGCGAAAAGAATTTCAGTATTACAATATATAGAACTTTCAAAATTGAATTGATAGGGATCTCATTAAAAGGCATAATTGGTGAACGTTGCGCAAGCGCATAAAGTGATCACGTAAACCAGCCGATGACAGGTCGTAAGCCCTGTAGGTGCCTTGATTTCCCGGTTCTCATACAATAAATATTCCAACTTCGTCTCTATTGAGATAATTAAAAATCTGTTAAAAAATATCTTTGACTCCCGACAGGGAAAAAAATCCAATGTTTGCGCATATGCAATAATAAAAATATTCGATTACTTACACATTGGTACAAGTAGGTAAATAAGACAAAAATGACCTTATAAGTCTGGCGCAATTCAGGGGTGACTTCTATGCGAAAAATGCATTGTCACCTCAGATATAAGAATTGTGGCTTTCATTATTTACAAAAAAACCAATTCTCTCAATAGATGGCGTTCCAACAAAATAAATAAAAATAATAAGATTGTTGTTCATAATTTCACCCATAGATGGCTGTAGTAAAAATTCCTTATTTTCAAGCGAAAAGAATTTCAGTATTACAATATATAGAACTTTCAAAATTGAATTGATAGGGATCTCATTAAAAGGCATAATTGGTGAACGTTGCGCAAGCGCATAAAGTGATCACGTAAACCAGCCGATGACAGGTCGTAAGCCCTGTAGGTGCCTTGATTTCCCGGTTCTCATACAATAAATATTCCAACTTCGTCTCTATTAAGATATTTGGTTTTCTATACAACACATGTACCAAGGTATGTATGTCAAGATAGGATAGTATGAAGGTCAGTCCTTTGATCCTACCCAGAATATGAAAACAGCATGATTGTATGTATGTTTGGAGATTAGTATCAAACAATTAAGTCTTCTTATATATTATGTGTAGACGACTGCCATACAAATTGTATGAAACAATGTCGTCACTAAATTCAATTTTTATAAAAATTGTTAAAAAAAATTGAGATGTACTTCTACAATTTTATATATTTTATAGAAAATTAAATTATCTAGTTGGGGTGTGAGTAAATTCTGAGTAAATCCATGTATGGGAACATATATGCTGCGAGGCCTCTAGTTGGTGCTATTAGCATGCAAAAAGTCCACTATGCCATACAAAATGTACCTTCGTACACGCATCTTGGCTTTATAATGTCGATTCATTCAGAGAATTGAATTCTCATGAACGAATCGACAGTTGGATAAGTAGGTAATGATAGTACAATTTTGTCAACATTTTCATCATTTATTACATTACTAGGATTTTTTTAATTTTACGAGTATTGTAGAATAATGACGGAATTGGTGTTAGCGACATTAGATTCTTGGTCAGGGAATATTGTATACAGTTTATTTCTGTTCTAGTTCCCTAAAATATTCCCTAAAATAATTATTGTGCTATATGTAAACTACTGCGAAATTCGATGTACTTAGGCCAAGAAGATAAATTTCAACTGTACCGGACGGATGGCAGCCCTAGTCATGCCGAGATCCGAATCTATACTATAATAATCCATCGCGCTAGCCGCTTAGCCACCAACTCGTCTAAACAAACTACCTATTAGAAAAATATATTATACTTAGGTATAAAAAAAATATACAAGCAGACGTAGCGAGCTAAAATAAAATATTTTGTGTAGTTCAGCGAATTATGTATAATTTTCTGCCATTTTATTTATGATATTTTTGTATTGCTTCTCTAATTGTCAGCCTCATTACATGGCCTTTATGTCTATCTATTGTCTCAAAGATACAGTACAGACTAAAAACTGCTAAAAACACACAAAGTAGGTATAGTAATATGTCAGTATAGGTACCTATTATAGGTAATGCATATAATATACGTCGCATCATGTTCATGTCAATCATAATAGTCTGCTTCTAAAAATTTAAACTAGGTATATGAAAAAAGCCTTGATTTATACTGTCGATACCTCAATACGCGACGCGACGACTGACAAAATAATTGAAATATTCTTATAATAATAATAATAATAATATAGAATCTTAGAGTAGCATTATCGTGTATACTGGCTATACATTTGTAGGTTAGGTTAGGTTTGTTTTGTAATAATAATAGCGCTTTATATATTGAATGATTTCGACTTATAAGCGAATGTGTCGCTATTATTATTGTAAATAAACCAAAACTAACCAAAGAATGAGCATTTGAATTTGATAATAATCGTTGCGTAAAGACTCTTCGCGAGCCTGTGCGTGTGTGTGTGTGTGTGACATGAAGCGTATTACTTATAATACACACTTACAAGAAACGAAGCATCACACATTGTACTTTGACCTTGAAAACATCGAAACATCGAATATAATAATATTTTTATTTATTTAGCATTTTAATATTCGGATTGGTATATTTATATTTAATTCTTATTTATAATATCAAATAATGTTAATTATATTTTATCAATCAGGAAGGTATGCGTATTTGATTATGAATTTATTATTATAATATATAGGTACCTACATAATATTTTTGCAATTCGTTTTTATACATTATCCAATAAAAAACTTTTCACATTATCCGACAGATAGCGCTAAAACTATTTTTTAGCATTCAGCCAAGTATTTTTTAGTTTTGTATACATATAGTAAATATGAAACACATTATGTATAAAATACATAAATAATAAATTAAATTAAATAGCTCTGATAACGCGTTCAAATATTGAAGCAATAAAAATATAATTTTATTCCAAAGTAACACCTGGTGGAAGAAACCAAAAGTTTTCTAAACTAGTTGCATGTAACACATGAGATCCAACTGTCGATAGCGATAGTATGTATAGTTGAAGAATATGTACCAAACTATAAACCCATAAATACAAATTATTGAATATTGCAGATATTTTGTTTTCTATACAACATATGTAGGTATGTATGTCAAGATAGGATAGTATGGAGGAAGTTCCGTTTTTCCTACCCAGAATATGAAAATAGCATGATGGTATGTATGTTTGGAGATGAAGTATCAAACTATTAAATCTTCTTACATATTATGTATAGGCGACTGCCATACAAAATGTATGAAGCGATGTCGTCACTAAATTCAATTTTTAAAAAAATTATTGAAAAAAAATTGAGATCTCCTACTACAATTTTAATATTTTTTATAGAAAATTAAATTATCTAATTGGGGTGTTTCGGCTTTTTTCGATAATTGTATAAGTTTTGGAAATATAGGCAGTTAAACTCATAAATTAACCTTAAAAAAATATTTTTCTTAATAAAAAATGTTTGAGAAACCCTGGAATTTTTTTGAAAAACTTACTTGAGATTTTGTATTTTTCTATGTTTGTACCAATTTTCAACGTTCTACCTTTTATGGTTTCTGAGATATATGGAAAAATAAAATAAAAATTCAAAAGTTGATAACCCCTGACTGAAACAAAAATTCAAAATTCTGAGTATAAAAGTTTTGTAGGCCTATAACTGTTTATATATTCTGAAATTTTGGGCTCTGTAAATTGAGCGGATCAAAAGTTATAAGGGGGGGACGGACACACACACAGACACACACACACAGACACACACACACACACAGACACACACACAGACACACACACAGACACACGAAATGTTCTACTCCGAATTCTGAGTAAATCCGTGTATGGAACATATATGCTGCGAAGCCTCTAAGTTGGTGTTTTTTGACTTCAAAGTTGGAAATGCCGTGAAAAAAGTAGACCTCTCCATACAATTCTCGCGTATTCTGGCTTGATACATTGTCGATATAAACCATTTTTGAATTATTAATTAGCTATAAACCACTTGTTTTTTGAGTCACTTCGCGACGTTTCGGAAGCGCTGTCCTTCCATCGACCGGCGTGTCGAGACTCTCGACTAGTCTCGACACGCCGGTCGATGGAAGGACAGCGCTTCCGAAACATGTCGCGAAGTGACTCAAAAAACAAGTGGTTTATAGCTAATTAATAATTCAAAAATGGTTTATACTACCACAAAATATCCGCCGAATCATTAAATGATATCATTGTCGATATGTTAAGAGAACAAAGTTCTCCTGAACAAATCGACAGTTGGAAAAACTTCCTAAGGAAATTGGTAAATTTGGTTGATCTCTCGACTATTTTACGATTTTAACGCTACTCAATTATAGCGATGGTTGAAATACCCCGTTAATGACAAATCTTCAACATCTCAATAGAGACGAAGTTGGTTAAAATCGTTCCAATTTCGTTCTTATTGAGATGTTAAAAAAATACCTTAAAACATAATTGACTCCCGAGAGGGAATAAAAATAAAATGTTTTCGTTATATGTATAATAGTACAAAAATATTCGAACATATCATATTTAATAATGAAAATATAATTATTAAAACTGTACTAAAAATAAATTCATGGCAAAATCCCACTATGTGGGGTAACAGGGGTTTAAATTTTTGGGTGATGATTTATTTTTTTATTTATTTTTTTACAGCATATACATATGGTCACGGTCACGATGGTTTCAAGAATGGTGAGTATATTTATTAAATCATATTTAAATACAATTTTATTAATAATGTTCTTGTGTTGTCTCTATGTACAATTTATTTTCATATATCTCTTAAATTTCATCTTTCTGGACTGAACTTTAGTAAAACGAATAATTATAATATGATCGAGTATATATACGCAAACCTGGAATCAATCAAGTGTTTTTTTTATTTCTTGACAAATAATATCTCAGTAGAGACAACACGGAAATATATATATTTATAGTAGATTAAGGAAAACACACATAAAATTATCTGATTTGAGATATTTCCAAATTTGTCAAAAAAACATCATTAACTTTAGTTCATAAAACCATAAGTTCTACGCCATGCCTATTATAGATGTTCAACATTTACTCCTTAATAACCCAAAGGGATATAGTCGGGATATGATTTCGCAATTTTTTTATTGCAGATTATCAAACTAGTATCATGCTGAGATTGTATTCTGAAAGTTTTATCACAATGTATCTGTGTTTTCTTCTATGTATTGTGTGCTATATACGACGTTTTTTTTACTTTATCAATAAAGTACTCATTCGATTCATTTCAAATTTTTGCAAATTTGTATATCAGATACTCATTTAGACCCCATTAGATTTTGAAGGATATCTGAATAGTGCTTATGATTTTTTTTAACTTTCAAATATTTCAAAGTGACCCCAAGATCAGGAAACATCAAATTTGAAATTGTTATTTTCAAATTGGTAAAAAGGCACATCACATTCATAAAATGCCATTGAATAATTATCAAGTTTTCATAGTAAAATATTTAAATAAAAAAATTATTTAACAAATTCCTTGTCTTAACAATATCAGCCTTTGTTTTAAAGTGTATGTATATGATCTAGACAAGCCTTTGTTGAGCTAGTTACACTAGTTGGTATATTTATTGCAGACAAATATCCTCGTTCAGAAAATATAATCGTCAGCTTAAATTTATCATTGTATTTTCTAGTGAAAACGTTAGTCCTGACTGACTATGGCATCGCGCGCCATAGCATACATAGAAGGGGAGTGGTGTCGTATCACATAACTAAGTAGTGGTTTTATTGAACTATCAACAGCTTTATATTATACAGTTTTCAAAACAATATGTATTGTTAAATGTGATTTATTTCATCATCGACAAACGATTGTTTTTTACTTTGTGGTATCATTTTGAAATAATTAAATGAAATAAAACACAACTTTGTGTACACCACTACAATTATATTTTTTATTCAAATGAATAAAAATTCCTCTACATGTTACGAGAACAAAGTTCCCTTCCTCAGGAGGATACAAAGTATACTAAAATAAAATTTATTTAATAAAGTGATTTATTTCTTTTAATTCCTTTCAGAGCGTGGTCCAGATTTCGGACATGCAGGACATGGAGGACATGGTGGATTTGGAAACGGTATGATACTTTATATAATATGTAATAATAAGGGATAATTATTTATTTGTTTAATTAATCAGAACTTTGCAATTTAATAAGTTATTATTGAATATAGATTGTCTGTTGTCAAAGAAGGAAAGAATATTCTTTAAGATTATATATTAAAAGTCGTTTCATAATCAATTTATTATTTAAACATTACAAGATAATTGAAATAGATAAAATAATATTTTCGTAGTGTGATGCACCAAGATGTTATGGAGTATTAAAGGCGGTACTTGCTAGATGAACGGGGAATGCGGTCCTTCAATGTGTAGACAATTTCACTTGACCTTAGAATACACCACAGCTCATTTTTGCCAAGTACGGAAGAGCTGCCAAAGTTGACATTCAACGCGAAAACTTTTAACACAAAAAATATTAAGTACTATTAAAAATGTATGTATACAAATACGTCAATAATATGTTGAGAAATTTTAATTATTTGTGAAATGTGATCAAATGCGAATACAGAATATACTTATTCATAACCTCAAATAACAAAGGTGCTGATATGATTTTTTTCTTGTATCCAATTTCCAATAAATTTATAATGCAACTCGCTCACGCGAGTCGCTATTTGATAATTCACTATTATAAACAATAACTGAACCTAACCAAAAAATTATGGGAAATTGAGATTAACGTACGCATCATACTATAATTTCCGTATAATTTTCGGTTAGGTTTAGTAATGGCTCAATGATATAGCGACTCGCGTGAGCGAGTTGCTTTATAAATTGAATGGAAATTGGTTGAAGGAGAAATGTTATCAACACATTTGCTATTTGAGGTTAGGAATATGTTTATTATGTTTTCGCGTTTGATCACATTTTTCAAATAAATTATATATCTTAACATGTTATTTTCAAAGTTGTATAATTTTTCACACTAGGTATATACTATTTTTTATGCTGAAATATTCGCGTTTATCAACTGTGACAGCTCATCCAACACTGGTAAATGTTAAATATGGTTTATTCTAAGGTCTAGTGACAGTTTCATAGAAAGACGAAGCTCGCCGCTTCGTGAAGATTCGGTAATCAATGCTTAATTTATTACGGCAAATAACTTGAGAAATTTCCAAGGAGAGGGGGACGGTTTGCACAGGCATCACACAAGTGCCCTGCGTAGCCCACAAAGTTGTTTGCTGATAATTATACAATATATTACATTATATTGTACTATTTTGAGTTAAACAATCGTGCACCACCATTCAAAATAACTAGTTGCATGTAACACATGAGATCCAATTGTCGATTGCGATAGTATGTATAAGTGCCCTACGCTATACTATTACATCACCATTCAAAATAATAATTTACAAAGCGTCGTTCACTTCAAGGCCACTATTACTTAATTTATGAGTCTATGAAACAAGGTTATTTACTGAAAGTGTCATCGTTCTGAGCTCCACGAATGGAAGAGTGCAATTATTACACTTTAAATGCACATTCACATTGAAACTGCGATCATAGTAAGCCACTTATCACTCACTCATCAATCAGGAATGTTCAACCTTTTTATCATTGTATACATACATCGTCCAATCCAATTTTTTCACTGTTCAGGTGCCTTCATTTTAACCATTACGTATAAGAGTAAAGAGTATAAGAGTAAAAAAATGCATAATTTAATGATTTATTAAATGGAAAAATAATTATTTCAATTTTTTTTATTTTTTACAGATCATGGACCACAAGGCGGTCATGGACATGGTTTTGGTAAGGACATGACAATATATTTTTATTTAATTTTTGGTTTCGAAAATATTCAACAATGAATACAATTTCTTGTTATTTAATAAATAAAATAATAGTGTACATTTTGGAGAAGCGAATTAAAATAGCAACATGAATTATTGTATGACGTGGATAATAGATGTACAATAGTGCGATATTTTTTATTTTTATTTGGGAAAAACCAACAGCTTCAATAATATTACATAAAATATTCATTTACCAAGAGTAAGGGCATTATAGATAAGCCACTATGGATTGTTTAAGGGCCGGTATTTGACTTGGCCCTGAAATCGTTGGATTTAGCAATCCAAGTTAAGACTTCAGGGGAGATTAAATTTCATTTGCGTATTACCTACAGTGCAAAACGAAACGTCAGTTACGTAAACTTCAGCTATGGACATATTTTACATTTTATGTGATTATTGTCTATAACTCTTAAATTGTTTTATTTTATTTTCTAGAGCACGGACACGGAGGACATGGAGGACATGGAGGACATGGAAGTCATGGAGGTCATGGAGGTCATGGAGATCATGGAGGTCACGGACATCATTAGGGTCTAAAGCAAATTTTAACACTTTATAATAAAATTTCTTTTTAAAAATTTGACTGTTTAATTCCAAATTATTTTACCCTCCCCCCCAGCCAAAAAACAAAAAAATATGTGATGCAATAACCCAAATAACCTTTTTTGTAAAATCTTTTTTTGTAAAATCTTTTTTGGGTTATTGCATACTAAGTATGCAATAACCCAAAAAAGACCACAGGATGATTCAAAGAATTATTAAAATATTAGATGGCTAGTGCGCTGGATACGTGTTGGCCTTTGTGGCGCAGTTAGTAAAATATCCGTCTCCTGAGAGAAAAGTCCCGGCGTCGATTCTCGTTTAAGACACAGTTTTCAATTGCGTTTTCATTCTGTATCTGTGATACGATAAATATCATAACTGTTCAGAATGTGCCAACTTGTTTTTGGTGCAAGTGAAATCAAAATTCATATAGCACCTATTGTAGATGAGAATTAAAAAAATCTTAAGTTGGGTTCGAATCCTGCTTTGACTGATTTCGTATAAGCATATATTTACATAGATTAAGAGGATGTAAATATATTGTATGTTCCAATTAAAAAGTAATGTTTATAAATGTAATTCATCAATATGATTGATGTAGAAATATAATTCCTTTAGCCAAAGATCATCGTAACATTCATCTTCTGTCATTACTATATTGTGTTGTGATATCATATTTCTTTCATATCACGGTCCACACTAGCTATCCCCATAAACACTACAAAAGTTTTAAGCTCTTCTTTCCAAGCACAATGACGATCTGCTGATGATTCATCATCTCAGTCTATACAAATATTTCTTCCACATCCTTCCGTTCCCCCATTCCTATTCTCATTACTTTGATCAGTTTTATTTTTTTTATTTGTACTATTTCTATTCTTTTAAATATTCCAAATTAACTCTAGAGACTTCACGTTGCTCGGATTGGTTGTATGAAATCGCCTTATGGTAATAAACCAATCTTGGTGCACTTGATGCATATCAATAAGATAGATATAAATAAAAAGAAAGTCAATATAATCTAGTAGGTATATTTATTTAGTGTAAAACAACAGTTTATTCGACATAAATACAAATCAGGTTTTACTACATTAACAAGAAAAAATATAAACATATTGTTTTTTTTTCATTTATCTAAGCATTTATGCTTAGTTTAGGGAATGTATGAGGATGTATATAATAATAAATTGGGATGATTTATATAGCGCCGTTTCTGTGATAAACTCACCTCAAGGGCGCTTTGAATATATACTTGTTACAAGGACATATTGATTATTTTCTTGGGAAAAAAATAAATTGAGTAAAAATTAAATAAATAAATAAAGTATATTTAGATATTTTTATAAAATAATTTTTAAGTAAAATTAATGCACTATAGGAAGAGGATTAGGTAAATAAGGAGTTCAAGAAGAGAAAGGTGAAAAGTTCAAAATAATACAATTGGATCTCAGCAATGAGGTTCACCACCCATTCTGAATGTTGCCTTTTTAGGTGAGACGATACTGGTGTGTGGGTATACCTACACGCATATACCGTGCCTCCCTTTTTATTGTAATGCACACCCGCACGCCGATCGCTGGTTACCCCACGTTGTGGAATACGCCGTGGTGGTATGAATGATATTTGGATCGCTACTATGATCATTAATATTATTTCTGTTATAATTTTTTTGAGTATGGTATAAATCGTCAAAATGGCGGTTGTCAAGAATTGTAATAGGTTTTGAATGCAATAGAGCGAGACAGGTATACTTCGATTCTCTCCAAAGAATACATAATTGTTTAAAAATTTGTCGCGTTTTTTCTAATGAATATTATTCAGGGCCTACCTAATAAAATATTAATTATTTAATTCTATATTATAAGTTTTTATTATCATTGTATGACGTAAAATTCATTCATACATACCATCACGGCATACCCACAATATGGGTAACCAGCGATGGGTATGAGGATATGCATAACCTTATGAAAACAAACACAACACATGCGTGTTTCCTACACACCGGCCTAACATCAATAAGGGACTACATTCAGGATGGGTGGGGAACCTCATTGCTGAACTATGTGAGATGTTATTGTTGCCTGTTGTATTTTTTATACCCGAAAACTATAATAGAAATGTACTTTTTTCTTTTAGGAGTGTACTTTTATAGTAATATTTTTTTAATAAAACCTGTTTTGTCAGATTTTCATCAATAACTCAAAACTTTTCAGGCTTAGAAACATTATTGTTTTTTTTTAAATGATAGGTATTTTATAAATTTGAACATTGGCTCGATACTTTTTCACACATTGTTCTCACTTTTTTGTTAAATCAGATAAACCATAGTATTTTATGTAACGCTCGATTCAAATACACTAACTTGGGCGCACACGATTGTAATCTTTAAAGACGTTCATTATCATACAATAGGTAACAAAGTTTGCATTTGACCTGCTAACATTGCCTTACTCTGCCCCTTAAGGTAATAAACCCGCCATTGTACAAGTAAAAAAATAATAATTAAAAATAAAAACAAATAAATAAATATATAAATAAATATTTGAAAAATAATCGTTACACAATTAAAAATTAATTAGAATCGTTAAAGATTTTTTAAACGTTAATATTCGGGAATCAGTAGGGTTGTTAGGTAGTATAGAGACCTCCTCAGAACCTAATCCTTTGATATGTTAAGTATCTGGATGGGTGAACTATTCCCAATTGAAAGCTTGATGATGCGTTTGTTGCATTTTATTTTGCTCTTTTAAATAATTTACAATTTACGCATTGATCTGCTAATTCTTTTGAGGAAGTGTATAATGGTAATAATAATAATTGAGTGTTATTATTTGTAGTGCTTAATTGTTATTAATATCATTAGTAAATCGGCCAGCGCCGTTTAAAAAAAACAAATAATAAATAAATAAAGAAGTAAACAAATAAATATTAAATAAATAAATAAATAAAAGTCTGCAAGGAACTTATGCATTGGATCTTTTAAATTAAATTTGAGTATAATCTACGTGTTGATGCCATATTTTTTTGTCCGACCTTCAAATGTTACCAGGAAAAATATTGTTTTTGTAGTAGGAACTTAATTGAAACATGACAGTTTGGACAATGGTTATGGTTCGTGATTTGAATTGTAGGTAAATCATTTTGATATATAAATAATTGTTTATCGATTTATGACAATTCATTGATATTCTGGTTGGAGTTAAACCACTTGCATACTTAAAATTATATCAATTTAAATTTAGCTCATTAATTCATAAACACACCATTATCAAATATGAAGTATTTCGTGAGTATCTTATAAATTAAAAATTCTTACATTAAATTATAATGAAAATAAGTACTTATAATTAATTAGTATTTTCGAAGTTAACATTGTAGAGCATTTTAATCTATTTTATTTTAACAAATACCTTACTTTTTCAAACAACTGATGAGTTTTTATTGACAAACATTTTTTCCAACATCTCAATAGAGACGAAGTAGGGATATTGTAGAAGAACCAGGAACTCGAGGCACCTACAGGGCTTACGACCTGTCATCGGCTGGTTTACGTGATCATTTTATGCGCTTGCGCAACGTTCACCAATTATGCCTTCTTATTGAGTTCCCTTATCGATGTAATTTTGAATGTTCTATATATTTGAATAGTGTGTAACATATTACCTGACAATAATGCATTATTACTATTGCCATCTATGGAGTAACGGAGAAACCTTTTTGTAACGCCATCTATTGAGACATTGAGAAATTAATTTTTATTTGTAAACAATGAAAGTAACAGTCCTTATAAATGAGATGACGGTCTCACACACAGATGTCACCCCTGAACTGCGCCAGAAACATTATTTCTTTTTTGGCTTGCTTACCTACTTGTACCAATTTGTATGTAAATCGAATATTCTTTTTTAATTTCGTCTCTATTGATATGTTGGAAAAAATGTTTGTCAATAAAAACATCATTTGACTCCCGAAAGGGAAAATATCCAATGTTTGCGTATATGCAATTAAAAAAGAATATTCGAACTGATGAGTTATTTGAAACGTTGTAATTCACCCTGAGGAAGAAGCTTTCGTTACGAAATAACTCATTTGTGGATTAAATAAGTACATATATACAAACTAACTTCATCAAATCGTAGAAATTTTGGTATTTTTATTTGAGAATAAAAATAGGTATTTTACAGGTTGCAACTATATAGTAAATAATATTAAAATAACTATTTGTATAAATAGCGGAGTGAGCGTGTATTGGGGTGTGTGATAATTAATAATCTGCATAAATGTCTAATCTAGAAAAATAAACTTGATATTCCAGAGATTCCATTTCTTCTTTCTCGTCCTGGCAATTATACTTGCGGTGGTGACAGCTAGTGGCGAACACAGCGGAGGTATTCTATTTCTATCATAACATTTTAATGTCTTTATTATTTTATTCATTTATGCAGTGTATTGTGAAAACTTTTGTCCTCTGGGAATCTTATATTTATTTAAAAATCTAATAGAAATGTACTTCATAAAAATGCATTTAGAGATTGTCAACATTTCAAGAAGAAAAAATGAACGCTTACCATGGTGTGAAGAGTTTAGTGTTGGCTACAACCCACTCGTTTTAATTTGTGGATTAGTCTACTATACTAGGCTATGCCTGTCCTAGATTAGCGTTATGTAAATCAGTTCTAATCTTTTGAATTCGTTATAGTAGGATTTTTTTATACATATAAAATACTTACATATATGTAATATTATCAAATTCATAAGGTTCAGTGGTAGGTTGAAGTGAGATAGATGTGGAAGTGTATATGTACATATTTGTGTGGTAGTGTGTAATATGGCTTGATGTAAAAAGGGTTTATTTATTCTTTATCACACCATTAAAACATGCTTCTTTAAAAATAGATAACTGCTACCCAACTAGGTATACCTGTTCTAGGGCTAGCAGTGTATATATTATTATAATATTTCACAAGAGACATATAAGGTTGTACCTATTATATACTGATATAATAAGTAATAATGTTTTTTTTGTAAGTGTATTATGTAGTTCTTCGCTACTCCCACCACCACCCGCTCTGCCTATGGGGACTGTAATCGGCCCCTTCACAGAACGCTAAGTGAACGACAAAAAAAAATGCATAGCACGAAAAGTAGCTCATGGAGCCCTCTAGATTAGCAATCTCGGCACCATAGTGCAAAAAGAAACAATCAACGAGTGCGAACAGAAAATTCACACCCGTGGACCGTCTATGACCTCAGATCCCCCTACATGCAGACCATCAGAGAAGTGACCAAGATCTCTGGTAATAATTAATTTAACGGGAATCTTCTAAAAGTAAGGCACCATATCTATGACAGAAAACCTTAAAAGCTTTATAATTTTTCTTCGAGATCACAAAATCCGCATGACCAATGGGACCTTGAAGAGGCCCACGGACAGCAACGAGGAGCTCCGATCTATATGAGGACACCATTGGGTGGCAACATTCCCAAAGGATATGTTCCGAAGTTTGGTCCGGGTATTGACAGAAATGACATGAGGCAGAGGAGGCAATGTTAAATCGGTGAAGATAACTTTTAAAGTTTCCGTGTCCTGTGAAAAATTGGGAAGTCCAAAAGTCTGGAACAACCCAGGGAGATTTAAGACGATACCTCACGTCGGGAAAAAATAAGTAGGTAATTTTTCCCACTGAGCAGGCCGTCCAGCGAGTCTGCCAGATGTTCTGCAAATTTTCATTTACAGTCCTTTCAACAAAGCCACGTGACACTCGACGCCCGTATTATGTAGTTATATCAAATAAATATTCAGCTTCTTCCTTTTCTTAATAGGTTCTTATGGATAGAAAGTCTGTTTTAGAGACGTTGAATATTTAGGCCCTATGTAGGTACCTACGTATAATTTTTCTAACCCTGTGTGTATTTATTTTATACCCATAATAAATAGTAATATGCTACTTATATACTTTCTTTCTATTTGTTATCTTTCGAGGTCTGTTCCAAAAGTAACTAAGCTTATTTTGTTATCATTTCATTTCATTTTGACCAGCTCTAACTTCTTGCTTCTCTCGGCTGGATACACTGGTTAATTGGAAGAAACTGCCATATGGTTAATAAAACCGCTTGCGCTGGGTATAAGGAAGTATTTATTATTATTATAAGCCGTGTAAGTGCCGGAGTTTCTGGTACCAGGGGCGTGCTTAGAACTTTCGGACTAGGGAAACCCTGAAAGAAAATTGGAAAATGTCGAAAATTTTATGTTTTATTTTAGCCTCGTTGTTCATTTAAGTGGCCATGAAAATATTTTAAAATCACTTGCCAAAATAATATTTACATTTGTAGCCCTGTCAAGCATCATAACTTCAAATGGTTCAATTTTTAATCTTGTATAATGGTTTCGATAAAACAAACAAAAAATATTAGATCTTGAATTTCTTAACATAATATTCATAGGCAAGCCAAGATTTTCGACAAGCAATTCCGCTACTGCTTGGTATCCTAATAAATATATTATATTCCAACTTCTTCTCTGTTAAGATTTGATATGTGTGTTTCAGATCACGGAGGTCATGGGGGTCACGAAGGACACGGTGGACATGGTGGCGGTCATGGACACGGTGATGGTCATGGGCATGGCGATCATCACAACAGTCATGATGACCATCATCACGGTCATTGAAATAATTTGAAATCACGTATTAATAACTCACATTTTGAATTTATAAATTATAATATAATATAACAAATAACCAACTTTTATTTATTCTTCTTCTTTCTTAACCCTTCTCTCCACTGCTGAAAGTTAGCTTCTTCTAAGTATTTTTATTTATTACTAGCTTTAATACCCAGCGTTGCCCGAAAAGGTAAATGCGAATGAAAAGCAATTATTTTTATAAGAATGTCATCGAAAGCAAGTGTGTATCTATACAAAACTTAAGGAGATTCATTAAATAAAACCGTTAAAAATAGTTTAGTGTCAGCCATAATTCACATATTTTTATTTTTTTTTATCATCAAAGTGTGTCGCTACTCCCACCACCACCCGCTCCGCATATGGGGACTGTATGACATATTTTTATCATGTACAATAAAAGGTGCGTTTATCAAACAAATTGTCTTCAAAACAAAAATATCTTTTTTTATTGACAATAACATCTCAATAGAGACGAAGTTGGAATATTATAGAAGAACCAGGAACTCCGGCACCTACAGGGCTTACGACCTGTCAACGGCTGGTATGCGTGATCACTTTATGAGCTTGCGCAACGTTCACCAACTACGCAAGCACATAAAACCAGTAACAGGTCGTAAGCCTTGTAGGTGCCTGAGTTCCTGGTTCTTCTATAATAACCCAACTTCATCTCTATTGAGATATTATTGTCAATAAAAATATCATTTGACTGAAAAAATCAATGTTTGCGTATATGCAATTGAAAAATATATCTATTCGAAAAATATCTTGTTTTTTTTGCGAAATCCAAATGAAAATATCCAAATGCCATCTTAAGGCAAATATGAGGGAAAAATAAAGGGAAACAAAGGTTGACTACATTGCAGAGAGGGCAGCAAGGCTGAAATGGCAGTGGGCGGGGCACGTGACGAGGCAAGACAGTGTCAGATGGCCACCTAGATGAATCCTAAAGTGGAGGCTCTGTATAACCACTAATAAGGTGGACAGATGACACTGTCCTGCATACGGGTTGTGGATGGCAGCAAACAGCTCTAAACAGAAATTTGTGGAAAAGTTCAAAAGAGACCTTCATCCAGCAGTGGGCTGAACTAAGAAAATATGAGGGAAAATCAGTGTTTATGTTAAAAAGGCCGTACAGGCACTGAGAATTTTTAACGATATGTCCCCCTCTTCTCATACTGAAGTAGAAGCGGTGGAGTCCGTCCCGCCATATATTTTGTATGGCTTGACTAGCACGAAACAGAACGACGTAAGAGACGATATGAATTATACCTCTTTTTTTAATCAAGACACAAATTTATAAATTTAAACATACATACTATCGCCATGGACAGTTGGATCTCAGTTCCGGTTTTTTTATTGAGAGAATTTTCAAATATATTATGATTCTGTAAATGAGAAGTTATAATTGAACTGCCTTTAATTAATCCGTCTTTAGTTTCAAGACTATAATAATATGTCCTATTCTGATTCGTTTCAGAGTACGAAAACGTCAATAACCAACGGGCGACTTATGTAAAAGGATTTCATACGCGCGGTGTGACGTAATGAGTCCCGTAAAAATGCAGTCAACTTTTTGACATTTCTCATATATTAAAATTCAGATGGATAAATTTAGACGAATTAGAATAGGACATAAAGCCAGTATTGGCTCATTTGGTGCTAGTAGGACCCTTTACATCCTACTGCTATTTAAAAATTACCTCTAAATTTTACCTTTTCCTTACGAAAAATATTGTATATCACAGATCAGGTGATATACAATATTTTTTCGTGTTTCATACATTAGAAGGTAATTTAGTGTGCATATTTGTGTACATCAATATGCCCAGGGTATATAAAGGCCTATATCAAAAGTATTGTTTTTGCTGCATTTTACAGAAACAAGGAATGTCTCTGAATATTTGTAAAAAAATCTTGGTTATTTTAATAAAATGTTTAATTATAAAAATAATCTTAACTTAAATAATTTATTATAAATCCAACAATTAATAATACCTACTGATATTATCAAAAAAACAGACAGATCGAGAGTAAAATTTTCAATATAAATATTTATTTTAAAATTTAATTTTTATGAGGTCAAATTTCTTTATCGGTAAGTAGGTACTTTATGTAGATATTTTTACGGTACATCACAAACAACACATGCATTTTTGCATAAATATTCATTTTGTATAAATAGCTCTGTTTTTAGAGGTAAAAGCAAAACTTTTTTTTAATATCTTCAAAAGACACTGAGTTAAAATGTAATGAAATTCGTGGAAACGGCGCACGAATGATAAACTGCAACCGGATACCTGCGAAACCGGACTGGTTAATACCAGTTATCTCAGAATCCTGATCGATTACCTACTACCGGTTTAAAATTCACAAAATTCACATTCACCCTTTTTTATTTGCGTTAAATTTGTATAAAAATCAGCATTACGACATAAACAACACAATAATGACATCAGGTATTAAGGCCTATTGCATTTTCGCGTTGTGATTTAGGAAACAAAAATATTACAAGTTTACAAACAATCTAAAACATTAAACTATGTAAATAATCCAATGCATAAAACGTAGGTAAACTTATATGTAAGTACCTACAACAAGTATAACACCGTCATAGTTTCCTATACTAAGCGGGCTTTGATTTTCTTTTGTATTTAATATATTTAAATGTTTTTTTTTAATAAGGCACAGCCACCAATAGAGGCGGATTTGTGCTGTACAATTTAGATCATAATATATTTACTGTTGAAAAGAAGAGTAAAAACAGAATTCCATTAGATCTCAGAGAAATAGGGGTTTATATTAAATGATTGCAAAATGTTGTGGAACTGAGGTGGAATATGTCAAACTCTTGAAACCTGTTGTATGTATCGCGCATTCTATGAATTGCCATATTTTGTGCATAATTAGTACTTGACCTAATAAATATTATTTAGTTTGGATATCAGCAATATAAAAATATACATTAAAAATCTTTGCTATATGTTCTATACGAAATATATTTTACAATTTCACAGTATTTAGTTCGTATGATTATTATCAAGTATGAAACGTTTACCAACACAGAAAAAAAACGAAATATATTCAAATTCACGACGTGAGTTTATCGCTGGGATAAAATATAAGTATTGGTCTTTAAAATCATAATTTTCTTTTAAAAAAAATAATTTTAAATCTTTTCTTTTTAGTTTTTCTCAGAGAAATTATGATGACGTTGATCATTGGCGCAACAACCCTTAATGGGTCTCTTGGCATCGTCAAGAGAAAATGCTGTATTTTTTTCTGCTTATCAATTAAATTTTGATTAGGTATTATTATTTCATAATAATCATCCACGACTCTGCAACCCCCAAAAATGAATTGTTCACCAAAATATAATATTTTGACATTTACTGCATTACAATAAAATAAAAATAATATGTTAATTGATAATTTATTAAATATTTTATGTAAGAGGGTATGTTGTTCAGTTTTAACTAATTTTATTAATGGTTAATAAAATTAGTAAAAACTGAAATAGATACGATACGATACTGCATTGAAATATTTACCTAAAACGTAGTCTGTAGCAGACACTTTGATCCAACTATTTTCAGGTATTATAATAAATCCTATTCAATGTAGCAGCAGTCTACAAAATAACCAAGATTTCAAATTATTTCTGATGTTGGTTGTCACACAGAAAAATTCGATGATGGAATGAAGCAACATACATAATGTGTCTGTAAATTGCAATAAATATTATCACAAACAAACATATTTTTGCATACAATATTGTAAATCGTTATGATAACCTTCTATTTCAAAACACAATCTATTTTTAAAATACCAGATCTGTTTCGTTGAATCTCAAACTTTAAAGCTGTAACTATTTAGGCTAAACAACGAATTTCTTCAGAAAGATGAAAGTGTTTCATATTATTTACAATTATTTCACTTAAAATATATGTCATTCATATAGCCATTAAGATTTAAGTTTATTATATTTAAGTTTGAGTTTACATTTTACATAGAAAACCGACGGAAAACAAGGTTTCATGATGAGAATCTCGTAATAAAATTTAACGTACCTAATATTCCGAATAAAAATAGTACTTTTTAGTGACAAACTTTTTAACATCTCAATAGAGACGAAGTTGGGATATTATAGAAAACAAGGAACTCAAGGCACCTACAGGGCTTACTGCCTATCATCGGCTGATTTACGTGATCACTTTATGCTCTTTCGCAACGTTCACCAATTATGCCTTCTTTTTGAGTTCCCTTATCAATGTTATTTTTGAATGTTCTATATATTTGAATAATGTGTAACAATTCACCTGAAAATAAGAAATTAAACTATTGCACATCTATGTAGTAACGAAGAAACCTTTGAATAATACCATCTATTGAGAAATTGGTTTATTTGTAAACAATGAATGCAACAGACCTTATAAATGAAGTGACGGTGTCTCGCATAGATGTCACCCCTGAACTTTTGAATGCGTATATGTAATTAAAAAATATTCGATTTAAAATAGGCTACGACTATTTACACGACTCAACCATAGACGAAAACCAAAAATAACCACAGAAAACGCAGATAAATCAAGTTATAAAAATATTTACCTTTGTTCATACTTTGTTATAATTGTAGATCTCAATGAAAAATAAATTATAAAATTAAGTAAATGTAATAAGATGCTAATATTATTTATTTTTTCTTCAAGTTGGTTTCCATGATGCATTTTTATGACCATTGAAAAAATGACAAAGGTAAATATTTTTGTATTTTGATTTATCAGCGTTTTTTATGGTTATAAATGACCTAAAAACATAGACGACGTCAGAAAATTTGTCGTGTATGTAAATAGACACTTTTTGGCGGGAAAACGCTTTACCCGCCAATTCCGGTCGTAAAAATAGTGGCACCGTTTAAAATATTACTTTGTACCTACGCATATTATTCAAATGAAAGAGTTTCATTCAACTTTCATCAAATAAAAAAATGTCTACGTGAAATGATTAACTTCATTCTAACATCTTAAAAATATTACTCGTAAAATTTTACAGTTTTTATCACACGCAATGCATATACACAATAATATTCTATTATACCTACTCGATGTATATTCATTCACATGTTGAGAATTTGCATTTATTTAAGAAAAAATTAAAATTCTATTTTAATCTTTTAATTAATTTTAGGAGGCCTCACTCGATCATGCTACCGTAGCTTCCTTGGTTGAAAAAAAGTACACAAACATTTCTCAAAGGATTACCGAGGATTCTTTTATTTCATGTACAATGTAGGTACACCCATTCTAGACACGTGTTCGTGTCCACCTTATCCTAGAACGACTTCGACTTTGCACATTCTTCGGATCTCTGTTTACTCTACCAGGATGGATTTTGTCAACGATGTTCTTTCATTTCGCTGATTCAAATGAGGTTCTTAGTACGACAGTGTCTTGTATACTTACTTAACGTGTCCGGACATGCATATTAAACCTTTCCACTCCAATACGTTACAGCAGCATTTGTCACGTCATTTGCCACAACCAATTCTTCCTCGTTACATCCATGTACCATGTTTCTATAGACAAGAAGTACGTACACGGAGTCTATTCAGTGTCTTCCATGTACGGTAGGTTAGATGGTGTCCCGGTCCCAAAATCTCCTACAGATTGTTTCGACCTCCACTGTACTGTTCAATCCATTCTTGTCTGAAGGGGGGATGTCGTGGTAAGGAAACTTTTTCTCGGTTTTAATCTCGCCACCGGAAGCATATGATCAAACTCCTTACTTGCATCTTTCTTTCAGAGTCTGCAGGTACCTAACTCCTGACATTTGGAGGGGCAATATCTATCATCGGGTACATCTCACTTACTCTGGTAGGCTTAGCAGCCGGATATTATATGTCTTGTATAAAATGAACTAATAACGATTTTGCTAATAAATATTTCTATGCGGTAAAAATACTCTCACTGAAAAATTCCTATTGAAGTATCTCTGATAATTCTATTTTCAGAATGTAAATATTTTTCCTAAACAACTTTTATTTTTGTTGTTTTGAGAATTTGTTTTTTGGTGTTATTATCAACGTGAAAGATTGTAGAAACGTATATAAAGTGCGAAATGTTATTTTCAAATTATATTAAGTACACCTGTCTTGTTAGAGAACACCGGAGTCTTATCAAATAATTACCAAAATGAAGTTCTTCGTAAGTATTTATTATTTTTTTTGGATTGTGTCAATTTTTTTGTATTTATTTCAATAATTGTTTTTAATATTATAATTGTATTTATTACAAGCGAGCGTTTTCTAAAAATTTCTTTTTCAAGACATTTTTTTTTTGTTTTTACAATCGGTAGTTTTTATGTTTTATTTTCACGAAATAATACCATTGACTCGTTTTAAGTATTTTGTTTATTGCAAGTTTTTATTTTTGAGAAAAAACTGTTTTTTTTAATATTTCATAGAATATTAAAAAAAAACAGTTGGCAGAACGGTTAGCGTGCAGGGTTAGTTATCCGGTGGTCGAGAGTTCGAATCCTGCCACAACCGATTTCGTTCACCTATAGCACAAGCATGTATATGCTTAATTTAGGGAATATATAATTTGATATATATGTATAATGACATATACATATACATCTTAAAGAAAATCTTTGTTTCATTAATTAATTATTTTATTTTATTTCCATACAGAAAATATTTATATTGAAAAGTTCTATTACCTTAACTTAAGTGCTATTAGACTTAATTTAAAAATCTCTTTGTTTTAATTTCATGTTATTAAGAAAGCTCAGTACTTACCAATGAAAAATATACTTATTTTTATTATAATGAATATTAATATTTATCATTATTATCATTAATATTTATCTAGATTTTTTGGTATATTTGAACTGATGGATGGTTTTTTTATAAATTCTAATGAATCGTTTAAAGCATTTACTTTTTATTTTTCTTATAGGCATACTTTTTCTACATTTTCTTCTTCTTCATGGTGGTATCTGGCTACAAGAGCACACATGATACTCATGGTAAATATGTATATTTTATTAACTCACTACCTATATTGCCGTCTCTTGAATGAATTCTAGTAAAACGTGAAAATTATGACATACATACAAACCATCCCTTGCGGGGCAGGCAGAGAGAATCGAGCGACATATACTTCTATTCCTCCACACCTTCATTGTTTTCTTTACGTTGTCTTATACATAGGTTTATGTTCGTCGATTGTTCAAGCTTCTTATGTTTCCTTCTTTCAAAATATCATTCATACCAACTCTTTCTGTGGCGGTCGCTGCTATCAATTCCATCTCTTATTACAACCTTGTTTATTTATTGGGCAATCGTTCTTCGTTCATTCTTTCAAAATTTGACAGCTTAGTCAAAGGTACCGGCAACTTATCCGGTGGAGACACAGTTTTTAATTGCGTTTTGGTCTGGATATACGATAAATATCATAATTTTCCAGAATGTGGCAGCTTGTTATTGGGTGCGTGTAAAATTAATAATTGGCATATTACCTATTTCTTTCCCGAGAAGCAATAAAAATATAATGTGAATTAAAAAAAAAAAAACACCCAAACCACCTCAGGCCATTCACACGCATTTTACTTATTTTATCCTTCTTTATCTTGCTTAATAGAGGGTTCATTTCCTTCTGTTGCAAGATGCAACAGAAGGTTTCTTTCCCGGGTTCCCAGACCCGGGAATAACCGTTCAATTATAAATCCCGATCCCGGGAAATTTCATTCGGGAGTTTCCAAAACAAGAAGATGACAGACCGGTTAGAGCATTGGGTTAGTAATCCAGTGGTCGCGATTTCGAATTCCGCCTCGACCGATTTCGTTCACCTACAAAGGAAGATATATATATATATATATATATATATATATATATATATATATATATATATATATATATATATATATATATATATATATATATATATATATATATATATATATATATATATATATATATATATATATATATATATATATATATATATATATATATATATATATATATATATATATATAATAATAAATAATAATAATAATATATTTATTAAAAATAAAAACACAAACAACAAATACAATAATAACAGTATAAACAAAAAATAGGAAAAAAAAATAACATCAATTAGGAATTCTCCCCGAAAATAAGAAAACCTTGTGCTATATATATATATATATATATATATATATATATATATATATATATATATATATATATATATATATATATATATATATATATATATATATATATATATATATATATATATATATATATATATATATATATATATATATATATATATATATATATATATATATATATATATATATATATATATATATATATATATATATATATATATATATATATATATATATATATATATATATATATATATATATATATATATATATATATATATATATATATATATATATATATATATATATATATATATATATATATATATATATAATAATATATATATAATAATATATATTATATATATTATTTGAGTTGCTCCACAAAGCTTTATAATCTGTGAAACCAACTTTCACTGAAGAGTTTTCAAAGTGGCAGACTATTATTACACTGCTTTAATTATAAGTTTATACTACTTAAATTATAAGTAAATCGTTAACATGTTAAGAGGTCTATTTTTCTAAAATAGGCCTAGTTAAGACTAATAGACTAGTTGCATACTATTCTTAATAATTTAGTTTCTACAGCATTAATTCTACTTTCATGCATCTTTCATGTGAGAATAAATTATTAATCGAGTTCCATTTAACTTATGTATTTTGCTTTGTTTTCTCAGGAAAGGAGCATGGCGTCCATGACACTCACGGAACCCACGACACTCACGTAACCCACGACACTCACGGAACCCACGACACTCACGGAACCCACGGAACCCCAGAGCACGGAGCGCATCATGACACTCATAAACTCCATGGTCATGACACCCACGAACATGACACACATGGCAAACACTAAATAAGATTTATTTTTAATTTACTATTGCATATTTACTATTGTACTATCGCCATTTATGAAAATTTAATAAGATTCCGTTTCATTATAAATAGCGACATTGTTCCTCTGGTATATTTGAAAACTGATCATTCAAATTTATGGCTGGTCAACTAAAATAGATAATTACAATAACAGCTGATCAAAATTATGTCTATTTTAAAAAAATATGTTCTCGCTCAAACATGCAACATTTAAAAATATCGTATGAATTCAACAAAGATATGAATAGAATGAAATATATGACATTTTTATTTTAAGACATGACATAAAAAAGAACGTCGTACATTTCATATCATATGAAATCTATGTAACCATGATTTCAGTTTGAATAATTTTGATATTTATAACAAACATGGTTTTTCGACAATGTTCATAGTTACAAATAAATTAAGTGCATTGAATAACATAACTGTTTTCTTTATTTGCTTTCCCAATTTATATACAAATCAGATTATACATCAAAACTAGTAGATTTTGAATAACACTATCATCACGTAATGAAACTCCAAGTATGTATAAATGATAATAATCAAAATAAATAAATGTATAAATAAATAAATAAATAAATAAACAAATAAATATATTAATTAATTAATTAAACAATTAATAAATTAATTAATTAATTAATTAATTAATTAATTAATTAATTAATTAATAAATGAATAAATAAATAAACAAATAAATATATTAATTAATTAATTAAACAATTAATAAATAAATAAATTAATTAATTAATTAATTAATTAATTACTTAATTAATTAATAAATAAATGAATAAATGAATAAATAAATAAATAAATAAATCAATAAATAAATAAATAAATAAATAAATAAATAAATAAATAAATAAATAAATAAATAAATAAATAAATAAATAAATAAATAAATAAATAAATAAATAAATAAATAAATAAATAAATAAATAAATAAATAAATAAATAAATAAATAAATAAATAAATAAATAAATAAATCCAGTCAACCATTCCGGCAAATCCATTCTAGAGAGTTTCTGCAACTGCAACTTGGGGCTTCAATCAGTATGAATTGCTCCTCGAGCAACTAACAAGGCAACTAATTTATGTCAAATATTATCATGATACGCACCCAATAACAAGTTGCCTTATCCTGTAAACTTAGATATTTATCGTCTCACAGATACAGACAGACAACACAATAATATAAGATGGTTTGGGCTCTTTGGGCTTAGTATAGAGGACACAAAATTTAATAGTATACTTGTCGCCAAATATCTTGAGCCGTTTTTTGCACGTATTCCAACGAATCAAAAATACACAAATTTGCTCGCTGCGCACGCGGAAACCAGGTTCAAGGTATTTGACGAAAACTCTATGTATTTTCAAGAAAAACTCACTGATAATTAATGTAGAAATGATAAATGGCGGGAAAACCCGTTGAAAGGTAGCTGAATACGTATTAATAATGTTACCAAGTGAAATATTTTGAATGTTATCTACTTCTAAAAACAAAAAAAAATATTTAGTACTTAGACTTTAGACCGTGATAATGCCGAGACACCTCGGCGTAATGGTACAATCGTAAAAAATGAATCTGTGGGAAAATACTGTTCAATAAGTATTTTTACTCTGTTAAGACCCTTGTATATACAAAAATACACTCCACATTACCTTCCAATGTATGAAACACGAAAAAATATTTTATAATCACAAAATCCGTGATATACAATATTTCTTCGTGAAGAAAAGTTAAAATTTAGAGTTTTTATTTAAATAGCAAAAATAGTAATTCAAATATTATAATAATAAAACCTCAGCCGGTAGATTTTCATATTCACTTTCGATTGAATTAAAAATATACTTCATAGGCCTTGTTATTTTTTAGTTAATTACAATAAAAAAATTAAAAAAGGTTTCACTAAAACTAATTTTATTAGAAAAATAAGAAACAAATACAAATTCAAAATAAAAAAACTTATGCAATATAGTAAATATGTACATACAAACTGTTCTTTATTTCAAAGAGGTATCTTTTGAGGGTATTAGGGAAATTATTTTCAAAATATACAATAACACAAAAACACAAAAACGCTATATTTATTTTTTAAGTATCTACTCGTTTGTTACATTTCTTCACGTAAGTACGTGAGGGATGTTATTTTATTTCATTTTATTTATTTATTTATTTTATAAATATACAATCTGCATATAAATAAAGTAGACCTGGTAAGATTGTCGTTCTGGATTTGCGAATGTTTGTGCACGACTATATTCATGTCAGTCTGCCCAAGGCTGCCTATTCTTACATTCGTTTGAAATCTTTCTATGTGGAAATCGGGAATTTTACAGTAGAGTAAAAAACTTACAATATTACATTTTTATAATATTACATTTGAAACAGTATAAAAACACAAAGCCTCACAAGCTGATATGTTTTTTTTTTATTATTTTCAAAAGAAAGTATGTTTAAATGTTATATAATAAGAATTAAAGAATGCTTTTATGCTTTACTCGCCGAGTCGCCAAAATTGATTTATGTGAATTTACCCTGAAGATGACAAAAATACCAACATTCTGATATATGCGT
Organism: Molanna angustata; assembly: GCA_963576475.1. Taxonomy (NCBI): domain Eukaryota; kingdom Metazoa; phylum Arthropoda; class Insecta; order Trichoptera; family Molannidae; genus Molanna; species Molanna angustata. Next base: position 9,883,108 of record OY754978.1, on the reverse strand, counting down.
CCCTATCGTAATTAGACCTCAAATGGCACGAAGTAATAAAATCCGACACAGGGAGAGTGAGCAATTCACGTTGATCAAATGGTCTCTTTTGCATTGTGGGTCAGATTTGCTTTCCTCGCGTTGTTCCACCATTCTTTCAGCTGTCAAATATTCGAAAGTTAGCTACTTTTTATTTTTATCGTAATTAATATGTATTGATTTAGTTTATTTTCCAATATTTAATAACTTTATATTTTATTTTCTTTCAGAATCAAATTTTAGCCTATATAGTTACAAAAAAATGTAAGTTGAAATTTCAATTCTCGATGAATTTAGGTAAATTTTAAATCAACATTCACATATGGAAAGAACGTAGGTATTTGTTTAAAGATATTTTCATAAATGAGTTGGTGATTATTGTATTTCGGTGTACAGGTTATGTCATTCTTCTAGGAGTAGGTGAAAGGGTGCAGAAGGAATGGCACATGAAAATAACATGTTGCGAATGGTTGCACTTAGGGCAAACGAATCTAAAGAACAGCAAGAAAGGAGATGTGAAGCCAGTAGATTACGAATGACGGCGTATAGGGTATTACAATTTCTGCAGCAAGAAAGAGGAAGTACAGATTTTCAGTCTTCAAGTAATTGGATAGAGGTAGGGAGTCGTGATAATTTAATGACAATAGATCAGATGAATATGCAAGACGTTGAAGAAATAGAAATTACTGCACTTGAATGCGCCATCTTAGCAGCATTAAAATTATAAAACAGCCTCTAAGTCTTCAAGTCATAAGGCCCCTGAGTCAAATTGAAAACGCTTAACAATATCGCCAAACACTATTTTTTTTGTATGTAAAATAACAGAAGTGACATTGAAACATGAATCATGGAGACAAAAGGAAAATTCTGCTTTTTCCTATAGTTGCAATATAGATATTAACCTATAGTTGCAATTTATTTCTGAGCCAGTATCAACTTTTGGTAGAATGTCTATAATTTGTACATATTGTGGTGATTTGAAATGGAAGGGAGAAAACCCAGGAATGTGTTGTAACAATGGAATAGTACACATACCTGCAATAGATATCCTCCAGAGCCTCTTTATACATTATTGACAGGTAATTCTATAAATGCATGTCATTATAGAATTAAGTGTTTTAAAAGTCATGTTAGAAGATATAATAGGACGATGTATGAGAGGGTCAGAAATGAGGACATAAGGAAAGAATGTAAGATAAAGAAAGATGTCATTAATAGAATTAAAGTGAACACATTGAGATGGTTTAGCCACATGGGCAGAATGAATGAGGAACGCCTGACAAAGAAAATATACATTGCGGACAGGAATCGAATGAGGTCGGGGTCGCCCAAGTAAGGGATGGCATATCCATGGGAACGCTATTTTGAAAGGCGGAGATGTCAGAAGCATGAACAACAAATGAATATGTATAGGACAATGTATGAATGTCGACGAGGCGATGTGTGTCGAGATAGAAATAAGTAGCGTTTGGTTCTCTCTGCCTACCCCGCGAGGGACATGGCGTGATGGTATGTATGTAATGCTTGCTTTCAAATGAAATTTTTAGGAATAAACTAAAGAATTATGAGTTATTATTATGAGTGATAGAGTTAGATGTGTTACAAAGGAGGATCAAATTAGAAATGAATACGTCCGAGGTAGTTTTGGAGTCGCCTCTATTCCGGAGAAACTAAAGGCCAGACACCGATGGTACGGACACATTACCAGACGAAATGAGGTTCATATAGTTAAACTCACACAGGATATACGCACTCAGTCCAGAAATAGAGGCCGTACATAGGCCACCTGGTGGACAAATATTAAGGAGTTGAGGGAGGAGCAACTAACCAGAGAAATGACGCAAGATGGAAAGATCTCCGAAGGGCAAGAAAGGAAAGGTCGTACCAGAAGGGCCGCTCCAGATGAACTGGGAAGAGGCAAGGAAGAAGAAATCTATATTTTCAAAACATTTCTGTATGTTTCATTTAATTAACAAATTATTTTACTTTCAAATTTATGAAGATAAATTTAAGAAAATAAAATTAAATAATTGCCAACAATCAATTAATTTATTCACATAAAAATATCATCATCATTATTCTTAGCGTCACAACTCTTGATGGGTCCTATCTGTGTCCAAGAATCTTCTCCATACTGTTCTATCGTTGGCTGCCACCTTCCAGTTCTGCTGCCCCATGGCTCATGACTATGCTGAGGTCCTGGTAAAGATCATAAAGCTCGGTGATATATATCTTTTACGCCATGTTTGACAGTCGTTAATAGGTACATAGGTATATTCTGCATAAGATTTTTCTTTCAAAGGCATCCACTCTGTTTTCATCGTGTTTTGTTAATATCCAGGTAGGTATCCGATAAAAATATATTACTATCAAATTCAACAAAACTTATTAACGTGGTAAGTTTTCTCAATATCTTTAACAATGTATATCTTTGTCAAAAACTTAATTGAAAAAACTTGAATCGAACTATAAAAACTATATAACCATATTGAATCGAACACATTTTCCTATTCTGACATATACGCATTGTCGTCTCGATACTCGACATACATACATCACCTAATAATAATAATAATTAAAGACTTTTATAGTATTAAAAATACAAAATATATAAAGGGAAAGAACACGGGAATCTCTTCGGTGACGGATCTTTAACCAGTTCAGTCGTTGCCTGCTCTCGGATACGTGGTCGAACTTCCTGAGTCCAAACACGTATAGAATGCAGACATTTTGTAACCGTTCGAGTTTGTTAAGTTGATCTTCAGTTGAATCTCAGCGTAGGCAACGTCAGCGTAGTCAAGTAATGGTAGCATGTGTTGTTGAGTTATGCGACATCCTACGTAGGCGATTCAAAGCGAACGCGAATGCGAAGCGATCCGAACGGATACATGCGAATTCAAAGTGATGCGGAGCGACGCTGCGGCTCTGTCCTACGGGCACGCGAATCGTGCTTCTGACATTATACTTTACCAAAAAAAACTATGGCACCGCTTCCAATTCGCGCGAAAATATCAAACAAATTGATCGCGTTCGCTTCGCATCGTACCATGTCACACCGTACCCTACTCGCGGTCGGTAACGCAGGACACTTCAATAGTTACCGACTGATTGTTATTTTCGCGCCGCTTCGCGTTCGCCTTGAATCGCCTACGTAAGACGTCGCGTTAGAGTGATTTTAGTCTTAACTGGTAAATAATTTTTAAGTCGGCCTCATACGTTCTCATTTGTTATTCAACAGACATACGACAAAGTTTAAGTATTAAATTTAGACTAAAATTATTATATTTATTTGTTTGTAAATTTTTGGAAGATTAACAGCATATATATTACATCTAATATAATAATTTAACAGCCAATTAGAAGTCTCCGCTGATTGGCTATACTGTCAGTTGCAAGTTGAAAAATATAACATAATAATATAATATGTTTCTGTAACAGATAAAGTTTCTTCGTGAAACGGAGGTAAACATAAACAAGAAAAAAAAATTATCACCGAAGAGAACATACATGATTTTATATTTTAGTGGTTACAGTTGGCAAAATAAATTATAGTATTAAAAAAATTGCACTTAGAATACATCTCGCTACTTTAATGCTAATCTGAAATACATCAAATTCTGGTGAATTGAATATAAAATGTCCATAACCAAACTATAGTACCGCTTTAATGTCTGCAGTTAAAATAAGAGTCTGCGAATGCTTGCTAAATTAACTGAAAAGGCGAATATCCTTATTTAAGCATAAAAAATTATACAATCTAAATACACATAACACACAATAGGTGATCATTTAAGTAATATCATTTAGTTTAGATTTAGACTACATGTTGAGTTTGCAAACATAATTTATCGGTCATTTGTCAAACGTCAAGTCAAATGTCAACCACGGTGTTGCCAGGATTTAAAGTACTAATTATTATTGGAGAGTTGCATGAAAAAATATTAATATTTATTACATGTTTATTTACAAGGAGTTTAAAATATCAATCTTTCTAAAATTAAACAATTTATTATTATTTTGTAAATTAATATTTTATAAGAATAACGTCTTTGTGCGGAGGCGACAAACACAGCAGCGAAAAATAAAGCTTGCTCCGTGTCATGGTTTGTGAAACGCAAATTAAGATACTAAAAGAGAAGTTTCGTTTGACTTCTACAATAGGGTTTGCAACCTTTTTAACCACTTTGCGGATTATATGAGTTTGATTTAGTTGAAACTCAGCAATCTTCGTATTGCCTGTATAATTAAAAATGGTCCCTCAGTGTCTCCCGTCCCTTCGGTGCCTCCTGTCCTTTTAATGTCTCCTGTCCCTCAGTGCCACCCGTCTCTTCAGTGTCTCCCGTCCCTTCAGGTCCTTCTGTACCTCCCGTTCCGTCAATGCCTCATACCCCTCTTCATTTCCTCCCGAATCTTTCATCCCTTCAGACAGTAACTTCAGACCCCTCAGTACCTTCAGATCGTTCAGTACCTTCAAACCGTTCAGTACCTTCAGACCCCTCAGTGCTATGGACCGCCGGAGGCGGTCATTTACCGCGCAGCGGTAAAAGCCGGCTGCAAGCCCTAGCTTAGAAGCTGAGCGAAGCGAAGCTTCTCAGCTAGTACATAATAAAATATGCTATTGCCATCTAACTAGGAAATTCCTGTTTTAAGATGGCCATATTTGCGTACATACAATTAAAAAAGAAAACAGAAAGAATAGAAAAGAAAGTATTAAAAAATATTAAATAAAAGTATTTTTTACAATATACAAAATAAAAATAAAGAAAACAGAAGATAGAAAGACTTTAACAATATATGGGCAGGTATAATATTACAATATAAACATATTCCTTATAATAGGAGTTTCAAAAAAAAAGAAAAAAAAATTTTTTTTGCTCACACTGCTCTGCTCTGCTCTTCATAAAATAGTTTATACCTTATATTTAATCAATACAAAGTACCTAGTTAGGGTTATAAAGAGAACTTTATTTTCTTATATAGGTATCAATATGAATTTGATTGAATTCAAAAATTGTTATTCTTCTCAATCGTACTATTCATTCTCAAAAGTCGTGTCCATCTTGGAAAATTCAGTCGTTTCTGTCTTTCTTATACGTTCCAATCTTTCGAGAGACCAGTAATTCTGTTTATTTGGTCATTACACCGAGAAGGGGAGAAAACATTCTTTCTCTCAGAAAGATTAAATTATGATTTCCTAGTGAGTGTTCTAAATTTATCGAAACTATCAGAAGAACGATTTGTCATTAAATTTGTTTATTTAAAATAATCCGAGGTATATTGGACACCCCTGACCTAATTTAAATCATAAAATTTAGAGTACCGACAAGCTTTTCATATAGAGAATCTTCGAAGTAATTTCATTATTAATTCACCAATGCATAGATTGCAAAAAAAATTAAATTATAAATTCACAAAACATTAAATTTATTCAATTACTCTGCTTTTTGACAAATAACGCCCCTTTGGGGTGAAAAGCCATACGTAAATTTAAATAATATATAGTGCTGTTGATATGTTTAATGTACACACTATAGATGATTCCAAAAGGATGCTTAGGGCAAATTATATTTTTTGATGTATCTTCTTTGTTTATTTTTCTTGTTTAAATAGAATAGGTAATACTGTTTATTTATTTTTTTTCTTTTATGTCTAGTTTTTTTGCTATTATGTTGTCTTATAATTGTCCTTTCTTTTACTACTTTTTTATTATTTGTGTTATTGATGTATTTGCACTTATTGTTGTTTTATTGTAGCTATGTATATTGTTATTATTGATCTTTTATTGTCAATGCCCTATGAAGGGCGTACATCTAAAGTAATAAAGCAATCAATATGTTAGTGTGTGTGTGTGTGTGTGTGTGTGTGTGTTTGTCTCACGCCTTTTGAAAAACCAAGAGCATCTAAAAATCTAATTTATGTGCGAACGTGTACCAGTATACCTGATGCAGTGTCACGCTAAAAATAATGCGATTAAAATGCTGAATTTTAAAGATATTTCAATAATTATTTTTTTCATACAAAATTTTCCAAGTCATATCTGTCAAAAAAGTGTACATTTTGCACGCAAATATCTGTTAGTTTAAAAGTTAGAAGTACGTATTTACACGAAAAAAATATATTTTCAAGTATAACTTAGCTTTTAAGTGAAAAACATGGTGAATATTTTGTCTAATTATAATGTTTAACTTATTTTTAAAGTAAGCGTTTTGTACAAATGTACATATAACCCCGCCATTTTAATATCTTTTCATACGATATTTAATTTTCCTACCGAATGAATATGTTCTTTAAAATAATATACCTTTGAAATAAATGTGATTATGAAATAATAAAATGAAACACAAGACATTACAGCAAGTTTTAAGACATATATTGTAAAAGTCTGTTAATTATTAGTAAAGATATAGGCGTAATAAAATTGCATAATTTGTATATAATATTTGATTTTTCTGACAATTTTCATTTTTATGGCATCGAACAAACCAATGTAGGTACCTACATATTCAAAAAATGTCTCCATAACATTTGATATTTTTCACATGTTGGAACATGGTTACTATGGTAACGGACACATTCTGATATTCAAATAAAATAATTCGAATTAATTTAGAACATCATTGTAGGTAGGTACCTACATACCTAATACTTACTACTTAAAAACCAAGAATATACTGATTTTGTATAGGAAAATTATTAAACTATTTTAGGTTAACTACAATACACATTCAATATACCTACAAACTATTTCCTATAGTGAAATTCTTCTTTTTTCTATGTAACCCTTTGGGTGATTATTTCTACAAACTATTTCTTGGGGTTTAAATCTTCTTCCTCTTCTTTTGTGAAGTCATTTGGGACAGTTCATAAATAAACTATTTCCTATAGTCTAATTTTTCTTTTTCTTAATTTATGTAGACCTTGGGTGAGTTTTTATACAAACTATTTCCTATAGTCTAATTCGTCTTCTTCTTCCTTTATGTAGACCTTTTGGTTAGTTTTTAAACAAACAATTTTTAAACAAACTATCCTTTAGTCTAATTCTTCGTTTTCTTATTTTATGTAGATGTTGGGTGAATTTTATATAAAATATTTCCTATAGTTCAATTCATCTTCTTCTTCTTTTATGAAGACATTTTGGTCCATTTTTTATATAATACATTTCCTAATGTGTAATTCTTCTATTTCATCTTCTATGTAGACCATTGGGTCAGTTTTTATTACAAACTATTTGTTATAGTTTTATACTTCTACTTCTTTTTTTTATTTAGTCTTTTGGATTAGTTTTATGTCTAATAGTCTATTGTAACGAAATATTATAAACAACATGCATACTTGATGAAAATACATAAAAACGAATGGGATGTGACCAACACTAGAATCTTCTCATTATTTTTGTTCAATCAAATTTACACCATTTATTATATCATCATATATTGCTTAATTTTCAATAACTACACATTTCATTTTGATGAAAATATATAAAAAATCGGGGTTGTGGCCATTGCTGGATCTTCACAACGTTTATATTCATATTAAAAACTATTTAACATAGCTTAAGTCTTCTTCTTCTGTAATGTAGACTTATGTGTCAGTTTTAAGTCTATCAGTTTTATTGTGCAAAACTATAATAAACTATATGCACACTTGACGAAAAATATAAAAACGAATGGGATGGGACCAACACTAGAATATTTTCAGTACTTTTGTTTAATCAATTTTTAAACCATTTCCCATCATCCAAAATTACTAAATATTTAAAACACATTATTTGCGTTCGATGACAATATATAAAAATAGGGGTTGTGGCCAAATCCAAACTCTTTACGACGTTGTCTTTTTATAATAAGTCATATTTAAAATCATTTCCCATAGTCCATTCGTGCAGAAATTGTATGTGCTTATATATAAAAGCAAATGGATTGTGGCCATCACTTTAAGATTTTACACCGCTTAAACTCAATTAAATTTCAAACTACTTTTCATACTACGGTTAAAAAAAATTATGTGTGACAATATTATGTAGGTATATAAACGATTGCTTATTCCTTCACTAATTTACATTCTTGGCCAACGGCGGGACATAAAAGCTAGTATATAATAAATAAATATGTCCATGATTTATTAAATTATATCATCGTCATCATTAGCAATGGCGCTACAGCCCGGTGCGAGCCTTGGCCTCCTCAAGAAACTGCCTCCATCCCGCCCTGTCGACAGCAAGTCTCCTCCAATTTGTCTGTCTGATCCCTCTTATATCTCCCTCGATGTCGTCCAGCCATCTCATCCTAGGTCTCCCTCTACTTCTTCTTCCCTCAGGACAGGTGTCCAATACTTTCTTTGGGACCCGGTTATCTCCATTCTACAAACGTGTCCGAGCCAACGTAGACGTTGAATTTTGATGTATTGGACAACGTTTGGTTCGCCATAAATTATTTCTAGCTCGTGGTTAAACCGGATAAGTTATAGGTATTCGTTAATTAGACTATAGGTACATTTGATATAAAATTTGAAAAAGGGTACGCCATTATTTTAATACAAATCATCAAAATGATACAAAATTTTTCAAAATATTCGTAGGAATTGAGAAAAACAAATCTCCACTTTTGAATCGTAGTTTTTTCTTCTTAAAAAATGCGTATTATTCATATAATATATGCATTGCATTATATATTTTATGTATCTATTGAAGAACAATATCGTACCTCTATATTGTAAAATAATTTATTTTTTACGTTTAATATATAAATTTGAATAAAAACATATGAACCATAAAAAATATAACTTACATAGTTGTTTACAAAAATATTTATATTAATAACAATTCTAACCCAATTCCACGCATGACTGATTAAGAAATGGGTTGTGCCTATCTCCACACTTTTAAATACTTAAAAGATAACGTACAATTAGATATAGGTATATTTTATATTTTTACTCTCAACTTTATATTGCAACACATTGAACTGCGTCCAACTATCTTTCTGATAGAAAAATATTTCAAAGTTGAAGGATATGGAGTGCTTAAAAACAGAACTCCCCGTTCCCACTTGTGTGTCGGGCACGATAAAATGTCGTGTGATCTAGTGGTAATACATTTTAAATAGAACTGTTCACACTTATAATACACGTGCATTATAAGTATGAACATTTGCATTTTAAATGTATTAAAATGTATTGCCACTAGATCGACTTTTTATCGTGCCCGATACACGACAAGTGGGAACGGGCAGAAATTCGGATTAGAAGCGACTCGTAAAAATGACTACATACAAAACTAACAAACCTTTTCCTACCAAACTTTTCGAAATTATGATTACAGTTCATAGTATGCGGATCTCTTCTCAGTTTGCCTGTTTTACGCTGCAAATAAGACGTGTTCCTTGAATTGAACACTAGTTTGTAAGTGAATGAGCGCAACGAACCCGTGCGTCATTCGAGGCAGTACTTGCCTCCTACTGAACACGTAAAGGAAAATACGCAGTTGGACTGCTGCGCTAATGTATTCGAGGAACGATTGGTTCGTGTATGTTGAAGATTTTCTATGTAAGAGTACTGCGACTGAGTATTGAATGGGTGGAAAAGGGACCAAAGATTTTTTCTATGGAAAATATTATAAATTGTATATTTTTTCAATATAAATGGTAAATAACGATAAGTAAAACATATAATAAAATAATCTAACGATATTAATAAATACATATACCTAATATTGTATAATATTAATATTGTATCATTAAACTGTAAATGAGCTGTAGCTTCCCAAAGAAAATAAATAAATATTATAATAATTGAGATCGCTAAGAAATATTACTTAATTCATATTAATTACACCAACATAGTTTACTAGTCTCTTTCTATGGCACTGAAATAAAAATCGCGTCAGATATTGGATTTATGACAGGTATTATGGCGGACATTAGGATCTGCTTGATCTGTTTTGTGTGAGCCCATATGTTTGTTGAGGTAATGATTGTAATTGCAGAAAGTTGAGATTGTGTACATATTTAGTGTGGAACGGGAACAATCACCTGGTTCATAATTGCATATAATTGTCAATATAAATTGTAAACTGCTAGCCCTAGAACAGGATTTCCCAGTTGGGCAGCAGTAATCTACTTATTGTTGTTATTATAAATACGGTGTGATAAATAAAAATAAAATAAATATGTAATAGAACGATGTATGACAGGGTCAGAAACTCAGAAATGAGGACATAAGGAAAGAATATAGGATAAAGAAAGATGTTATTAATAGAATGAAAGTGAACACATTGAGATGGTTTGGCCACATGGGGAGAATGAATGAGGATCGCCTGACGAATAAAATATACATTGCGGACAGGAATGGAAAGAGAGGTCAGGGCCGCCCAAGGAAGGGATGGCACGTCCATGTGAACGGTATTTTGAAAGACGGAAATGTTAGAAGCGTGAACAACAGACGAACATGTATAAGACGATGTATGAATGTTGACGAGGCGATGAATGTATGTCAAGATAGAAATAAGTTGCGTTCTGTTTTCTCTGCCTACCCCGCGAGAGAAATGGCGTGATGGTATGTATGTATGTATGTAAATACAAAAATTGTATTGCACAGAAAAAAGTGAGTTGAGAGGTCACTTTCATGATGAACCTAGATGAATGACCTCATTCTTGTATCGAGTTTTTATTCAAAAATGTTATCAAGCATTATGTGAAAAACAATTTAAAATATACGCAATTACTCATTGAAAGTCATTGCATCATTTTTTGTTGCTAGCTGAAAACATCAACTAGATAATTTAACATTAAAAATTGCTACGTTCAAAACTAATCATTGAAAATTCTTGAACTTGAACCGAAGCAGAGATAAAATATTGTAACCCAACCTTCATACATATATACATATATAAACGATATCAATTTATTAAAAATATAAGTAGGTATACTCATACAAGTTTTGCACAGCACTATTACACGTTCAATCGGGTGGTGTGGTTCAACCAACTTGAAACAGATTTGAGAATGGCAACTGAATATAATGAATTCAAAATAAAAATAAAAAATAAGATGAACTTATTAAATTTGACTGATCCAACTGTCGATTCGTTCATGAGAATTCAATTCTCTGAATGAATCGACATTATTAAGCCAAGATGCGTATACGAAGGAAAATTTTGTATGGCGTAGTGGACTTTTTGCATGCTAATAACGCCAAGTAGAGGCCTCGCAGCATATATGTTCCCATACATGGATTTACTCAGAATTCGGAGTAGAACATTTTATGTGAGTTTTGTGTGTGTGTGTGTGTGGGTGTGTGTGTGTGTGTTTGTGAGGGTGTGTGTGTGTGTCCGTCCCCCCCTTTATAACTTTTGATCTGCTCAATTTACAGAACCCAAATTTTCAGAATATATAAATAGTTATAGGCCTACAAAACTTTTATACTCATAATTGTGAATTTTTGTTTCAGTCAAGGGTTATCAACTTTGAAATTTTGGTTTATTTTTCCATATATCTCAGAAACCATAAAAGCTAGAATGCTGAAAATTGGTATAAACATAGACAAATACAAAATCTCAAATAATTTTTTTTTAAAAAATTCCAGGGTATCTCAAACATTTTTTATTAAGAAAAATATTTTTTTTATGATAAATTTATGAGTTTAACTGCCTATATTTCCAAACTTTTTAAAAATATCGAAAAAAACCGAAACAGCCCAACTAGGTAATTTAATTTTCTATAAAAAATATTAACATTGTATTTGTACATCTCAAATTTTTTTTATCAATTTTTAAAAAAAATTAATTTAGTGACGACATTGCTTCATACAATTTGTATGGCTTAATAGTTTGATAGTTTGATAGGATCTTAATATCCAAACGTACATACAGAACCATAATGCTGTTTTCATATTCCGGGTAGGAAAAGAGGACTGACCTCCATACTGTCCTATATTGACATAGGTACATACCAACATGTGTTCAAATTTTCAATAATTTGGATTTATGGGTTTATAGTTTGGTGGGTATTATGGGTTTATAGATTTTTATTCTTCAACTATACATACTATCGCTATCGACAATTGGATCTTATGTGTTACATGCAACTAGTATTATGTAAATTATAGTGTCTTCGTTTTGTAGAGATAATAATTATGTAGGTATATATAATATTTTGTGTCTTTTGTATTTAAATGTCTCCTTCACACACGAGTGCTTGCACTCTGGTAAAGGCTATTATGTTTTTTTTAAGTGTGCATCTTTTCCAAATTTTTTGATTATTTTATTATCTACAAGGTGTATCAAAAGAAAGTTTATATTTGAATTCACAGCGTTATGTGGAGATGTTAGACGACTTCTTGGTGCCTGAACTGCAAAACTTTCCTGGCACATGGCACCAAAGAACATGGTTCCAGCAGGACGGAGCAACGTCACACACGCCCAATACATCTCTGCCACGAGTTCGTGAAATTATTCCAGGTAAATTGATCTCCAGGAGAGGTGACCTAAATTGGCCTCCACGCATTCCTGATTAAAACACTATGGACTTTTTCCTATGGGGTTATCTTAATCTAAAATTTACGCCAATTAACCCACTTCCCTGGCACATTTGAAAGAAAATATCCGACACGAAATGGTAGCCATCACTGAGTCCACCTGCCGAGCCATCATTAGGTAATTTTACTGTCCGATTAAATGAGTGCTGCGAACGTGAGGGTCTAAATTTGGACGATATTATTTTTAAGAAATAAATTCCCAAATTGTGTACAAAAATGTTTACAATAACATTTTTTCGATACACGGCTTACTTTTTTTTCGATCCACTAAATACATTCTTTCTTTTGAGCTACCCTGTATTATGAATTTAGTAAAGAAAAAAACGTAATAAATGAATCTCAATAGCGACATGTGAATATGCAATAAAAATATTTTTTACGTTAGCCAATAAAACTAATAAATGATAAATGAGCCATCTTCTGTGGCTCCCGTGTGGGTCTTGACCTCTTCATGAGTTCTTCTCCATTTTTCCTTGTCCATGACCTTATTTCTCTGATTCCGCACTCCGGCTATACGAAAGTCCCTCTCGCTTCTATCCATCCATCGTAGGTCTTCCCACACTTTTTCCATCCGGAAGTTGTTGTGAGGATTCTTTTCGAAATCTGATCATCGTTCATACCATATACGTGTCTTTATAAACGGAGCCTCTCGATTTTCTCTACGGACAATATTCAAATTCATTAAATAGTCTCTCTAGTTCATGGTTATATCTGAGTATCCACGTGCCTTCTTCGCAGAAAGGACCAAATTTTGTTGTTAAAATTTTCTCAAAGCAGCATATCCTTAATTTCCCTGGGACCTTTATTGTCAAATGCTGTTCGCTTTCGCAAAGCACAATTTTTTGTAGTTTCAACAATAATGACCAAGCATTTATACTTAATATAGAATATATATATATATATATATATATATATATATATATATATATATATATATATATATATATATATATATATATATATATATATATATATATATATATATATATATATATATATATATATATATATATATATATATATATATATATATATATATATATATATATATATATATATATATATATATATATATATATATATATATATATATATATATATATATATATATATATATATATATATATATATATATATATATATATATATATATATATATATATATATATATATATATATATATATATATATATATATATATATATATATATATATATATATATATATATATATATATATATATATATATATATATATATATATATATATATATATATATATATATATATATATATATATATATATATATATATATATATATATATATATATATATATATATGTTATATTTGATGTTTTCACGGGTGAAATATGTTATAATATTTTTATCTCGGTTTTCCCGTGTCAGTAGGTCTTGACTTAGACCATTTGTCTTCCGACGTTTCGCCTGAATATCACCAGGCATTTTCAAACTTGACGGTGAGCTTTCAGTGTGAGTAGACGTGTGTCGCGCGCGTGCTTTTCGTTAAGTCCTTGAAAATGCCTGGTGATATTCAGGCGAAACGTCGGAAGACAAATGGTCTAAGTCAAGACCTACTGACACGGGAAAACCGAGATAAAAATATTATAACATATATATATATATATATATATATATATATATATATATATATATATATATATATATATATATATATATATATATATATATATATATATATATATATATATATATATATATATATATATATATATATATATATATATATATATATATATATGTGTATATGTACTTTTAACGAGGAAAAAATCCAACACATAAATATATATAAAAATCGAATATTTATTTTTTAATTGCATATACGCAAACATTGAAATTTTTTCCTTGTCGGGAGTCAAATGTAATTTTTATTGACAATAACATCTCAATAGAGACTAATTTGGGATATTATAGAAGAACCAGGAACTCAGGCGCCTACAGGGCTTACGACCTATCATCTGCTGGTTTACGTGATCACTTTATGCGTAAACCAGCCGGTGGCAGGTCGTAAGATCTGTAGGTGCCTGAGTTCCTGGTACTTCTATAATATCCCAACTTCGTCTCTATTGAGATGTTATTGTCAATAAAAATAACATAAAATATATTTTTACTCCTCACTAACCCAAGGGTATATAGTGAGGAGTAATTATTTCGCTATTTTTTTATTGCAGATTATCAAATAGTATCATGCTGAGATTGTATTCTGAAAGTTTCATCATAATGTATCTGCGTGTGTGTGTGTGTGTGTGCTATGTGCTGTGTGCTGCGTGTTGTGTGCTGTGTGCTGTGGAGTAAAAATAGACGTCATAACAAATTTTTCTCTTGGCACATCTCCAAAATTAATTGTTTTATATCATACCTTAAAATATAGACATACAATGGCATGGAATACGTGTCACACTAATCGTATTGCTATTGTCAAATATTTTATAACTAAACCATTTGCATTCATGGTAGCAAAACAAACTCAGGTATTCAGCAATAAGTGACAAGGCCATTGTTTTTATTAATATAATTTCCTCTTTTTTAATCTAACAACTTAACATACATATTATAGCGTTAGTGTCTCATTTAAATTCTCGTGGCACTTTTTCTTAGTCTTCCCCTGTATCTTAGTCCACTCTTTTTACTCCTCACTAACCCAAAGGGATATAGTGGGGAGTGATTGTTTCACTATTTCTTTTATTGCAGATTATCAACTAGTATCATGCTGAGATTGATTCTGAAAGTTTCGTCACAATGTATCTGTGTGTGTGTTTGCTATGTACGGCGTGCTTATTTTACTCTATCGATTATAGACTAAAGTACTCATTCGATTCTTTCAAATTTTGAAAATATGTATATCTAAGATCGAGATGAAGATCGAGGATCGTCTATCGACGATATGTTACAGACGTATCCTTCAATTCCTTGGACACATTGCCAGAAGGGAACCAGACTGCCTCGAGAAGCTTGTTGTTATGGGCAGCGTGGAAGGACGGAGATCTCATGGTCGCTCACCGACCAGATGGAGCGATTTGGTTAAGTCCACAATGGGGTCTTCGGTGAATGGTGCTCTGCGTTCAGCCCAAAACAGATTGGCATGGAGGCGGGCCATACGTGTGGCGACGGACTGCAGCCGCTATCCTCAGTCATGAGGAAAAGGACGAATATATATCTAATACTCGCTTAGACCCCATTAGATTTTGAAGGATATCTGATTAGTACTTCTCAATATTTTTAAACGTCAAATATTTTAATGTGGCCCCAAGCTCAGGTCACTTAAAATTGGATATTTTTATATTGAAATTGATACAAAGACATCACTTTCATAAAATGGCATTGAATAATTATCAAGTTTTCATAATAAAATATTTAAATAAAAAAAAATTCAACAAACTCATTTCACGAAAATGCTGAAAGTGACTTGTTAGTGAGGTGTTTAGCGTTCGCCACAACTCACTCGTTTGAGTATGTCAGAAGATTATCATTCATTCTTCAAATGAAACTTATATTCGAGCTAATCACAATATTTCATTCAAAATTTTTTTTTATTTATTTTTTAAAATAATACAACACATAAAAAATACATAACACATAAAAAGTATATACACATAAAAAATACATACACATAAAAAAATACATACACATAAAAAAATACATACACATAAAAGATTCACAGTCAAAGGAAACATGTTGCCCTTTATCAGAATGCCAGCACTCATGTATAAATGAGACATTTCAAAAAAAAAATCATATTTTCAAAATTATTTACTTTACAAAACGAAGTGAATTCAATTATCAAATCAGTCAATATTGTATTATTCGATTTTTTTAAATAATTAAATTCAGTTGCCTGCTTCAAATCAGTGTCGAGTTGATTAAACCACACCACCCCATTGTACGTGTAGTAGTGTGCAAAACTTGCATGTGTTTATGAGGAACACAAAATTCACCCACTATATTTTGTCTATTTATCTCTACCCGTACAAAGGCACGGCGTGGCTTTCCTATTTTTTTTTATTTATTTATTTATTCATATCATCTATGTCTTTATGTATTTGAAATAGCACATTTTCATAAATATTTTTGAAAGAGAAAGACGGCACTTGAAAATTATGAAATAGTTACAAAGTTGGATAGTCAGATGTTTTTTTTTTATTATTAATCTTTGCGTAATTTATTATCAATCATCTTATAAATAAATTTCTTATCCATGTCTTATTGACCTCATTTTCACTGCCTTAACTTTCCTATCATACTTCCTTAGCCATGTCCATGTTTTACTTGCATACACGACCTTACGTCCCACAAAAGTCAACGTCCCAATATATTATTATTTGTAGATAGACACCGCTGAATAAAAAATAATCAATTTAACTCCATTTTGTATTCGATTCATGTATCTATAATATTCCTACAGTGACCTCTTCAATGACACACTAACAATATTATAACTATATCGTGGTATTCATTGATTGTCAATTATCAAACATTTCAAAGATTAAAATAAATGTAATTGTTTTTGGTAAACTTTTTTATATAAATTTTCTCAGATCTTAATTAACAAATTCATTTACGGCTGGAATTATAAAATATTTATTTCTTAATGTTACAAAAATTTCGTTCCTTCCCGCGCACTTCAATTTTTTTGTAATTTCCATCAAAACAACAAATAATTTTAAAAGATATATATCTTAGGAAGTTTTATAGAATCCTGACGTTCCTGTCCATTTATTTATGAACTTCTAAAAGTGCAAATATCAATACTTCGCATCATACTCAATAAACCTTTCAGATACGCCAGTAATGCATTATTCACTGAATTTAGAGTCCTTAATGTTTTAATACAATTTTACATTAAGAAAATAATCTTACACACACACAAACATAGACAAAAATACCCGCTAGCCATTCATACTCTACTCGTAATGCTCAAAGGTCTATTATCGTAAAGAAAAAAAAACACAAACCACATTCGTACAGCGTAATTTTAAATATCTTGGCCCCAAAATGTACAATATACTACCTGACGCTTGGAAAAATATGAAAATATACACTCTGAAAAAAAACAGTTAGATAAACAGTTGGCTTATATCCATCGGCATAGATGAATCCAATAACAAATTAAGCATATTCTAATTTGCTCGCTATTCATTTATAATTTTCATTTACTAAGTTTTAAAGCATCTTAAATTGGTTAAGTTATTGATTGATGAATTTAGGATATATTATCAGTGTAATCTTGAAATTATGTTGTTTTATAGGTACTTAACACTGTATTATGTATAATGTAGCTTGTATCGTGCCAAATAAATAAATAAATAAATCATTGATAAATCGCCCATCGCCGTAAAAAAATATTATAAAATATAAATTTCTTACTGTTCCCTACACCTTATCTCTTCATTAAATTGTCAACAATTCTTAGAGTTTTATAGGGAACCAGTAATTTTTAAATATATAAATTGAAATGTAGGTAAGATTTAGGTAGAAATATGTATGATAAAGTGAACTCGCTAAGGTATAATGTGGTTATAAGGGATGAGTGAATGAAAAAACGATACAAAGCCGATAGAACTTTAAAAAGGTCAAGATCTTCGAAGAAAAGTATGGCACGACCACATGAAAGAGGGAAATTTAATAAAAAGACTGAAATGTATGAAACATATTGTATGAACGTTCCTCTGTTCATATGATTGATAAAGTTCATTGAAGAAAATAATGATTCATAGGTATGACTCGACGAAAAAATTGTTAAAATGCCAATTGCTATTTTTTTAAGACAAGAAAAAGTTTCCGCGATGGATTGCCAAGTTGTAAGTGCTTACTTCATTTTCGGCATTCCTATAGACTGGTCCAACGAATCGATCTCGCTCAATTTCTTCCAAAATAATTCTTAAATCTTTGAATTTTTGTGTCCATATCGAACTCGACTGAAAATCTACCAATTTCATTTCGATATCATCTAATTCCATGAATTCAAATACTCCAAAGACTTTGCTAACAATAATGATATTCTGAATAAATGCGCCGTACTGAAAGAATTCAAAGTGTCACCGCCATCATTTGTCTCCATTTCTTCCTCACATTGGCATTGATGTATCCTCGTGTCGGGAGCGATGTTTATAACAACTAGTTGCATGTAACACATGAGATCCATCTGTCGATAGCGATTGTATGTATAGTTAAAAAATAAGTACCAAACTATAAACCCATAAAGCCAAATTATTGAATATTTTAAGATAATTTGTTTTCTATACAACACATGTAGGAATGTATGTCAAGATAGGATAGTATGGAGGCCAGTCCTTTTTTCCTACCCAGAATATGAAAACAGCATGAAGGTATGTATAAATTGTATGAAGCGATGTCGTTTCTAAAAAAAATTGATATGTAGGTACTACTACAATGCCAATATTTTTTATAGAAAATTAAATTATCTAGTTGGGGTGTTTCGGCTTTTTCGATATTTTTAAAAACTTTGGAAATATAGGCAGTTAAACACATAAATTTATTTAAATGTCTCTTAATAAAAAAATGTTTGAATCTCTGGAATTTCTATGTAAAAACCAGTTTGAGATTTTGTATTTGTCTATATTCATACCAATTTTCGGCATTCTAGCTTTTATGGTTTCTGAGATAAAAGGAAAAATAAAGTAAAAATTAAAAAGTTGATAACCCCTGACTGAATCGAAAATTCAAAATTCTGTGTATTAGAGTTTTGTAGGCCTATAACTATTTATATATTCTGAAATTTTGAGCTCTGTTAATTGAGCGGATCAAAAGTTATAAGGGGGGATGGACATACACACACAGACTCACTAAATGTTCTACTCCGAATTCTGAGTAAAAACCTACGTATATAGAAGATATAATATGCTGCGAAGCCTCTAAGTAAGTGTGTTTTTTTTACTTCAAAGTTGGAAAAGCCGTGAAAAATATAGACCGTGCATACAAATCTCGCGTATCCTGGCTTAAAACTTTGTCGATATAAGAACAAAGTTTTCTTAAACAAATCGACATTTGGAAAAAATCACCTCGGGGAACTAGCACCGTGCGGGAAGTATTAAACAATGCGATCTATTTATGCATGAATGTCGTCAATTCCTTCGTTTCCGTCGTTTGTGAAACTTTTGATGAACGAAGAATATACACATGGCTATTTAGATATATTTTTTAAATTTTTTATACTATTCCTAAAACTTTTTTGAATTTTTTGTATAATCACTTTTATTTTTTTCTCTTCATTCGCGTTACATGCAAAATCGACTCGCGTGCCACCTGTGGCACGCGTGCCATAGGTTCGCCGTCCCTGTCCTAAGTGAATAGAATATGTAAAGAAAAAAAGAAAACGAATCTCAGAGTAGCGATTGCAAATTCAAATTAGTACTGCCTCACAACAGATTATGTCTAGCGAGGCAGTAAAATTTCCAAATGTGTGGAAAAAAAATTGTAAAATTGTAATTAGGTATAAATTAAATTGTATTTTGTTGCTTTGTAATATTTATACTATGGGAAATAATATTATTCATTCAAATACAAAGAACTAGCAATGAAAAAGTTCTACGTGTAACACATGCATAAGTCAACTATTCCCTACATATTATTTCTACGTGTAACACATGCATAAGTCAACTATTCCCTACATATTATTTCTACGTGTAACACATGCATAAGTCAACTATTCCCTACATATTATTTCTACGTGTAACACATGCATAAGTCAACTATTCCCTACATATTATTTGTCCAGCAGTAATTAATCTACTTTGAACTGTATCTGAAAGAATACTCAATCACTTGTAAATATATTCAATTATATTTACATAATATGTTTACAACAAATAATAATAGAATTAAAACTAATTAAAACTATTGTAATAATATAATATTAATATTATTTATCTATTTATAAAACTTTTTGTGCATAATATAAACAAATATAATGAACACTGGTGGGTTTATTGCAATAAGGCAATTTTTTCCAACGAACCAGATCACATTGCAGAGTGACAGAATTATATTCAACAAAAATGAAAGCTAAAAAAGAACAAAGAAAATATACATAACATCAAGATAAATAATAAAAACAAAAAAAAACATCATAGCAAAAAAAGGGATTGGGAAAAAGAGGAAGGTTTTTAGGGATAAATGTTCCTTCTTTAGTAAATATTACGTAGCAAAGGGAAGGAAGGAAAAGGAGAAGGATCAGGTTTTTTCGGAGAGATATCTTGAAATTCGGAGTCTATTCTTGAAAATTGAAAGCGAGTTTGACGAAGTTATAGCAGGACTCAAATTATTCCAGAGTTTCTCTGAACGTAGGTACTTCAAACGATTATTATGTATATCTAAAGAAGTATTATTTTTCCATCAATCATTTAATATTGTTTATTTTTAAATTGACAAGACAGTGAGTTAAATTGTCATGCTTATATTGAGCTTTTAAAAATGTTAATTTATCTATTTACAACCCACGCATTTTTATTGGCTTTAGGATTTCGCAAAAAAAGAAAAACAATGCTTGAGTAGAACATAAAAACATCGACCTGATAATTCATATAATATGTAAAGCTGCCTCTTAAACTTGATAGCGCAAGAATAAAATACCTATCAAGACAGTATAAAAGCCAAAACCGACTTTTTAAAACAATGACCGAGTCTTCAAATATTAAATATATCATATTCTGCCCCGCTAGACAACGTGTCATTAAGCTCAAGAAAAGATATCTTATTATAATATGGAAGTGACAGTTGTCACCTGATAGGCAACTGTCACTTCCATACATTAAGTTATCATATCTTATTTCTTTTCTTGAGCTAAATGACACGTTATCTAGGGGGGCTGATTCGAAATCAACGGGCGACCGTGGATAAAAGGATTTTATCCGAGCGGTGTGACATAATGAATCCCATATAAATTCAGTGAACTTTTTGACATTTCTCATATATTAAGATTCAGACGGATAAATTTAGACGAATCAGAATAGCACATAGTAGGTAAATAAAACCAATATTAAGTGCGCAAATCTAAAACTGAGAAAAACAAAGTAAAACTGATTACATGCAAAACCATCACGAAAGAGTATACGAATTTTTGATTTAGTATCCAAAATCGAGACTGAGAACAGGAATTCAAAAACAAAACGAGTATATACATTTTAGATTGAGTATCCAAAATCAAGACTGAGTATATAAAGTTTAGATTGAATATCAAAAAGCATGACTAAAAAAGTAATTTAGATCGATCTTCAATATAATCCCAACCCTAATGACGTGAATCCATCTACCGCCGAAATCTATCTTGAGACATTAACTAGCATATTAAACATCGCATTATTTTATTTATCAATGGTTTTTACTTGTATTGTACATCGTATGAGTCACAAAGCACCTACCTTTATGACACCAAGACAATGACAATGAATGCATAACAATGATGCGTCAATGCTCACCCAACTTATAAGGCAAACCCAACCGCAAGTATTTATGTTCTTCGACTAGAATTTAAACTAGATTTATGACTTTTTCCTATACTCCAGTCATGTTGTTTATATATAAGGAGAATCCTCACCGCTTCTGGTTACACTTGCTCTTCAGTCTGAACAAGAGGAAGTAGTTAGGTGTCAAATCAACAGTGAATACATAGAATATCAATAAGTGCTACAAGATGAGAGCCATTATTGGTTTTGTTTTGGTGAGTTTTGAAAATTCTGGTGCTACGATTGAAAAATATCCGTGTGACACGCTTATATTTCAAGTGATCGCAAACATCTAAAAAATATGTCTGCAACAATGAAAAAAAAATGTTTTGAAAGGAGACTCAGTTAAAGCATTTAATTTAATTTACTTCCTTCATTACTCCTAGACATATTCGATCCACCGTTTGACAAAGGTCTCTTCTAAATTTATCCGTTTATGGAAACAGACATGTTAATTGTTCAAATCAAACCATTGTGTAGATTTTTTTGTTTCCATATTGCAAAAGTGCAAATACTTCAAATGTTCCAAATAGGCTGTTTATTGAATATCTGTTAAATACATTTCATGACGAAAAATTATTTTTTTAGTATTACTTGTTACACTTTATATACACTAAAAAAAATGAAAATCAACGCTTAAGGCTAGTATATCGACATAAATTAATTTTATTACTGCTAGCCACATTAGTTTTTCAGCTGGACATAGGTCTCTTCCTAATTTTCCAAGTATTATAACAATATATGTTTTTGCAAAACGCAATGTCCTTCCAAGGACGCTCATAGTGAATAATTGGCAACAAAAAAGTTTTAATACTTATACTAATTGAATCGATACTTACAGTTCTACGTGTATCATTGAGTTATTTATTGAACTTTAAAAGCCTTTTTCTTTTATGCCAAAACTTCTGTCATTGCTAGCTACCTTATTGACATTTTCCAATTAATTTGATTAATTTTTATTCTGACCAAAAAATAGGGAAATTCATGTGATATTAATGTAAGATATTAAAGGAACGTTTATTTTTTAGTTTCTTTAGCTGAAACTAAGTCATACAGAACTTTGCAGACCTTCAGGCATAATTATAGTATACTCGTTTTATACACTTATCAAATTAGCTGAAATTTTATCAGCTCTGCAGACAATTAACTCAATTTTTTTATAATTAATACAACGCAACGAATGGCAAACATTTTTTTTATATTTTGATATTTTTTTTATATCTTTATAAATTTGTTAAATATTGTGCCTACTGAAGAATATAAAATTATTTCTCTAGGTATCCCATATTTTTATATAAAAAAGTATTGATTAATTTTATTTACAACACTGGTATATTAATAATAATAATGTAAATCTGGGCTGTAATCTTTAAAGTTAAAAAAAAACCGAGATTCAGAAGCATTCAGGCAAAAAACTCAACGTTTGCAAATAAGTGTTTATTATTAAGTGTTTATGTCTAGGTTGCAACCCTGTCGGCTGTCGTTGCATCGCCAATAGACAGTGTCAAAGGTGGAAGAAAGATCTTTTATTCGCAAGATGGAATCTCCTCGGTCGCACCACCCTCTGATGACAAAGTGTCTTCAAGTTCAGCGATAACACCCCCCGCAGTGAACAGCTCCGAGCAAGACAAGTCATCGTCGGAAGAGATGGACACTAAAACGCCAGGTCAGGTGGTCATGAATGACAGAGAACAATCTATGGACACTGCAGCAATGCAGTCAGACCAGAAACATAACTGTTGTGACCAAACTAGTATACACGAACGTGCACATGATCATACCAATGCCGATGATACCAAGATTGAACAAGAAGAAAACGGTAAGTTCTGTCCATTTACTATAATTCTTTAAACAATTTTATCAGTCAATTAATACTACTACTTGCAACCACTGAAATACTCTCAGAAGTAAAAATAAATATTATTTTAAAATACTGATAAAAACATTATATTTAGGATGAAATATTTTATTTGTTAGGTACTCGATAATAAATATTGGAAAACAATGCGATATAGTTTTTTAAATAATATATTCTATTGAGAGAATCGAAAGTATACCTCGCTCTATCGCATTCAAAATCACTGTCCGTACCTACTCTTATTGTCAACATCCATAGTTTTGACAATTAATACTAAGTACATTAGATAGTAATGGAGACCTGTATTAATCCCAGTTTGTTATATGCATGCCAAACTTGGACTTTTACAAACAAGACAAAAACAGCAATCAGATCATGTTAAAGAGCAATGGAAAGAAGCAAGTTAAAATTGCGGAAAATACATAAGATTAATAGTGAAACTATTAGGAAAAAGGCAAAATTAACAGATGCGCTAAAACAAGCTTTAAAATTAAAGTGGCAATGGGCTGGACACTTATCGCGTTTCACAGATGATAGATGGACTTTACTAACCACGATATGGACGGGACCCAAAGGAAAAAGGAATGTTGGCAGGCCGTACAAAAGGTGGATCGATGATATAATAACAACGGGGGGAATGGACTGGAAAGAAAAGGGCAAAGATAGAACTATATGGAAACTATTGGAGGAGGCCTTTACCCAAGAGGGATCCATTTCATGAAAAACATACATATATACATAAAAAAAAAAAAAAAGAAAGTAGAAATAAGTTTAAATATTATACATTAATTTAACTAACTACTTATTAAAAAAATACTTATATATTATGCTTACAAAAAAATATTGTAAATGAAATGGAATAATAAAAGGCTTAATTTTTATTATTATTTACATTAGATTGATCATATGTGGTGTACCTTTTGCTTAACATGCACCTTTTTTTCATTCGAGCACATTTTTGCTGCTTCGCTTTCGCGTTTAGCGAAAATAACTTAACTTATGTATGGAGAAATATTCTTTTCAATTTTAATGTATATTTTGAAAATGGTTTTCGACCATTTTAGCACAAAATTCATTACTTTTGCCAAAGGAATGATAGACTACAAAAACCAGCCTAGAGATAATTATTAATTAATATTAGAATGATTTTTTTTTATATATTTTCAAAATTTCATAACAAACTCCTTATTAATTATAGATGGTGATCAAGAGACAATCAAACAAGACGAAACACCAGCTGAATCACAAGATTCTTACAGTTTCGTTCCATCTGACGAGCATCAGAACGAATCAGACGACGATTCGTCAAAGGCCAATGTTCCCTATGAAGACTCGATGATCCCACAAGAACCGTTCTTCGAAATCAGCAGGGAGTTGAAGCCGCCCAAGGAAGATAACTCATGGATTGACTACAACCCCAAACAGACAGACATCGACATTGGCAACGGCAGTGAAAAACCATACGACATCAATCAACAAGCATTGACAACATAGCTTTTGTTACTTCGATTGCTTTAAAATCTATTTGGCATTAAGACGACTCACAAAAACCAGTATGTTATAATGTTTCGGGTACCGTTGGTGTCTCGAATTGCGTGATATTAGAATAAGGATTATGAAAACCAGCAGCTTAATGCATGTGTTATTTCACAAATTTATGAAATATTAAAGCGTTTTTACCCTATACCACCTAATATTTAGTGTATATTGCCTCGATGCTTGGTAGCTTTAAAGAGTTTATTTTTTAGTATGTGACCAAAAATAAATAAAAACAATTAAATTTTTAGATGTGCTTATATTTTCGATCATCATAATCCATCCCCATAGTATATCACATTTTACTGAATTCTGCATTTAACGAATACATATAAACTTATAAATAGGCAAGTCTGGTCCAACCGGCGAAATCAAAACCCCTCACGATTACCCATATCATTTATATAATTTCTATATGGAGTTCTATAATATCTTTACATTCCATATAACTCCATATTATTAATTAAATCACTAGGCTAATCACTTATTTCGCCGGTCGGACCAGACTTGCCCCCCTGGTCTCTCCGCACCGCTTTTCCGCCATTGCCTAGGTACTGAATACATAAAGAAAAAAATATATTTTAAGATATTGTGTGCTTACTTTGTTTTTTGAGTCTTTATTGGATATTGGAATATTTTCTTGTTTGTTGTTTTTTTTTTATATAAGTCATACTAAGTACTTTTTTAAGAATGAATATGTCCTTGTATCAAGTACACTCCCTAAATTAAGCAAAGGCTTGTGCTATCGGTGAGCGAAATCGGTCGTGGCAGGATTCGAACTCGCGACCATCACCCACTGATATACTCGTATAATACATACAAAATTACCAAAATTTAGTTTGTCAATCAAAATATTATTTGGAATCTGTAAATTGAGCGGATCAAAAGTTATAGGGGGGGACGGACACACACACACTCACACAGACACACACACACAAAACTCACATAAAATGTTCTGCTCCGAATTCTGAGTAAATCATCTCTAGTTGGTGTTATTAGCATGCAAAAATTCCACTACGCCATACAAAATGTTCCTTCGTACACGCATCTTGGATTTAAACTGCCTCTTCCTTCAATAGAATTTCATTCTCTTGAACGAATCGACAGTTGGATTATGTTGCTTTTTTTTAAATTATGTTGTACTTTTAAATTATGTTGTTTTCTTTGTTTTGTATTTTGTGTTTGTATTTATGATATGTAAATTATATTGTTGTATATATTCAAATTGACGATATTGTAATATACCTAACAGCAGCCCCAGAACAGGTAATACCTAGTGGGGCGTTGTTGATCAATTTATATATATGCATGTATTGAGAGAAAGAATAAATAAAAAAATAAAAAATGTATGTGTAGGTATATATGTATTTCGTTGCTTTAGAATCATGAAGTTGTTTACAAACGTGTTTAAATTATTTATCTATGCATTATCCTTCCTCGTGTTCTTCGTACACGTGACATATAGGGTGACCAACCATTAACACGATCTAATTCAATTCAATAACGTTTTAAGAATGAAGATCCATATTTGTTTTCTCTCTCTCTATCTCATTACAAGTTGTTTTCCCGAGATACAAATCTATTGGTCACCATAACGTAGTCTATAGGTGCTTACGATACTGCTGCGTGCGTGATGTTTTAACGATGTTTACACTTCACACAATATTGCATATTGACCTTCTGGTTTATATATTTTATTATCAGGAACTTGAACATGAACCAAACAGATGTATTCATGGCTTCATGATCACCATAAGGAGAATCATCAATGTTCACCGAACTGTTACATTTCCTGAACGAAGTAGTCTCACCGTCACATTTGACATCACAAAAAGTTTTTCATTGTCAACAATTAATAAAAACTAGAATAATTTTCGTAGATTTTTTGAATTCCTATTGCAGAAGTCCTTCAAAATGGTGATGTGTACAATTAAGATCGAGTAAGAGCACTTCACCCTAGGTGGGTTTCTATTATGAGCTAAGGAATGTTTCATAATTGTGATAGTATCCTATATCTTGTGTTATTTTTTGGTCAAGTTTTAGTACATCATAATTCCGAAACATTTTACATAGTTGTTACTAGACCCCTTAGGCCGAGTAAGAGCACTAATATAATTTTCGCCAAATTCCTTGAACCTGGCTTCCAGGTGCGCAGAGCGCAAATTTGTGTATTTTTGCTTTGTTGATATAATTTTTTGACGACAACTATATCAAGGTGCTAAGAGGACCGAGAGTGATCTTACAACCTTACAAGCATGAGATTCTCATGAGTTTTTTTAGTTCTTTAAGTAGTTTTGCCAAAACATAAGTTCGTTCGATTTCAATGTATTTAATTTCCAAAAAAGTAAACTAAAAAGGTATACAAAACCTCTTCCAACTAACCAATGCAACGGGAAACATCAAGTAAACCTAAAAAACATTTATTTTCCATTCAGTCCCATTGCAAAATAAAAGTTTTTTTTTTTAATTAAGAATGAATATGTCCTTGTAAAAATTACGAGTACATCCTCATACCCTAAATTCCCTAAATTAAGCATAAATGCTTGTGCTATAGGTGAACGAAATCGGTCGTGGCAGGTTCCGAACTTGCGACCACTGGATTACTAATGCAGCGCTCTACTATCACCCACCTAATTTTTTTTTAAGTTTCTTTACTAAACCTGAAGCATTAATCCAATGTCATATACATACATACATACCATCACGCCATGTCCCTCGCGGGGTAGGCAGAGAGAACCGAACGCCACTTATTTCTATCTTGACACACATTCATCGCCTCGTCGATTTTCATACATCGTCTTATATATGTTCGTCTATTATATTTAAAAAAAGTGTAAAATGCTCTACGCCTTATAGTTTATTATAATACTAGCTGACCCGGCAAACTTTGTACCGTCTAACAGTCAATGTATATCGTGTTAACTTTTAGCTAAACTTAATTTCGATTTTAACGTCATAAATTGAATAAAAAAATATTCTAATGGATATTTGGATATTATAATAATATAGAGAAAATAAAAATTCAATTACACTTTCACGCTCGCATTGCGGTGTGTTTTACTTTATTTATAACTAAATTTCTGTATAATTTATTTTTACGTGAATATTTCCGATTTTTTTTCCGATAGTCTTTCTGCTTTTCGGGGCGAAGACGAATCCAACAATTAAGAGAGAAATAACCCGACATTGTTTTATTTATTATAAATATTAGATAAATGTCAAAAATCGGGGTTTCCTACGGGGTTTCGGGGTTTATTTTGCAATAATTGTAGCCAAACATCTTGAACTTTTAGCCGAGAAAGGGGGTTATTTGCACATAAACCAACAAAGCAAAAAGACACAAATTTGCGCTCTGCTTAACCGGAAGCTCGTTCAAGATGTTTGACGTAAATAAAGAATACGTATTATTTTTATTTTATTTTATTCGGAAAACAGCATACATAATAATAAAAACAAAAATGATACATACAATTTCATACCTAAGTAACATGTTTTCACTTATATTAAAATTAGTAATACCTAAACATATTTTTTTATTTATTTTATTTATTCATTATTTCTTTTTCTTTCATTATCATAGGGCGGATACATTAGAAACACGACGAGAAAATGAAGATCAAATATTACCCTGGCAAAAATATGTAATTTTCATAGGAAAAGTGATATAGGAACAAGCAAGCAGTAAAAAAACATTACAGAACATAAAATTTTTCTTAATAAATATGCTAACATTTTTTATAATATTTTTCTTCATTAATTAACTAAACCAAAAACCAAAGTCAAAACAAAAAAAAAGTATAAACCAAAGTTATTTTTTTCGAAATGCTTCGATTAGTTGTAATGATGGAAATTCAAATTGAAAACATAGATAGGTACGCTGGCTGCAGGCGGCCTTTTAATTACAATGAATGTGTTTATCAAAAAAGGTAAAAATATTAAATAGATGAAAAAAATATTTAATTGATACCACTTTTACTTGAGCCAAACATTTATTTTTATCCATAGGACGTATGTATGGATTAATTTACTATGAATCGTGTTTAACGACATCTATGAAAATACCGCCGTAACAAAACTACTATAAATTTACATGGATCTGATTTAGTTGTTATAAAACTTTTCATGCTTCACTGTTATTTGAATAATGGTTAAATATTTTACAGATAATTTCAAAAGATGTCTATATCCAACTTATTAAAATCAGAATAACTTCAATATAGCTTTCATAATGATGTTTTATCGATGATCCATATTTGCAGTGTAGTAGAAGGATTGGTGTGAAGTATAGACAGACGTATTATACAAGCTCTTTACAAAAACGAAGCCGCCATAATCAGATGTGGAAAAGTAGAAAAAGAGGCAAATATAAGACAAGGTGTGAGACAAGGCTGCTCTCTCTCACTCTCCAATGCTTTTTAACGGCTATATTCAATGTGCGATAGATGAAATAAGAGAAGTAATGGAACATAGAAGAGGCATCAGAATCCATGGACAAAAGGTAGATATGATCAGATTTGCAGACGACATCGCTCTGATAACGGATAGTGAAGAAGAACTAAAAGAAACCTTAGAAACTATGGAGTTAGTCCTAAACGAAAAGTACAACATGAAAATAAATAAGGATAAAACAAAGG
The DNA here is from genome assembly GCA_963576475.1 of Molanna angustata. NCBI lineage: Eukaryota > Metazoa > Arthropoda > Insecta > Trichoptera > Molannidae > Molanna > Molanna angustata. The sequence goes on along the minus strand of OY754978.1, from coordinate 9,853,031 downwards.
TACTAACTGTAGGAAGGGATGAACGCCAAATGAATTTACTGATGTCTGGAGCAGCTCTGAATAATGTCAAAGAATTTATTTATCTAGGGGGTAGAATCACATGGGACGGCCGTTCAAGTAGAGAGGTGGACAGCCGCATTCACCAGGCAAAACTCGCCTTCAACAAAAAATCTAAGATGTTCGAGTCCAACAACATGGATCTTAAACTCCGAAAGGATCTAGTGAAGACATTTGTATGGAGTATTTTGTTATATGGCTGTGAGACATGGTGCATAGGTGAAAGAGAATACAAAAGATTGGAGGCCTTCGAGATGTGGACCTATCGGCGAATGCTTGGCATATCTTGGAGGGACCATATAACAAATGATGAGGTTCTCAGCAGAATTGAGGAAGCCAGGCACCTGCCAAACACCATATCGAAAAGGCGTGCAAATTGGATAGGCCATGTGTTGCGACACGAGGATCTCCTTCATATCATCTTGGTAGGAATGGTTGAGGGTACAACTGGCAGAGGGCGTCCCTCTTACACGGAGATGAAAAAAGTTGCTGAAGACCGAGCGGAGTGGAGGAGGAGATGCATCAATTTAATGCTGCCGACCAATCTTCCGGATTGAAACAATAGAAGAAGAAGAAGAAGTCATTTTAGTTCTACAATTAACCAATTAACTTACAATTAGCTATCTTTAGCATTTGTAAGTGCGGCGTCTGCGAGGTTTTAGAGTTTTTATTTTTTGTTTTATTTAGAAGTATTTATCAACATCTATAAAAATACCGCCCTAACAAAACTACTATAAATTAACATGGATCTGATTTTGTCGTTATAAAACTTTTCATGCTTCACTGTTATTTGAGTAATGGTTACATATTTTACAGATAATTTCAAAAAATGTGCTATTTCAAATACATAAAGACATTGGAAGGTCGCACCATGCCTTTGTACGTGTGGCGAGTGATAGAAATAATAGGTATAGGTAGTGGGTTAACTGTGTACCCCGTTAACACATACAAGTTTTGCACAGCACTACTACACGTACAATGGGGTGGTGTGGTTCAACCAACTTGAAACAGATTTGAGACTGGCAATTGAACATAATGATTTTAAAAGAAAAATAAAGAATAAATTAAACTTATTAAATTTGACTGATATGTAAATTATATTAACTTCTTTTTGTATAGATAATAATTATGTATGTATAATATTTTGTGTATTCTGTATTAAATTGTCTCCTTTACACACGAGTGCTTGCACTCTAGTAAAGGGAAATATGTTTTGTCTTACTGTGCATCTTTCTATATAGTTTGTTTGTTTTATATTTTGTATATGTTATTGTGAACTTAATAAAAAAAAAAATGTCTTTATCCAACTTTTTAAATTAGAATATATTCAATATTTACAGTATTTGCAGTAGTAGTCATTAACTTAAATTAGCTATCTCAGCTATCTTTAATCATTAGCATTTGTAAGTGCGGCGTCTGCGAGGTTGAGTTCTCCGGATGTTCTTCATGTTTTTTCAGAGTTCTACAAGGGACCGTTATTAGTCCTCATACGCAAAATCGGCGGTGTTGGAGGAATAACAGCTGATTAAATTTTATTTCATTATTTTATTTATGTTTCTCTTGCAAACGTTCTTTGGTTAGTGGTATTATTTACTTAGGTACATGATATACAAATAGGTACAACATGAATTAAATCAACATAAAAGCTAAAATTTCCATTCACCGTGCTGATACTCTTCTTCCCAAGAACGTCCGAGGACGAGCTCACTTGTCAAAGTCAAAATTTACTTCGAATATTTTTTTAATTGCATATACACAAACATTGGATTTTTTTCCCTTTCGGGAGTCAAATGATATTTTTATTGACAAACCTTTTTAACATCTCAATAGAGATGAAGTTGGGATATTGTTGAAGAACCAGGAACTCGAGGCACCTATAGGGCTTACGACCTGTCATCGGCTGGTTTACGTGATCACTTTATGCGCTTGCGCAACGTTCACCAATTATGACTTCTTATTGAGTTCCCTTATCAATGTAATTTTTAAAAGTTCTATATATTTGATGAGTGTGTAAAAATTCACCTGAAAATAAGGAACTATACTATTGCCATATATGAAGTTCCGGAAAAGCCTTTTTTGTAACGCCATCTATTGAGAAACAGTCCTTATAAATGAGATAACGGTGTCTGCAGGTACCTCGAGTTCCTGGTTCTTCAACAATATCCCAACTTCATCTCCATTGAGATTAAAAAAGTTTGTCAATAAAAATATCAAAATTGTCTATTCGTAGCATGTTTGTCAAATATAAATAAAATTGTAAATAAACAAAATCGTGGTCTGAAGATGTATATAAATCTTAATTATTAATACACAAACGTCAGGTGGCACGATTATGTCACAAAAATATTTACAATCAGTCTTTGATGAATAATTCCTAATTCCACCTCACACATCCACAACCTTTCATTATTTAATTACGTAAGTACTTGTTTTGGTAAAAAAAAATTGTATTGTTACTCTCCACACTATGGAATAGGGGAGAGTCATGATTTCGCAAAATTTAAGCGTATTTTTTTACATCAATTTCTCAATGGGTATCATGTAGAGAATGCACACTATGAGTTTCGTCGTGATGTGTTTGTGTGTATGGCGTATACGCCGTACGCCGTACGCCGTAGCATTTATCTTTTTTGTGTCCTCTCTACAGCCCAAACTATAACTAGAGCTGATTAGTTTTCCATAGACAACGGTTCATTTTTTCTCAATGTTTCTTTATGATTTCATCTATTAAAACTGAAAAAATGCTCTCACGACCTGGAAATTAGAGATATTTTAATTTGGTTTCAACTATTTATACAACACCAAGAATCTTCATAAAATTGTATTCAAATTTGGTCAATGTTAAAAGAAAAATATTCAACGGTTTCAAAAATTATATTTTATTTAATGGATTTTTGTATGAAACTTATAGGTATGTAACAAGAGAATTTTTTTATATTTGGCAATGTTCAGTTCATAGATTTCATATTGATATAAGAATATTAATAGCTTGAACTTAGAACTGATTAGCTTTTCATAGATATCATAAAATTTCTTCATATGATATCACGTGTCAAAATTGTCAAAATGCTCTAACGCTCTTTGAAACAAAATTTATCTGCTTTTATTAAAATATTTCATACAACATAAGCATTTTTCACCATACTGCATTAATAGTTTGTCTATCTTTATATAAAAATATACTATCGGAAGAAAATTTATATTCCTGGTAGTAACATTTAGTATGAATAAAAATGTAATTAGATAAATTTCTATGTATGGAAAAGTTCAGTAATTTGATTTCATGTTATAATGTAAAGAGCTTGAACATAGAACTGATTAGCTTTCCATAAATAACAAAAAATTTCTTCATATGACATCACGTGTCAAAATTTTCAAAATGCTCTCGCGTTCTTTAAAACAAAATTTATCTGCTTTTATTAAAATATTTCATACAACATAAGCATTCTACACCATACTGCATTAATAGTTTGTCTATCTTAACATGAAAATATACTATCGTTAGAAAATTTATATTCCTGGTAGTAAAATTTAGAATGAATAAAATATTTCATATAACATAAGCATATTTTACCATATTGAGATTGTCAATATTTGTGGTGTGGAGAGTTTAGTGTTGGCCACAACCCACTCGTCTTTTTTAATAATTTTCTTTAGTTTTACACCTTTTTTTTGTGAAAAAAAAAATTGTAAAATTTTATGGCATTTTTTCTAGTACCTAAGTACTTATTACTAACTTAATATTTTTCGGTTTTTAAGACATATTTTTTAAAAACTTGTTATATTACACATTTGTGATTAATATGTTGTACATCTTTTTTATATAATTTTTAATTTGACTGTATATTAATACAAATAAATAAATAAATGAAATGAAAGCTTTGCGGTTCGTGACAACACATCGCGTGACGATTTCCAACTCTCAAAATTTTCTAGGTTTAATATTCGATGACATATCAATTATTTTTCATTGTCTTTGGGTCTCTGGTGATTTGGCGGCGAATCCTAAAAATAAAAAGCGAGCATCGCGTTCTTTGCAAGTCATCATCGATCGACACACTTACAGAAGTTCTGGGTTCGATTCCCAACAAAAAAAAAACACTAAAAAATATATTTCTCTCGCAATTCTTGCTTTTATTGCCAAGAATATATATAAGTTCTTGAAAATTTAAATTTACTATATTGGTTCCAACATATTATTTTGTGCCCAATCTAGACAATGGGCACGTATGAAAAACGAAGCTTGAATTTACCTAACTGAGCTACCCTGAGAATTCTGGTAAATATTTTTTTTTTTCAATGGAAAAGTACAAGGACTTAATGGAAGAACTTCTGTCTTTTCTGCCAATCCCATAAAAGACAAGAAAATGCATACATATTATTTCATAAAAAAATTTATGAACTTTGATCAAAGTGAACAACGCGACCATGGCCAATTTGTTTTTATTAAGATTTAGGACTTATTTATAACTTATCTTGAATCTTTATCGTGAGTTAAGCAATCTAGAATGAAAAAAGCTTTGCCATGGTTCTTACCTTTTTAAAGTGGGTCATTTAGCAAGAATATCGTCATACAAAGAACCCATTATTACTAAAGGATACAAGAGAATGCATCATAAATCAAATTAAACGCAGCGTAGCTACCTATTCTTGAGAAATTAATTATCACTTATAATTTTTTTCCGAGAACACTGCACTCAATTTACTATTTCTGTGAATTCGCTCGATAAATCTGTTCTTATATTTTGATCGTGTATCTGCGAAAGCTTTTCTTTATTAAAATAAACTAAATATATATACTGTCCACTTATCATCTCTTTTTCCTTCTTGGCCTTCTTACTGAGGATGGGAGCTATTCCCGATCATTTGACGAACGATCCGTCTCCATATAGGACGATTACCTTCCTTCACCTTCTGCACCTCCCATTACGGCGAACTTCTCTGGGTTATCAGATGCCTTTTAAGAATATTATGATGTGTACCTACGTAAATCTCCATTCCCGTTAATTTTTTGGTTAGGTTTAGTTAGTCCTCAATGAAAATAGCGAGCCGCTTTATAAACCGAATGGAAATTTGCAGGAACAATTTTATCGACACCTTTGCCACTAGAGGCTAGGAAAAAGATCACTATGTATTCGCATTTATGTACCTACTCACATTTTTCAAAAAAAATAGTTTTCTCAGCATATTTTTTAGTTTTTGTATGATACTTACTTTTTTTAAAAGAAAATTATCGCGTTTAATATCAACCTTGACAGCCCCTCCGACATTGCTGGCTAAACGAATAGTGCGCTTTCCAATGTCCAGTGACTAGTCGAGAAAAATGTAAAAAAAAAAGAAATCTACCTTCAGTAAAGAGAGTTACCTTCAAGAGATGACACGGTGCACTTCACAAACATATGTTATAAGTTTATCTTCGTTTAGTTTTTCTACATAGTTTCAACTAACCTTTATCCAAAATACTGAAAGATTCACTGTAGGTAAATTGTCATGAAAAGTTCTTATTTAGTTTAATATTTTTTAATGTAAATTTATGACTTTTTTATGATTATTAAGGGTTATTTTTCATCTTTTTTTTATTCAATTACTCATTAATTGGATCAGCGTGTTATGACAGATAATAAAGACAAGTTTATTGTAAATTTTACACAACAAGTCATATCTAAGACACAATGCACTTACAAATACGTAAGTTAATCAAAGTTAATCATATGCTTCAAGTGTGAATAAAATGCCCATAACTAATGACTGTTCTATCACGATATTATCGTAAATATCAAATAACATTTTCCATAGATTGGTGCCGATTAACAAACGGATTTGCATCTTGTAATTTATTGATGTATTATGGAAATGCCTCCAATTTATTGTTCTCAAGTGCTCCGGGCAGTTTCCAACATTTTCTCACCAATGTACAAATGATTAATCATTTATCTGTCATTTAGAATCAGAAAAATGGTTAAAACCCTTTTCAAGGATCTATGTAGTAGACTTTAAAACATTGTTTATTTGGAAATAGACAAAGATAACATAATACAAAACAAAAACATTCTGACATTTGAAAATGAAATATGTAGTAGCATATATCATAAATAGATCTTTATATATCAAATATAAACCTTTATATATCAAATATAAACCTTTATATATCAAATATAAACCTTTATATATCAAATATAGACCTGGGTATATCAAAAATAGACCTTTCTATATCAAAAATAGACTTTTGTATATCAAAAATAGACCTTTATATATTTATTTATTTACCTTTTATCACACCATATTTATAATGACAACAATAAGTAGATTACTGCTCCCCAACTAGGAAATTCTGTTCTAGGGCTAACAGTTTACAATTTTTATTGACAATTATATGCAATTATGAACCAGGTGATTATTCTCGTTCCACACTAAATAGGTACACAAGCTCAATATTCTGCACTCACAATCATTACCTCAACAAACATATGGGCTCATACAAAACAGATCAACCAGGTTCCAATATCCGCCATAATACATATAAAATTGATAATATCAAAAATAGACCTTTATATATCAAAAATAGACTTTTACATATCAAAAATAGACCTTTATGCACAAATAAATAAAAGGTAAATGTATGCATTTAATACTAAATTATTCAGCCAAAAATTTTCTATTTTTCACTCGTTACGTTTATACAGGCCGAAAATTCGCTGTCATGAATTTTTTTCTCAGATGGCTGACTGGAAGATATTGCATCCAGGCAATAAGTCCGCAATTTGTACAATATATCAATTTATGTATGTACAAAAAAAGTGTTGAACAAATAGTAAATGAACTTTAAGTGGATGGTGGCAGGGCGGTTAGCGCGCTGGGTTAGTAGTTCAATGGTCGCGAGTTCGAATCCTGCCACGACCGATTTCGTACACCTATAGCTCAAGCATTTATGCTTAGTTTAGGGAATGTTATATGTACCTCTCTCAAGGACATATTAAAAAAAAGAAAAGACATGGGCGAGAACATGAAATGACGATAAAAAAACCCTTTAAAAATTTCAAAAACATACAAACTGATAAGAATATTGTATTCATAACATTTTTTGAGACGGAGTTGGAATATTATAAGAGAACCAGGAACTTAAGGCGCTTACAGGGCTTACGACCTGTCATAGGCTGGTTTACGTGATCACTTTACGAGCTTGCGTAACGTTCACCAATTATGCCTTCTTATTGAGTTCCCTTATAAATGCAATATTGAAAGTTCTACGTATTTTTAATAATGAGAAACAGATCGTTTGAAAATAAGCTGTTTTTACCATCGCCATCTATGAAGTAACCAAGAAACCTTTTAGTAACGCCATCTATTGAGAGATTGTAATTTTTTGGAAACAATGAAAAGAATTTCCTAGGTGGGCAGCAGTAATCTACTTATTATCATCATTATAAATATGGCGTGATAAATGGTAAATAAAATAAATAAATAATAATAACATTACTAATACATGATGTTACAATATTCTCGCACAGATGTCACCCTTGAACTGCGCCAGAAATATTATTTCATTTTGGCTTGTTTACCTACTTGTACCAATGTGTATATAAATCGAATATTTTTAAAAGTTGAATATACGCAAACATTGTAATTTTTTCTGTTTCAATTTTCTGGGGGCAAGTCTGGTCAACTGGCGGAATAAAAGCAACCATGTTTACCCATATCATGGATATTTTTGAGTATTTTTTTCTTTGTTATTAATTTTATCTTGCCCATGTTTTTTATTTTGTTTGTATTTTTTATTTAGTTGTTATTTTTTATTTTGGCAATGCACATGTTCATTTTTTTTCTTAGTTAACAAATATTCATATTCTCATAATATAAGTCATAGTGAACGTACACGCTTTTGTACTTCCTCCTAAAATACTAAATAAATCAATTTTATAAACGTTTTAAAGATAGAGTCAGTGTCAGTTCATGTAACTAATAGTTTTGTGATATATTTTAATATTTTTTCTTACGCTGAATAACGTAAGCCGTGGTTGTATTTTTTGATTTACTTTAAACATATTAAATCTTCGCCATCAAATATTGTGAATTTGTGTCAATAATACGGATCGACGCTCGGTCCAATCACTCTAACTAAGCTGAGCGTGTTGTGTCTCACACTGCGCCGCACCGCACCGATCACATCCCATTGCACTGTACGGTTTCTGATTCTCGCTCTCCGTAGCGCAGCGGTCCCAAACCTTTTGAGATGGAGTGCCTTAAATGTAACCAAATTATAACTGATGGAGTAAAGTGCTTCGCCTGTAACAATCATTTTCATTATAACTGTGGAGGAACAAGTGAAACTAATTTCAGAAAACTCTCCTTAGATAAGCGCGCTAACTGGCGATGTCAAACATGCAAGATGCCATCTACTGCATCGTTATCAACTAGTGAGAGCTCATTAATACTAAGTGAAATAAAGCGAATGAGCACTGAGTTGTCCGAACTCAAACAAATAAAAATAAATATGACCGTTCTCACAAATGAAGTACACGAACTCAAAAGCTCAATTGATTTCAACAACTCCAAACTAGATATGTTCACTACGAAATTCAATGAGATCGATCAGAAACTCTTGAAAGTCGACTCCCTGGAAGCAGAAATTTGTGAACTGAAAATCAAGGTTACGCAATTAAATGACACAAATAACACCCGGGACCAATATGTTCGTACGCTACAGTCAACAGTAAATTCTCTCCTAGCTGAAGCGGAACAACGCGAGCAATGGGCTCGCCTCCAAAACTTAGAAATCCGAGGAATCCCTCAGATCAAGGACGAAGACACGAACCATATCATCCTAAAAATAGCAAATACTATAGGATTTAATTTGGATCTAAATAATGTTGAGTTCTCCAACAGAGTAACGGCAAAAGACCAACAGAAAAATACAACAAAACCAATTATCGTAAAATTTACCAGCCGAATTATTAAGGACGCCTTCCTATCAGCAGTTAAGAAAAGAAAAGGGCTTACTACCAAGGACTGTGGCTTTCCCGGCGCGGATCACAACATCTATATAAACGACCACTTAACACGCATTGGGAAACATCTCTTCTTCCTGGTCCGTAAATTGAAAAAAGAACGGGGTTTTCAGTATGCCTGGCTCCGGAACTGCCGTATATTTGTCCGGAAAAACACGACTTCACCACCCATACTCATAGCAAACGAAGAAGACTTGAAAAAGATGATGTAAACTCTAGAACCTTCTCCAACATTTGTTCTTTACCTACGTCACTTTACATGTTCTCTGTGAATTACTGCTTAAGAGGCTATAGTAGGCTATACATTATATTTTGAAAATAATTTCCCTAATACCCTCAAAAGATACGTCTTTGAAATAAGGAACAGTTTGTATGTACATCTTTAATCTATTGCATGATTTTTTTGAATTTTGAATTTGTTTAATACTTTTCTTGTAAAATTAGTTTTAGTAAAACCCTTTTTTATTTTTTTACTGTAAGTAACTAAAAAACTACAAGGCCTATGAAGTATATTTTTACTTTATTCGATAGAGAATATGAAAATCTACCGGCTGAATTTTTTATTATTATAAAATTTCAATGACTCTTCTTGCTATTTAAAAAAAACCTCTAAATTTTACCATTTTCGCACGATAAAATGTTGTATATCACATATCAGGTGATATACAATATTTTCTCGTGTTTCATACATTAGAAGCTAATTTAGTGTGCATTTTTGCGTATATCCGTATATCCAGGGTATAGTAGGGCCTTAACTATTGTGCACTATATTCCAATTTTCAAATTTTTCACATTACTCTCAGCTTATCCTTTCCCAATACCAACACCCATTATTACATTCCTTCCAACTTATCCCATCTCAAAAACTTTGAGAAGCGCTGATCGATTGCTGCTCACATCTAACTCAGTACATGCAACTATGACTGGCCAAATTTTAGTAATTAGACGCTACATTACAAATTTAGCACCTTCTCACTCACACTCATGGGACACAGGCGGTTCCCACCCGAGCAACCCGATTCCAACATTCATTAAACCTTTCACACTGTAACACGAACGCCAAACAACACTCATTCATATACCGTGCATCACACTTCTTCAATACGCACCTAAACGAATTAGATAATATATTCAACTCATCAATAAATGTTATCAAATCAAAACTTATCAATCATTAAATATTCATATATATTCATCCCAACACATATCCCTCTTCATCTGCACTCTATCTTTTCACTCTATTCCCAACTCTCTCCTACATATTCTCTATAATTTTTGTATAAACTTATATAGGTACTTATTGTTTTTTACTTATGTGGAAACACATTATTGGCATAATTGTAATAACTTTACTGTCCATACCATAAACATTGTAACGCTGTTTGTTTCCCAAATATAAATAAAATAAAATAAAATAAAATAAAATAAAATAAAATAAAATAAAATAAAATAAAATAAAATAAAATAAAATAAAATAAAATAAAATAAAATAAAATAAAATAAAATAAAATAAAATAAAATAAAATAAAATAAAATAAAATAAAATAAAATAAAATAAAATAAAATAAAATAAAATAAAATAAAATAAAATAAAATAAAATAAAATAAAATAAAATAAAATAAAATAAAATAAATTTTTGCAAATGCTCTCATGAGCGTAGAACTTAATAAATAAATAAATATCATAAATAAATCAATAATATGTCGGTCGGTGGCAGAGCGGTTAGCGCGGTGGGTTAGTAATCCAGTGGTCGCGAGTTCGACTCTTGCCTCGACCGATTTCGTTCACCTATAAGCACAAGCATTTATTTGCTTATTTTATGTACTTGTTTAACAAGGACATATTCATTTTTTATTTTAAAAAAAATCATGCAATTAAATCTCCAATTAAAATATATTGAATAAATAAATAAATAAACCTTTGGGTTATCTCTATTTTATCCTGACCATTGATCCATTAGTTCATTCCGTTAGAACGTTCGAAACTTTAGCCACATTATCTTATGGAGTTCTATAATATCTTAAGATGTTAAAGTACTCCATATGATAATTATATCCATGGGATAAACATGGATGGTTTTGATTCCCTCTGTTGACCAGACTTGCCCCTCTGAATTTCTATTTTTAACCATTATCAGATGCGTTTGAAAATAATGTACCATAATTAATTTAATACTTAGAAATGACAATAATCCAGTAATACCCATTGTAACTTATCATCTTCTGACTCACATAAATATGGTGACAATTTATAAATAAAAAAATAACAATGAAATGACTACAGCTACAAATAGACGTAAATATCTAGTCCTGGTTTATTTTAATAATAATTATAGATATGGCGTCATGTTTAATATTAATAATATACTTGACAAAAGAGATTTATTTGTTCATTTGTCCAAATAACATTTATTTATTTAAATCGAATATTTTTACAGTTGCATATACACAAACATTGGATTTTTTCCCTGTCGGAAGTCAAATGATATTTCATGTATCTCAATAGAAGTTGGAATGCATATGCTGAGATGGGCAGCTGGAATGTCCTTACGGGACAAAATAAAAAGTTCACGCATTCGTGGAAACCTGGACGTTACTGATATACAAAGTAAGATAGAAGAAAGACAGTTGAGATGGTACAGGCACGTTGAACGCAGACCGCCAGATCATACGGTAAACCAAGCATTCTCCATGGATCTTCCTCGACCGACATCCTGAGGAAGACCAAATAATTCCTGGATCGCGCAAATACGAAACCAATTGCAGAGACATGGCCTAGGTGACATAATACAGGACAAAAGGACCTATAATTTAAGGACGAGGAGAGCTGACCCCAACTTTCGGCACAGACAAAGAGTTGGGATATATAGCAAGGGAGAAGAAGAATAGAGACGAAGTTGGAGTATTATAGGAGAAGCAGGAACTGAAGGCACCTACAGGGCTAAGATGTATAGAATTTTCAAAAATTGGATTGATAAGGGAACTCAATAAGATCGTTGCGCAAGCGCATAAAGTGATCACATAAACTAGCCGATGACAGGTCGTAAGCTCTGTCATCGGAATAAAAAGATTCCAGCAAATTTAGTTGCTCCAATTACCTTTCCTATTAAAAAAATGTTTTTTATATTGCTATGCTTTATTTTTCGATGTTTTGAGTTCCTGGTTCTTCTATAATATCCCAACTTCGTCTCTATTGAGATGTCAAAAAGTTTGTCACACCGTGTCATTATTGTCTCCATTATGTCGTGTCATTTTATAGATTACATAATGATGAATAACAATAAATCACATGTATATATTTGTACGCAATCTTACATATTTTGTAAGAATGCATACAATTTTGTAATGACGTTATGTTTATGTTGAATTAACTTGTAATTCATTTGAAACATTGACAGCGACCTTTGATGAAAACGAATGAGTTGTTGTTAACGCTTAACTCTCAACCGTATAATTTTATTTTATTTCATTTACACTTATTTTTTTATTTATTTTAATCTTTTTGTACATATAATTAGTACACTGGCGGGCATATAACCTAATGGCAATTTCTTCCAACCAACCAGAGTAAATGTTAAGTATAGAAAACAATGTGTACTATGACAATCAGTTAATCACATTACAACTCTTAGACTGGACCCAGCCGTTGTTCAGATGGTCACGGGTCACGGAGAGTTTAAAGCCAAGCTTTTCCAGTTTGGCCTGGCCGAGGACCCGTGGTGTGTTTGTGGTGGTGGGGCCCAGGATGTGATGCATATCCTGTGGTATTGCGAGTGTCTCAGTTTGGAGAGAGATAGGATGCTAAATGCGTTGATGAATACATCTAGACCGGTAAACATGACGGAGTTTCTGCGTTCCCGTCAAAGCTTTGCGGCTTTCCGGGAATTCGTGCATAGTTGGAAAGAGAGTTGGGAATTGCTTAGAGGAGTTGGCGTGGAGCCTTCCGAGGAGTCTTTCCTTTCCCAGTTGTGAACGTGGATCGGAGCGAAACTCAAGTGTGCTTGTGTTGTCTGTCCCTCCATGGGACGTAATGGTGTCCGTATGTTTGCCCTCTGACCCTGCATCTGTCTGCGCTTTGACTGTGTGTGTCTCATTTAATCTATTTTGACACATCTATTCATTTCTTGTTTCTATTTGTTGAGTTTTCTTTTGATCGGTTGCTCTTATTGTATTACATGTCTATTTACTATTGTTGATTTACCTCTAGTTATTTACATTGTTTACTGTTGATTCCTCCGTGCATGCGAATCTGCTGCACAGAGGCCAAACTAACTTCTTGTTTATTTGGTGTTGTGGATTGTTCCTTGTATGATATTCGTTGTTACTCTATTTTATTGTATACCGTTGTTGTATTTCTTTTTATAAATTGGGGTAATGAACGAAAAATAAAAAATAATAATTGTGGGGCTTTGAGGGTAAACTGATCTTGGGGTGTGTGCATCCTGGAGGTCGCCCTTCTGGTGACCGAAAGGATGCATGTGTCGTGTGACCTGCGGGCTGCTCTTGAGTAACCTAAAGGTCACCCTCACGCACCTATACGCGGCACACTTTTTAAGTGCGCCTTTTGCTGGCGTATTCAGTGGACTCGAATAGGAGACTTCATCTGCTAAAGCGAGTCTGGGTGGTGGTGGGCCAACTCTCAATCACATTACAAAATAAATAAATACAGCAGAAGAAGAATAAAAAAAACAATAAGAACATAACAATGATAGAAAAACTAAAGGATAAGGAAAGGAAGAAAAGAGGAAGATGTAATAAGGTGTTGTCAGATAGATATTTTTGCTTTAGCCTTTTCTTGAAGATGTTTAATGAGATAGACGACATAATATAGCTAGCTGAATGTACTTCAAATGAAGAGCTAAAAAAATCAGAACTATGAATAGGGATAGATAGAAAAGCACGTTATTTACGCATACAACATATATAATTCATTCAACGGTCATAAGGAGCCAGAGCCAGTAAATGTTTTCTCTAGTAATGAGTTTTCATTCACACACATAATATTAACTATATTTTTTATGCGTCGCAACAGAGAAGTAACAATAATATCTAGTGTAAAAAAAACATTTTTTTTTAAGAATGATATTATCATAATCTTTTTGTAAAAAAAATGGCTTAATTTTATTTTATTATTGCAAGGACAGCACAGTACATGCATACCAACAAGGATAAAAACAACAATAAAAAATAAATATAGAAATGATTTGCACCTCTTTCGTTCTGTACCTAATATCTAAACAATATAAAATAATAGTTGTGTAATTAAAGAGTGAGTGTGTAAGTAGGTACCTATATTTAACGCCAAATAATTTTAAAATATTCAATTTAAGAATATTATACGTGAAGAGGGGCGGTACACACATATACCTACCAACCAAAAACACACAAATTTGCGATCTGTACACCCACATGACGGGTTCAAGTTGTTTTACAAAACCTTTGAGTCCCTTTTAAAAAATATCTTACTTTTAACACAGCTCGATATGAGAAATTAACTCTTTACAATCTTACGATCATTCATTTTTGATATACCAACTATAATATTTAACTCAGTCGGTTGGTTAGAAGTTTGGTGGAATCTATACGAATATGTATAGGTACTACTCCTAATTATCAATACAATATCGGTTAGTAATGACTACATGCTAATATGAATGAATCATACTAAAGTTACGCAACGCAAAGTGTTTGGCACCTATTCAGATCCGGTCAAGTAAAGCCAGACCGCATTTGAATTTAAAAAGGTCACAACTAAAACAGAGCCCAAAGCCACTTTACTGAAAAATCAATGAATGTGAGTGAATCTTCTATTCACATTCGGCGATTGTTATTTTTGCACTATGCTGTCGAAATTGCTTATCTATGTAGACGACTCCATGAACTACTCTTCATGCTATGCATTTTTTTCACTCACTTGACGTTCTGCGACTGAGATGATTGGCTGCTGCGCTTTTCTGGTTCTTACAACTTTGTTGGATACGAAATGGTACCACCTAATCTCCAACAACTGTCGCTAAAATCTATTCTCAATACTCAGCAGCTTTTTTTGTTGAGCCTTTGCTAGGTGCCAGGATTCACAGCCATACAGCAATACTGGCTTGGCCATGTGCTTCGTACGTCCCCCGAGAGTGTTGATTATACAAGTCTTTTTTACACTCCGGACGGGACGAGAAAACGAGGCAGGTCAAAACTCACCATCAAGCGAGCATTATCTGCAGATCTGCATGATGCTGGCTTAAGCTTGGATTAAGCTGTCCATCTGGCGCAAGATAGAGAGGCCTGGAGAAATTTCGTGACGTCCACATGCTCCACACTGGGAGCGAACGGGGATTAAGTAAGTAACGTTCTATGAAGGGCGCGATTATAGTCCCCATATGCAGAGTTCGTGGTGATGTGATTAGCAAAAAAAACAGATAATATGGTTGCAACGTTTAAGCCAAAGCTTGTAGGAATGAAAGTAGGTTGGAATTATGAATAAGCAAATAATAATTTACTGACGTGTTTAGGATCATTATCAAAATAATCTAGTCATTAGGCAAGGAAAACATTAATGAAATAGAAAATATAGATAATATATAACTATTTTACAAATTGGTCAAAAAATTATACTTAATTAGATATATTTTTTTTTATTTTCATTCGGAAAACATACATAAAATAATATAACATAAAATAATAAAAAAATAATAAAATATACATAAAACATACTTAAAATCAAACTATAAGAACACTTAATCAATAAAAATACAATAAAACACTTAATCAATAAATATTGAAGAATATCATGAATATGAAACAAGAAACAGAGACAGGGCTGGATAAACGTGTTTTTGCGCCCGTAGCAATATATTTCAATCCTCCCCCCCAATTTTTTTAGAATTTTAAATATAGAACAATTTAAAATAATGTAAAATTACATCGGGTCTAAAATGACTAAGAGGGATTTTTTCATACACACCATCATGCCGAGTCTCTATCCGGGTACGCAAAGAGAACCGAGCGCCATACCTGCAAATTTTTGATTTATATGATTAACATTTTCGAATTTTAAGCGCCCTTTTAAGACAACCGCCCTGACTACTTGTTCCTGATTGTTCTATGATTTATCCTGCCCTGAACAGAGAAGATATAAGATAAGACAAACGAAATAAGATCTCAACGCAGAATTCTCTAATGTATAATGGGCTTAAATTATATGAAAGCATGCCAAAGGAAATAAAAGAGGAAACAAGTTTTGGTCTTTTTAAGAAAAAATGTGTTAGCTTTATTATAAAAAATTGAAATAATTGTTTATATGTTACAATAGATTAGGTATGTATGTATATAGATTTAAACTATATTTAATTTAAATAAATAAAAATAAACCTCGGAACAAATACAGATTGATTAACAGGCATGATTATACGGATATTTATTTAATAATAATTTTTTATCCAGAGTGACATTTAAGTCTATGATTTTTGAAAAGAATTTCTGCTTTTACAAACACATACGCAAGTAAAGTCGATATTGCAGACTGTCGTGTCGTATGAAGTCATCGTGTGCCTTGGCTTTACACTGTTACGTCATATATGTATAATTTAGGTAGACATTATAATATTATTGTCTGCGGTAATGGTTTACTTTAACAAATGATATATTAAAACGCCTTTACTATAATACATGGTAAGATGATTAATTTTAACATGCGTCATGACATACCTTATATTGATTAAACATATATTCGCTATGAAAAAATAAACAAAAAATATAACTATATCAGATCAAATAGGTACTATCTACATAATATTGTACACGTAATAAACAAGACTTTTTTAGCAATTTCTTCCAAACAGTGTTTTCAATCCAGAGAAACAATAATAGCGTAAAAAAAGATTTAAAATAAATTTCTCATTTACCGAGAATCGAACATTTACCAATGACGTATTATATATCATTGACATTTACCAAATATAATGAACACTTCCTTGCACTCTGCGCAAGTGGCGAGTTCATCACTATTTTTAGCAAACCATTGTTTCCATCCTCGAGAAGCAATAATTGTATTAGAAATGATTTTAAATAAATTTCTTCTTTAATAAATTAATTAATATTACAAGTAAAACTGTGTCTTCACTAATGATGAGCAAAAGTCTTGCAAGCCTTGCAATCTTGGTCTTGCGTGTATCCCAAAACCAAGATCGCATTGTCACAGTGTCACATTGAGAGAACAAGACCAAGGGGTTCATTACCAAGAACAAGATTAATGCAAATTATATTGGTCGACCTTCGTGGCTCAGTTGGTTAGGTATCTGACTGCTGATCCAAAAGTCCCGGGTTCGATTCCCGGCGGAGACAGTTTTTAATTGTGTTTTCAGTCTGGATCTGCGAGACGATTACTATTGTAAGTCTCCAGAATATGGCAACTTGTTATTGGGTGCGTATTAAATTAATATTTAACATAGTAAAGTCTGATTTTTTTTAAAGTGCCAATTCTATACATAAACAAAAAATGCATAGTATTTACGCATGTAAATGTATTAGTAGAATCGTGGTTGCTGATTGGTTTACACCATTTGGTGTCCTTAACAACAAACATCAACAAACCCGACAGTACGTATCTATCTCTCGAAGTGAGCGCACATTTGATTTTTTATGGTGACCATGTGTTCTAAATTAAGAATTTCATTTTATATTTCAAACTTATGTATTTTATTTTTTGTTTAATATCGATATATAATTATTATCATAAACATGTGTTATCACCGTCATAGTATAGAATAAGTGTCCATTATTTATTTGTATTCGTTACATAGATATATTATTTATGTATGTGTGTGTTTGCCTCAATGAACTATTATGTAAATATTTTATATAATAATATTTATTATTTTGTAAAATAATATGTAACTGTTTATTATTATAAGGATTAATTACTTCATAATGTATTCTTTTATATTCCTAATAAAAAGTATCAAATAAATATTTTGTTAAAATATTACTTTCCCAGGAGTTGCCCATTAACATTTGCAGAAAATACCTAATAATGTAGACCCATTAAAGCCGCATGGTACCGGGAGTAAGAATAGGTATGAATAGATTTGAAGGTTTTGAAGATATATGCATGTGAAAGTTACAACCGTTTTATATCATGAAATGACAAAAAAAATCCCATAATATTTTTTTCTTTTACACCATGGTCACCCTATGAGCTTTGGCACTTTGAAAAAAATCAGACTTTACATATCTGTAAGTTGCCCGGGAGGAATTTAAAAAAAAAATCTAATGCAAGAGTCTTGCGGTCATGCAAAATTTTATAAACTTATCATAATCATTTTTAATTATAAAGTAACCAAGGAACTACGACCTATCTACAGAATACTTTAATATTTTTTTTGTAATACTTTATAGTAATTCTTCTTCTTCTTGTTGTTCCGCTCCTTTACGGAGGTTGTCGACCATCACACCAACCTTATCTCGATCTTGCGCCATCCTTACTAGTGACTCCGGATCCGGCATGCCGAACCACATATCCATTACTGAACTTTGAAAGAATTACTTTTTGAAAAGTTGCCAGACCAGGGAATTTAAGACAAAAACTCTATCGAATATATGAAATCATGGCCACATGTGTAAAAACAAAACTCAGACCGAGGGTGCAAGACCAAAATCACCCCGGTCTTAGTCTTGGTCTTACTTTTGCTCATCACTAGTCTCCACCAAGAATCTAACCCGAGACCCGAGCTCAAGAATAAAATAAGTACCTACCACTTAAAAAAGTAAATTTGGCTTTTGATTCAAATAAAATTCTTATCGTTTATATTTTCAGCCAATGGCATTGTTCCAAAATCGTTCAACCGTAGTTTTTCAAATTGTTAGATTATCGATAAAAATAAAAACAAAAAAAATATTTAATCAAAAAACTTTCAAAATGGTTCAAAATTTCTTAAACATTTACGGATCGGAAGGATCTTTAAATTGTGCAGGTACTTCCACTAAGATAGATAGTAGAAAATAAAAATAATTTTAAAAAGGATATTACAGAACATACATATTTTAAACAAAATCATAAATATAAACTTATTACTGGCATGAGTTTCTGTAACCTGGCGTGTGATGGAGGGCATACTGAGATTAAAGCAAGTGAAATAATGGAAATTTTTGTTTGATTTTAGGGGATAAATATTTATATCTCATCACTATATTATGTACAGGCCTTGCCTAGTTTGACAGTGATTAAAACAATACCAACACTGCTAACTACACTCATCACTATATTATGTACAGGCCTTGCCTAGTTTGACGGTGATTAAAACAATACCAACACTGCTAACTACACTCATCACTATATTATGTACAGGCCTTGCCTAGTTTGACGGTGATTAAAACAATACCAACACTGCTTACTTCACTCATCACTATATTATGTACAGGCCTTGCCTAGTTTGACGGTGATTAAAACAATACTAACACTGCTAACTACACTCATCACTATATTATGTACAGGCCTTGCCTAGTTTGACGGTGATTAAAACAATACCAACACTGCTAACTACACTCATCACTATATTATGTACAGGCCTTGCCTAGTTTGACGGTGATTAAAACAATACCAACACTGCTAACTACACTCATCACTATATTATGTACAGGCCTTGCCTAGTTTGACGGTGATTAAAACAATACCAACACTGCTAACTACACTCATCACTATATTATGTACAAGCCTTGCCTAGTTTGACGGTGATTAAAACAATACCAACACTGCTAACTACACTCATCACTATATTATGTACAGGCCTTGCCTAGTTTGACGGTGATTAAAACAATACCAACACTGCTAACTACACTCATCACTATATTATGTACAGGCCTTGCCTAGTTTGACGGTGATTAAAACAATACCAACACTGCTAACTACACTCATCACTATATTATGTACAAGCCTTGCCTAGTTTGACGGTGATTAAAACAATACCAACACTGCTAACTACACTCATCACTATATTATGTATTTTTTTGTAAAACAAAATAAAAGTGTAACCCATGTAAGAGAAAACATGAACACAATAAATAAAGATTTGGATGAATGAACACTTCCCATTTGTAAATTGATTTATTTAGTTATTTGTATTGCTTCTCATGCAACTAACACGTAGGTACTGTTTCAAATATTAATTCAACACGCACCCAATAACAAGTAACATTTCGGAGACTTCTCATGATCATGTATCGTCTTACAGATCTAGACTGAAAACACCGGGAATCGAAACCGGGCTTAAGCTCAGCGGTCAGATCTTTGTAACAAAATAATTTGCACATTGATTCGTTTACTATTTCGGACCAAGTATATAATTCAACCAAGTCGTGATGAAAACTTAATATCAATTTTTAGTTACTAAGTTTAGTTTGCCGATCGACAATTCTTGATAGAACTCCATTGTATGTAGATATATTACAAATATAAAAATATACTTGGTATTTGTTCTATTAAAATTTATTTAATTATCGACGCGTTTCGTCCTAGGCACATCGTCAGAATAATACTCTACAAGACTGAGACTAGTGGTTATATACAAAATTTACATGACAGGTGTATAAAAATATTTGTGGTATTCAACCGTTCAAAAACCAACCATTTGTAATAAATCTACAATTTTAAGTTAGTAATAATTATCAATTTTGTTTTTTTTTATGGGATACTCACAGAGAAATTGACGATACAATTCATTAAATATACCTACGTACCATACTATACCATCACGCCATTTCCCTATTTGGGGTCAGCAGAGAGAACCAAACGCCAGACTCCTCTCTCTTGACATACATTTTTCGCTTCACTCACGTCCATGCTTCGTCTCATACACGCTCTTCTGTTATCCTTACTTTTAACGTCTCCTGTATA
Source organism: Molanna angustata (assembly GCA_963576475.1). Classification (NCBI taxonomy): domain Eukaryota; kingdom Metazoa; phylum Arthropoda; class Insecta; order Trichoptera; family Molannidae; genus Molanna; species Molanna angustata. Next base: position 9,832,085 of record OY754978.1, on the reverse strand, counting down.
CCTATGTATATAATCAACATGTCATGTCTCCAATTAAGAGTGCCTATAATAATTTACTTAATGACAACTCTGTCCTGAGAAAGGCGCAGTAGCTTTGAAACCGATCAAATAAAATAGCTCCTTCGTGGACTTAACAAAGTATTTTATGACAAATAAAAAAATGTGGCTTAAAGCTAATTCTGAAAATATCAAAAGTATTTTTTTTTATTTTAATTCGATTAACAATTAACTGCAATTTGAATTTGGAACGATGAAAATGCTGGCCACATTTAAAATTAATTTCGAACAAGATAATTTTTATATATTGGCAACATTCAAGTTCTGTCATGTAGAGAATGGAATGCTATCTTTTTAATACAGCTGTACCGATTGTTTAAACTCAAGAATAAAAAGAAATTAAATGATATTATGTCACAATGCAATTAGTTATAATTAAAACATTAACATTTTATTGCACATATTCATCACATCCTTAAAGCCATATTTGCTATTCCAACCATTATTAAAATACTTGGAAAACTATATATGAAAGAACAAGGAAGTACTTAAATAGTCATATGTACAAACAATTTATATAGGATAATATTATTAGTAGAATTTTACTTTATTGTACCTTAAAGTATGACTTCACTATGTATTAAAATAAATTAGTATAAAATAATGGAATACATTCTGTAAATTTGTAAATGTTTAATACGTTGGAACATTGTATATTTATTATGTGTTTTTGTCAATAAATGTCAATGTCAAGACATATAATATTTTAGTTTTATTTATTAATTTTCTTTTCTTTTACAAGCAAGTGCAAAATAGTGGGTTCATTTCCACAAGGCAATATATTCCAACCAAACGTATAGCTTCAAGTACATTCGATTCAATAAAATTTTCTATAAAAAAGTACAAAACTTTTTCTCAAATTTAAAAGGTCGATTTCTTATCTACTATCAAGTGTGTTAAAATTGTCATTTTGTTTTCAAGTTTATAAAAAAAATGTCAAGATATAATGGGCTCATCATTCAATTTAAAGAAGAAAAGATACTGAAGGTACAGTGTCTGACTTATGTTACGAAAAGTTTTGTGTAAGCCTCAAATCACTCATTTTTATTTACGTATACATTGTTTAGAGGCATATTCAATATGTTTACCTAAAATACATATTTTTTAATAAATTTATTTTTCTCATACATATCTTCACATGTTTCCGAAATCACTCGAAAATATTGATAAAATAGATGTTACCATTTTTTGTAATATTTACTATACAAATATTGCCATTGGGCTTTTTTTCACTGGAAATTTTTCAAAACAACAGCGAAGTGTGAAAATGAAAAAGAAAGTTTTCGATTTACAGACAGATTAAGGTAGTGATGAAAGGAAAGAGATTATATGATTTTTTTCCAAGTTAATTCTTGAATATTTTTACCAATAAATTAAAACGACGCAACGTAAGCATCATTGATCAGGTTATGTCATAGTCATTTTTAATAGTTATTTGAAATGGAAACAATTTCAAAATTCACTAAAACTATATAAGGTTGGACATGACGATAGCTACTGTCCATGGCCTGTAACGAAACCGAGATTTTAAGAGGTTATTCATGTTGAGGAAAGCTGCTTTGATAATAATTTACCTCATCTTTAAATCATTTCACAGAAAATACAATGGCTGTATCCAAAAGCTATATTCCAAGGTCAACCTTATAATGACCTAGAAATAGGTTATGATGCAACAGAAAAGGTCAACAGATTCCTACGTAAATATATGTATTGTCAGTTTGTTAACAAGTTGTTTTTATTATATTATTTCAACAGGACCATGAAAGCAATTTGTATGAATAACATAGGTAGGTACTTACTTATAAAGAATGTGGGTACCAACCTACATATAATGCGGTTTAAATACTTACATTGTCTTACCGTGCGTTGAGATCTTTTGTATAAAAATAATCGCAGCGAGTTTTATTAAAAAAATAATGTGTATAACTTATTTTATTCTGCCCAAAAAGAACAAAAAAAATATTAACTGATAATATAAAAAGAAAACAATAAATATTTACCAAAAATATATAACCATTATTGCTACGCAATAATTTGAAAATCTTAAAATTTAACCCACTTACCTAAAGTTTTTTTCGAAATTGTATTTTCACAAGTAACTTATGATACAACTGTAGTAGACCACTGTATACATAATATAATTTTCAAAGCTAACAAATTAAAATAGATTTATTTATCATTTTATTTATTCATCTATTTGTATATATTACTCTGGTGGGTTTATTACCATCAGGCAATTTCTATTAACAAACCAAAATGTGAACATTCAAATCATTTACATTCCAAATTCCAGAATATTCATTTCCTAGAATCTCCTTATACATACGTACCTACTCTTCAAACTTTTATCCATTATTGTCTAACTTTTCTCGTCTCAAGTAGCTAATACCTATGTCAAATTCAGTATTTATTTATATACTAGTTGCATGTAACACATGAGATCCAACTGGCGATAGCGATAGTATGTATAGTTGAAGAATAAGTACCGAACTATAAACCCATAAATACAAATTATTTAATATTTTAAGATATTTGGTTTTCTATACAACACATGTACCTAGGTATGTATGTCGATATAGGATAGTATGGAAGTCAGTCCTTTGATCCTACCCAGAATATGAAAACAGCATGATGGTATGTATGTATACTTCTTAGATATTGTCTGTAGGCTAAATTGTATGAAGCAATGTCGTCACTAAATTCAATTTTTATAAAAATTGTTAAAAAAAATTTGAGATGTTTTGTCACAATTATAATATTTTTTATAGAAAATTTAATTTTCTAGTTGGGGTGTTTCGGCTTTTTCGATATTTTTAAAAAAATTGGATATATAGGCAGTTAAACTCTTAAATTTATCATAAAAAAAATATTTTTCTTAATAAAAAATGTTTGAGAAACCCTGGAATTTAAAAAAAAAACTATTTTGAGATTTTGTATTTGTCTATGTTTATACCAATTTTCAGCGTTCTAGCTTTTATGATTTCTGAGATATATGGAAAAATAAACCAAAATTTCAAAAGTTGGTAGCCCCTGGCTGAAACAAAAATTCACAATTCTGAGTATAAAAGTTTTGTAGGTCTATAACTGTATATATATTCTGAAAATTTGGGCTCTGTAAATTGAGCGGATCAGAAGTTATAAGGGACACACACACACACACACACACACACACCCACACACACACACACACACACACACACACACACACACACACACACACACACACACACACACACACACACACAAAACTCACATAGAATGTTCTACTCCGAATTTTGAGTAAATCCATGTATGGGAACATATATGCTGCGAGGCCTCTAGTTGGTGTTATTAGCATGCAAAAAGTCCACTACGCCATACAAAATTTTCCTTCGTACACGCATCTTGGCTTAATAATGTCGATTCATTCAGAGAATTGAATTCTTATGAACGAATCGACAGTTGGATTACTTCATGTACATTATTATGTGTACAATGACGGGTTTATTGCTATGAGGCACTTTCTTCCAACCAACCAACCAAAGCAACGTGAGGCCATAAATAGTGTTTAGTGGTAGGTACATTAAAATTATAACAAAAAAAAGACACACAGAAAGATGAAAACGTAACATTATTAAATAAATCACAGCATTAAAGAAATGAGGGAGATAGAGGATGTGGGATGTGAGAGAGGATGAGAAAGGAGTGTCAATTAAGAGTTATTAGAGAGACATAACAGTTTTTGTTTTTTTAAAGTTGAATCGATTGAGACGACGTAATATCTCCACTGAATGTGTTCCATAGTCATGCTGTTTGAATTGTAATTTGTTATTGTTTTTTTATCCTTTAATTTAATAAATATCTTTTTACAATATGAATACAGCTGTCAATATTATAAATGAAATCTTGTATATATTTTATCGTGTCTTTATAACCTTATTATTCTGTAATTGATCCTCTTGTAACATACTGATGCATAATGTGAATCAATCTATGACCAATATAAATGTTCACTTTACAAATTATCTGGATTAAAGCCAAACACATTTCACTTGAAGTGAAATCAAAATAGACTCGTATTATGTATTTAATTTTTTGACACCTTTTTTTTTATTCCATGCCATTAATAAACAGACGTACGTCTGCAGAAACACATTAAATACATACATTGTATGTTGTATGAAAAAAAAATCTATCGCTTTAAAGTTTTTTTATTTATTTATACATCTTCATGTACAGGAGGAAGATCGCGATCCACTTCCACGCCGGTGATGTTATAGGACCCATTGGTCCTGTTCAACCCCGGACGCAGCCGCAACGTCGGACAACACAAATATCCCCTATCAAGCGAGTACAACCACTACCCCTAAGAGTCCGACCACATTCGTGAAGGCCCGTGAATCATAGCAGGGGTTACCCTCCCAGCAGCTCCACGAACAACAGACTGCCACAGGGAGCCTTCGCCACGCCCGTAGTACTTTCAGTTCTTCAATTTCCACATTTCCACATCTTCATGTACAGCAAGTGCACAAAGGCGGGTTTATTACAATAAGGCAATTTCTTCCAACCAAAATATTAGCGCCGAAATTGCAGATTGCAACTCGGGCTAAAATATTAGTGAACTTTATACTAAAAATAAATAATTGCACCTTGTCAATTTTCACGGCGATGAGGTAAATAACAGGATAAGAATTTAGATGGGTCGATGGCAGAGCGGTTAGCGCGCTGGGCTAGTAATCCAGTGGTCGCGAGTTCGAATCCTGCCTCGACCGATTTCGTTCACCTATAGCACAAGCATTTATATGCTTATTTTAGGAAACGTAGGAAAATGTATATGTATGTACTTGTTTAACAAGGACATATTCTTTTTTATGAAAAAAAAGAAGAAGAAATGTATCGAGAAAGGAAATCACCTACCAGTAGAGAAGAAGTCTTGATCGTTCACACAGTCCGACGAAAGATGTGTTGTCTATATGCAGTGGCACAGCACTACACATTGAATGATTCCTATAACGAGTAAAATTGGTACAATATTCGGTACTTACTTAGTGAGAAAAAAAATAATAGCACTGATCATAACAATGAGAATGAGGAAGAAGAAAATTTCGTCTACAATATGAAAATAGTTTTGATTTAAAAACCATGGAATATTGTGATACGGGATGTGGCGGGAAGCAAATCAAACGTAAATTCTTCAGACCGGGCCGCCTTCTCCACACAATATTAAATCAAATCGAAAAACTTTTCATATATGTATACTAAATTCTACTTAAACCTTAGACCAATATTCATTGGTGTATGGGTCAAATATTTTTTGTGTCAAGTAGGTATAAAATTCGACTGTAAATAATATATACAACAGCAAAAAGTAGTAAATAATTAATATACCATGACAGCCATTACCATTTTAATTTCTAAGAAGGTATAAAATATATTATTAACATTTATAAAACACTGAACTATATTCAATTTACGAGACCTATAATTATCCAATTAAACAAGTAGTTGGTACCTTCTCTTAGATATGAATCTTTGATTATACACACGTGGCATGATTTATTGTAATGCAATATAGAAATCTAATTTAACAGTCTTGTTCAATTGAAGAGTTCAAGATAATGATATTAATAATTAATTTAGCGCTAATTTATGATTCGGAATCTTTATAAGGTTGCTTATGACTTTGTTTTGTGTTGATTTACGAAATAAAGCGCTCATTATTTAGGGAAGGTGCTTATGCTTTACAAAAATCTGAAGGTAATCGATTCTATTTTAAATTAATCTAATCTTAATTTAATCATACTACAGCATAGATAGTTAATCTGGACGAACTATATGTGAGAAAGCGGAGTAAAAATCTTATCATAATGAAGGCAATCATAGACATCATCCCAAAATCGTAAAGTTATTATTTACCGATAAATTTCAATCAAATGTCTAAATAACTATAATATAAATACTTTCCGAGAGATAGCAACGTTTTCGATGAATTTTTTTTTTATTGGCTGGTTTTATGATATTTTTTTTCTTTTTGAATATGGGTATGAAAAAAGTAAGTCTGGCACCTGTAAAAGGTTGCGTTTACCAGTGTGTATCCTCTTTATATGTCAAAATTGTAGATGTCAACATTATCTCAATATAATTTGTACTTGTATGTTATTTGTACCTATAAAGTCAGATAAAAAAAGAAGATTTTTTGTCAGGAATCTTCCCGGGTGCGCGTTGAACAAATCACCAAGTTTCAGTGTAGTCAGTTGAATGGTATAAGAACCACAAAAAGGACTTACAAAGATACAACTACAAATTATATATTGAAATAATGTTAATATCTGCAATTTTTACCTATAGAAAGGGGGTGCGCAATGGAAAGCGCAACCACACCCATGTGCCAAACTTTTTTCATACCTATATTCAATTAGGAAGGAATTGTCAAAAACCAGCCACTTAAAAATGAATTATTTTTTGACTTTACTATCTCTTCACTAATACTTGTTAATTCTACTTGTTGGTTGCTTGTTAAGGGGCCATATAAACCTAAATACCTCAATTTCAAATCAAATTCCTCAAATATGTTAAACAGTGTGTTACTAGAAAAAATACCATAAGAATTTTCAACATTTCTCTAGTGAATGTTCGTCACACAATTTTAAAATTCAGCCTAAATTCCCATAAATAAATTATTAAATATATCCTTTTTTACTGCGTTTTTTTAAATTACTCTATAACCATGTGTCGTAGAGAAATAAATCTTTTATACGCTTAAAGAGTTCATAAAATCAAAGTGAATGACCGATAAAGTTTTTTCATTTCAACTAAGGTTTGTTCTTAAAATGCAAAAAATCAACAAATTTGGGGTTTCCGATAATTTAATCACGTATAAACCTTTTTTAACGTACGCGATATTTACCCTTACTAACGCGTAACTTTATAGTGCATTGGGCGGTTTTAATATATCATGTTTTCAGTCACTAAGTTTAGCGTTATATGTCCTCTTAAAGACGTAAATAAATAAATATAAAATAGACAGTTTTGTGTGTCATTTTGCTTCGTATAGAATCGTTTATAAATTTAATCTAAAAATATTGACTAATTATTGACACATAACGAGCGACAAAAAATTCAAGATCAGCCGCTACAGTATTTGATGTTATTTCACAAGATGAATATCAAAAAGGAAGTAGGGAATAAATAAATACCAAGATTCATCAATTGACTTTAAGTAACCATGACGTACACTTTGCGTTTTCGTATTGTCGTTCTCGGAACACCACTACAAAATGGGTCATCATGACATCATAACTAGGGATTGCAAGTCAAATATTCGAATATTCCGCTCCTATTATTATTCGAATTACATCGAGAATATCGAATATTTTATAAACATATTTGGTGTACTTATCGACGCATTATTTTTATGATTTGAGATCTCATTAACGAAAACAACTCAATGAGAAATAAATACATGATTTATTTAATTACTTACTGTCACATGCCTGTTTTTTATAAGTTATTATTAATTTAGTTTAATTTAATATTGCTTCTCGGACAACAAACAAGTACTTTATCAAATGTTAATTTGACACGTACCCAATAACAAGTTGCTTCATCCTGGAGACTTACGATAAGTATTTATCGTCTCACAGATCCAGACTGAAAACACAATTAAAATTTGTGTCTCCACCGGGAATCGAACCAGGGACCTTTGAAACAGCAGTCAAATAACCAACCAACTGAACCGCGAAGGCCTACTAATAATAATAATAAACACTCCTTGCACCCTGCGCAAGTGGCGAGTGTATTGCCATATGGCATTTTTTTCCAACTCACCAGTATTTCCCGCCCAGAAAAGCAATATTATTATGCTTTGTAAGATTGCTAAAATTTCCATTATTTCAATCTCTCATTAAAGAGACTGTTTCTCTTTATGTCAGTGCTATGCCAAGTTAACAAAAAATGTTAAATTTTATTTTCGTTATTTTTTTTAAATAAAAAATAAATATCTCCTTGTTAAACAAGTACATATACATCTTCCTACGTTCCCTAAAATAAGCATAAATGCTTGTGCTATAGGTGAACGAAATCGGTCGAGGCAGGATTTGAACTCGCGACCACTGGATTGCTAGCCCAGCGCGATAACCGCTCTGCCATTGACCTTATCTGAATTTTACATATATGGATAATGGTAGTCAATTATTTGTGGTAATGATGATGTACATATATGGATAATGGTAGTCAATTATTTGTCTTTATTATTTTTCTAACAATATATCGAAAATAAATATGATTGATCTCATAAGTCATAATGAGCCTATTTTATTTCATAACAAATGAGTGAATTCACCGCTTGTAACCCAGTTTTATTTGACTTGGAATAATATTCGAATATCACAGACAACAAATTCGAATACCTTATTATATCGAACATTTTCAATCCCTAATCATTACACACCAATATGTACCTATATATTTGCAGAATCTTGCAATGACCTATGTATCAGCATCTGCGGTCTTGCCCGATGGAAATATTATGTCTTTTTTTAACCGGACGATCAACAGAATCGGCGTAATCCGTAATAATAACATTGGATGACAGTTGTGGTGTTTTAGTCTTGATCTTGTAGCGGGACCGTGCGCAGTCGCAAAGTTTGGCGCGTTCGACGTTCCAAGTTCAAAATAGTGCGGGATTACTAATCGAACAAAAATAATGGAGGACGTAAGTCAATTTGACATTTGCTTGTTAATTTATGATTCCAAAGCATTTAAAAAACAATATTCTAATTTTATGCTTCAAATATACCTATTACAAGTTATTTAAACTTATATTAAGTTAGAAACTAACTAGATAAAGATGTGTAATTTTCGCAATTATTTACATATTTTTATTTTCGATTAATAAGATATTTTTTTATAACATCCTATTTATTCTTTATAAATACATTAATTGTCAATAACATTTCAGTGCTGAACCAAAAATACTAATCAACAGTGTAAAGATAAGCGTGAGAAATAAACTATTAAAGAAATTTGCTATGGGAAATTTTATATTGAATCGGTGACATTTAGTAAATACTTATTTGTTTTGTACATATGTACATAATATTTATTTTTTTATTTAATCTTCTTGTACATATAATTCGTACACTGGCGGGCTTATTGCATAATGGCAATTTCTTCCAACCAACCAGAGTAAATGTTAAATATACAAAACAATGTGTACTATGGTAATAAGTTAATCAGATTACAAAATAAATAAACATAGCAGAAGGAAAGTAATAAAAAAGAGAAGAGAAAAAAATATCAATTTTACTCTTGTTGGGTAGTGGGTTAATAATAGTTTTTTTTTTTAAATGAATATGTCCTTGAAACAAACAAATATGCATCATGCTGCCACCAACCAATAATTTAAAAATAATATGTAATTATGGAGAGATTTGTTTTTAAGGTGACGGGATAGGCTCCAAGATATGTACTTTTTGAATGCTCATTACGCCTTCCTCTTAAAATTTACTCTCATTAAAACAAATTTTGTCTATACATTGGCCCGATACACTTTCTTTCATCTTGCGTACTTTTTCGTAATATATTTTTTAATAATACCTGCTTTCTCAGATTTTTTATCCATAACTCAAAACTTACCACAGGCTTAGAAACATTAATGTTTTTTTAATGATAGGTATTTTATAAATCTAAACATTGGCTCGATACGTTTTCACTTTCAACGTTCTCACATTTTTGTAAAATCAAATAAACCATAGTATTTTATGTAACGCTCGATTCAAATACACTAACTTGGGCGCACAGGATTGTAATCTTTAAAGACGTTCATTCTCATACAATAGGTAACAAAGTTGTATTTTACCTGCCTTCATAGCCTTACCATGCCCCTTAAATTGTCTGAATACAATTTAGGCTCAGTTTTTATATATCTAACTATTGAACCAAAAGTCTCGATTTCAAATTCCGGTAATTATTACATTTGACATAGGTAGTAGATACATTTGACATAGGTAATAGATACATTGGACATAGGTAGTAGATACATTTGACATAGGTAGTAGATACATTTGACATAGGTAGTAGATACATTGGACATAGATAGTAGATACATTTCACATAGGTAGTATATACGTTGGACATAGATAGTAGATATATAGGTATTAGATACATTTGACATAGGTAGTAGATACATTTGACATAGGTAGTAGATACATTGGACATAGATAGTAGATACATTTGACATAGGTAGTAGATACATTGGACATAGATAGTAGATACATTTGACATAGGTAGTAGATACATTTGACATAGGTAGTAGATACATTTGACATAGGTAGTAGATACATTGGACATAGATAGTAGATACATTTGACATAGGTAGTAGATACATTGGACATAGATAGTAGATACATTTGACATAGGTAGTAGATACATTTGACATAGGTAGTAGATACATTTGACATAGGTAGTAGATACATTGGACATAGATAGTAGATACATTTGACATAGGTAGTAGATACATTGGACATAGATAGTAGATACATTTGACATAGGTAGTAGATACATTGTACATAGATAGTAGATACATTTGACATAGGTAGTAGATACATTTGACATTTGACATAGGTAGTAGATACATTTGACATAGGTAGTAGATACATTGGACATAGATAGTAGATACATTTGACATAGGTAGTAGATACATTTGACATAGGTAGTAGATACATTTGACATAGGTAGTAGATACATTTGACATTTGACATAGGTAGTAGATACATTTGACATAGGTAGTAGATACATTGGACATAGATAGTAGATACATTTGACATAGGTAGTAGATACATTGGACATAGATAGTAGATACATTTGACATAGGTAGTAGATACATTGTACATAGATAGTAGATACATTTGACATAGGTAGTAGATACATTTGACATTTGACATAGGTAGTAGATACATTTGACATAGGTAGTAGATACATTGGACATAGATAGTAGATACATTTGACATAGGTAGTAGATACATTTGACATAGGTAGTAGATACATTTGACATAGGTAGTAGATACATTGGACATATATAGTAGATACATTTGACATAGGTAGTAGATACATTGGACATAGATAGTAGATACATTTGACATAGGTAGTAGATACATTGGACATAGATAGTAGATACATTTGACATAGGTAGTAGATACATTTGACATTTGACATAGGTAGTAGATACATTTGACATAGGTAGTAGATACATTGGACATAGATAGTAGATACATTTGACATAGGTAGTAGATACATTTGACATAGGTAGTAGATACATTTGACATAGGTAGTAGATACATTGGACATAGATAGTAGATACATTTGACATAGGTAGTAGATACATTGGACATAGATAGTAGATACATTTGACATAGGTAGTAGATACATTGGACATAGATAGTAGATACATTTGACATAGGTAGTAGATACATTTGACATTTGACATAGGTAGTAGATACATTTGACATAGGTAGTAGATACATTTGACATTTGACATAGGTAGTAGATACATTTGACATTTGACATAGGTAGTAGATACATTGGACATAGATAGTAGATACATTTGACATAGGTAGTAGATACATTGGACATAGATAGTAGATACATTTGACATAGGTAGTAGATACATTTGACATTTGACATAGGTAGTAGATACATTTGACATAGGTAGTAGATACATTTGACATTTGACATAGGTAGTAGATACATTTGACATAGGTAGTAGATACATTTGACATTTGACATAGGTAGTAGATACATTTGACATAGGTAGTAGATACATTTGACATTTGACATAGGTAGTAGATACTTGTTAGTTACCCGAGAAACAATACAAAACAGTAAAACTATATAATAAGTATCTTCTTCTTCTTCAGCCCGTTTGCATCCAGAGTTGAACAAGGCCTCCCCCCTCTTTTCCCACATCCTGGGCACATCGCTTCCAATTGCTCCCTGCCACTGCTTTGATGCAATCCTACCACCGTGTCTGTGGACGTCCCACGATTCTTTTTCCCCGTCTCTGACGCCACTCCAAGACTCTCTGGGTCCACCTACCATCTATATGTCTGGCAATGTGTCTCGCCCAGTTACATTTCAGAGTGGCGACTCTCTCGGCGACATCGGTTACTTTGGTCTGCTGTCTTATCCACCAATTAGTTTTTTTATTTCTCAAAGAGATGTTCAACATCCTCCTCTTCATAGCCCTCTGTGTCACCATGAGATTTCGCATATTATGTTTATTCAATACTGACGTTTCTAGCCCATACGTCAGCACGGAAAGGTTACAGGAGTCAAATAATTTCTTTAAATCTCCTCCAAATTTTGGTGGCTTTAGGATAAAGGACAGCTTTCCAAATGCAGCCCTAACTTGGCCTCGTCTTCTCTCAATCTCAGCATCCCGATTCTCCTAATCCTGATTGATAATAATATGTGAATTTATATGAATCAATCGAATTAAATTGTTAAAGTTTTAAACAGTGTATATGTAACAATAATAATCTTTTTTAAAGAAGTTAAATAGGTACCAAAATATAAACCCATAAATCCAAATCATTGAATATTTTAAGATGTTTTGTTTTCTATACAAAACATGTAGGTATGTATTTCAAGATAGGATAGTATAGAGGTCGGTCCTTTTTTCCTACCCAGAAAATTAAAACAGCATGATGTTATATATTTATATTTGGAGATTAAGTCCCCATAGATATTGTGTATTCTATACTGCCATGAATTTATGAAACAATGTTGTCACTAATTTTTTTTTTTTAAATTTGTTAAAAAACATTTGAGTAGTACCTACCTACTACTATATGAAGCACATATTTTTTATAGAAAATTAAATTATCTCGTTGGATATTTCGGCGTTTTTCGATATTTAAAAAAATGTAAATGTAAGCAAAATAAAGTTTTTTTTTTCAATAATAAATGTTTGAATAACTCTGGAACTTTTTTAAAAAATTTGAGATTTTGAATTATTATATATTTATACCAATTTTGAACGTTCTAGCTTTTAAGGTTTTTGAGATATATGGAAAAATAAAGCAATTAAAACGGCTCTTACCAAAACGTTTAGGTAGATAAGGTGAAAACATTTCAATTAGATTACATACAATTAAGTCTTCATTATTGCAATTAAAACGGCTCATACCAAAACGTATGGCTATTAATATGTTTAAAACATTTCAATTCAATTACATACAATTAAGTCTTAATTATTGCAATTAAAACGGCTCATACCAAAACGTATGGCTATTAATAAGGTGAAAACATTTCAATTCGATTACATACAATTAAGTCTTAATTATTGCAATTAAAACGGCTCATACCAAAACGTATGGCTATTAATAAGGTGAAAACATTTCAATTCGATTACATACAATTAAGTCTTAATTATTGCAATTAAAACGGCTCATACCAAAACGTATGGCTATTAATTAGGTGAAAACATTTCAATTCGATTACATACAATTAAGTCTTAATTATTGCAATTAAAACGGCTCATACCAAAACGTCTGGCTATTAATAAGGTGAAAACATTTCAATTCGATTACATACAATTAAGTCTTAATTATTGCAATTAAAACGGCTCATACCAAAAGCTATTTTCTTCGCCTCACTCCCTCTTTAAAAGCCGCGTTGCAAAATCCATTAAAATATATAAATAACAATTGTTATATGAATTAAATAACAATTAAATAAGATAAAACGAATTGATACGGAAAGTCACAGATACAGGATGAATAAATCAGATGGACTTTACAAAGTTTTATTATGGAAAGTTTGATCTCATAATAATAAACACTTCCTTGCACCCTAAGCAAGTGGTGAGTTTATTTCCGTATGGCATTTTCTTCCAACTAACCAGTGTTTTCAGCCCAGAGAAGCAATATTTGCGTGAGAAATTAATTTAATCGAACACAGGATGCCCGCACAGAAGTTAAACTGTTTACCAACTGTGCTAGGGCGGTCGGCATATTTTAACCTACATATTTGTATAAAATTTAATAGCAGGTATAATGCTATAATATTTTTAACTGCACATACCGTACTTCTCTAAATTTCTGTATAGTTTCCAGCAAATAACATGAGTTAAGTTTTGGAAGGAGGGCAGTTTGAATATATTCCAACCAAGCAAAAAACATAAATTAATGGTGTGCACGTGATTTAAATGTACAAACAATAGGGTGGAGTGAGGAGTCTGCGAAAATCCTTTTGTACAAAAACATGAATGGCGTTAATGTTTCTTATCTAGATTTATATTTATTTGCTAACTCCCATCGGCATAATCAATCAGTGGAAGAAAAGGAGTTATTTATATATTTTAATGGATTTTGCAACGCGGCTTTTAAAGAGAAAGTGAGGCGAAGAAAATAACTTTTAGTATGAGCCGTTTTTATTGCAATAATTAAGACTTAATTGTAAGTAATCGAATTGAAATTTCTATTTATTTGCTAACTCCCATCGGCACAATCAATCAATGGAAGAAAAAGAGTTATTATTTTTAACCTTTTTATCATAAAAATGATTAAATATAACATGTTTATATATAGTATATATATACAAACAGTGAAACGAAATGTTATGCTGTGTAATCATGGAGTTACCAATTAAAAAGAACAAATCTAATTGTTACGCTCAAATATTAACCAATAATAGCTTAGTTTATATTCATTTCACATATAGCATATTATGTATTGTGTCTAGGACACAATTTATATTCATAAATATACAATTATGCGTTGATTATAAAAATTCCTGCGTAAATTATCGATTGACATTGACATGTAGAATTCCAATCGTGGCGTTACATAATTAACACAGAAGATAGTGTTGAGATAAAAGAAGATTGTGTTGAGATAAAAAATGAAAAGCTACCCCGTCGGCCGACATTTTGTGACCTCCCGAAGAAGACTTATAATATGGTGCTACAAAACGCGTTTGATCAAATATTAATTTATTCGTATTTGTTTTCATTTTTCACTTCACACGAAACCGACATTCGTATTACACGTACCTACCAGGGGCATGCACAGAACCAGACTGCCCAATAATTGAAAGAAAATTAGGAAATGTCGAATACTTGATTTTTTTTACAGAAGTTCATCGTTGTTCGTTTCAGTGGCCATAAAAAAATATTATCTAATCACATACTAAAATAAAATTTATATTTTGTGGCATTGAAAAAGGATCGTTTCTAATTTTCTTCTTCTTCGTTTAGTAGACCTGTTGGTCTATAATCCAAAAACTATGCCTCCAGAGATGACGAAGTCAAACTATCCTCCCATCTCTTGGGTGGTCTTCCGGGAAGATGGCGACAAGAAGGGATTTCATTTACTGCTATATGCGCAAGTCTATCACTGTTCATTCTGGCTACGTGAACCCATCCGATGTCTTCTTCTTAATCTACTCCACCGATGACAATGTCCTCTATTTCTTATTACGTTTTTTCTTATTTCAACATTGCGAAAACGATCTCGGAGAGTTTTTCCAGTGATTGACCTTAGAACCTTCATTCCCGTCGTCCCTAGGAGCCTCTTGGTTATCTACTTTTCAATGTCCAATATTCTTGTATGGTTGCAATTAAACAATAAAAAATATTAGGTTTTGAAATACTAATAAACTATTGTTTTTCTTGAAATGACTTTCTTTACATTACCTATATATTTTTATTGACAAACTTTTTTTTAATATCTCAATAAAGACGAAGTTGGGATATTGAAGAATAATCAGGAACTCGAGACACCTACAAGGCTGACGGCATGTCATCGGCTGGTTTACGTGATCACTTTATGTGCTTGCGCAAGTAGCTAAACAACCCCAGAAATATTAATATTTTACTCTGAGAAATGTCAATCAAATATGATAGTCAAAGGTCCCGGGTTCAATTCCCAGTGGAAATACAGTTTTTAATTGTGTTTTCAGTCTGGATCTGTGCGAGGATAAATATCATTAGTCTCCAGGTTGTGGCAACTTGTAATTGGGTAAATGTTGAATTAATATAGAACATAGTACCTACCTGTTAGTCATTGAGAATAAATTAGAAATAACAGTTAAGTATTGTTCATTTTAGCGCAGAAAAAATAATTCTTGGATCTTTGTACTTTATTTGTTTATGAGAAATTTTATTACACACTTTTATTATTTAACTTCACCTGTCTATCTTTACCTACTGGAATTTGCAATTGATTTTTAACTAACTTCAAGACCAGTTAGAGCTATGAAACTTTCAGAATTTGTGTATTCCCGATGACAATGCATGTTAAAACTGTTTTACAGTTTAATACATTTGATGTTTTGATAAAGGTGAAAAATTTTGTAATTTCATACAAACAGCGTAATTGTTTATATCGTTTCACGATAGATTATGTATGTTCTGTATTTGAATTTGTTTGCTGCATGAAACAATCCGTTTGACATTATGTGTTAAACATTGGCAGTATGAATGTAAATAATCTAAAGTCTGACGTTATTTTTTTTATTCTACATTTCTACGTGATGAAAACTTTGATATGTGTGTCCCCAATTTTTTTTTTTTATTTTATTTATATAAGGGTACTTAGTATTATTTTTATCTTGCTTGACAAATGAAACTCTTTGTTGTTGCACTGAATATTTAATTATTTATAATTATTTACAGGAAACGACATTTAAAGTTTCTTATTCAATTGTCAAATTAAAATACAATATTTTTATCAAAATTCATTTCACATGTTTTCATAGGTGTTCGAATTTAGAACACCTACAATAAATCCTTTTTAAGAAAGTACTTATTAGGTATTTTCTTTACATCTCCCCCCCTGGAAAAGAAAATTTGAAACAAAATTTTCACTGAATTCATTCGTCTTCCTCGGTTTTTAATATTTCTTCTTCATCTAATGTAGGAACTGGAATAAGTTTTGTAATGTGAAATAGATTGGATTCCGTTTTTTTGTGACCTGTTTCTATTTTATATATTGAGTTTGAAATTTTTTTAACGATCTTATATGGTCCAATTTTCAGTTCATCTAATTTCTTCCTGTTTAGTTTATTACCATTTTCCATATATACCATGTCTCCAACCTTAAATTCATATTGTATGCGATTTTTGTCGTATAATGTTTTGTTGTAGTTATGTGATCTTATTGTATTTTCAAGTGCTGTTTTTCTATCTATGATCCAGTCACTATTTGATTTTAGTTGTTTTAATTCATTCGGTAAAATTGTAACATCTGTACCATACAAAAGATAAGTTGGTGAAAATCCCGTGACTGAGTGATTAGTCTCATTATATTTATTTACACATTCTTGAGCTACTGTTGTCCAAGCTCTCTTTTTTCCTTTTTCATTTGATTTGCATCTGATTTTGTTCACCAATGTTTGATTCAGCCTCTCGTTTAGTCCATTTGAGAATGGTGCATTTACTGCTGTAAAAACCATTGGTATTTTCCTGTCATTTAAGAATTTCTTGAATTCTTTTGAATTAATTCCCGAGTACTGGTCAGTGAGAAGCATGCCAATGTCCTCCGTTTCTGATACATGCATGACTAGTTTTATAAAATCATTTGCACTCTGAGTTTTTGATGTTAGAGTGAATGCATATCTTGAAAATTGATCTACTAATAGATGTAGATATTTTTTTGACGATCGAGATCCTCCGAAACCTCCAATTGTATCTATAGAGATTATTTCGAAAGGCTTTGTGGCTGGGCCTAGATGAGACATCAAGCCAAATTTGTTGTGTCCTCTTGTTTTATTTTTAATACAAATTTCACAGCTTCTACTAATTTTTTTTATATTTGTAGTCAAATTTTTGGCTACATAGAGTGGACTAATCATCTTTTGCATTTGACTAATTCCAATATGGCACAGGTTTTCATGTATGTTTTTTAACAGTTTGATGCTAAATTCTTCTGATAAAATAATTTTTTCTTTTTTTCTGACCTTTTTAAGAATATACTGTGTTTTTCAATAAATTTCCTTTTGTTATTTTGTATATTTTCATTATTTTTTTGATCTGTTAGAATATCTTCCAGTTCACAACTTTTAACTGTTCGTCTGTATTTTCATTCGGATTTAATACTGGATTTCTGCTTAAACAGTCTGCTTCCAAATTTTTTTTTCCTGGAGCATATTTTATTTTAAATTCATATTGCGATAAATAATATGCTAAATCACCCAGTTCTTCATCGGTTCTAGATTTTAGATTCATGTTTTCTAGTGGCTTGTGATCTGAATAAACTGTAAACGATTTACCTATCAACCAATATTGCCAGTATCTCACTGCCTCTTTGATTGCCAAACATTCTAAGTATATTGCTTTTTTTTCTTTTGTGCCTCATTCAATTTTTTTGAAAAATAAGCCACTAGTTTTTCTTTTCCATCAGGCTGTGTCTGTTTTAAAATAGCTCCAACACCTTCTAAAGAAGCGTCTGCATAAATATTGATTGGTAAATCTTGATCGAAAATTTCCAGAACTGGTTGGGAACATAATAGGTTTTTCATCATTTCAAATGCTTTTTGGCATTTATCAGACCAAACGAACTTTTGATTTTTCCTGAGTAAATTATGCAATGGATCTAGTATTATTGCACTCTTTTGTATATATTCATGGTAAAAATTGATTTTTCCTAGAAATTGTCTGACATTTTTTTGAGTTTTTGGAATTGGAAAATTTTTTATTGAAATTAAATTATCTTTAACTGGTCTAATAGAATTATTTTGTATTATATGACCAAGATATTTTACTAGATCTGATGCAAATGTGCATTTTGTAAATTTTAACTTGAAACCTTCTGTTTCTATAGCTTTCAATAACTGTGTTAAATGGTTTAAATGTTCGGAAAAAGTTTTAGAAAATATCAAAATGTCATCTATATAATTAACGGTAAAATCATTAAGTTTATGTTTCCTCAATATATTACTTAATATCCTCTGAAAAATTGCCGGAGATGTCTTTAATCCAAAAGGTAGACAGGTCCATTGGAAATGTCCTTCTTGTGTTACGAATCCTGTTTTTTTCCTATCTTCGATTCGAAGAGGAATTGACCAAAATGCAGAGTTTATATCCAAGGTTGAAAAGTAATTACAATTTCTCGTTTTTATCATTAGGTCTTCAATTAATGGAAATGGTTGAGCTTGAGGCATTACTATTTTATTTAAGTCTCTGAAGTCTATACACAGTCTGGATTTTTTATTTTCCTCTTTTTTAAATGCCAAAGTTACAGGTGCAGCAAATGGGCTGTAGGATTCTTCTATCAGCTTTCTATCTAGTAATTTTGATATTTGTTCTTCTATCTCTTTTTTATTTTCTACAGTGCATCTGTAAGGTCTCTTACTACAATATTTGTCTTCTGTTAAGTCTATCCTCGCTTCATATCCATCAACGGTGCCAACATCGTATTTAGTTTTGGCAAAAACTGATATATGTTTGCAAATCAATCTTTTTATTTCAGATTTTTGATATTGATTTAAATGGTTTATTTTTATTTCAATATCTTCCTTTTTTACATTCTCATTATTATTTATTTTGTATTTTTTGGTATAGTTTAAGTTATTTTCTATACTTTTTAATTCATTATTTTTTTTTTCGATACAAGTAGAAGTTTCTTCTACGTTGTCTTTATTTTCAGCAGAAATTTTTTCTACTATATTTATATTTTCAGCAGAAATTTCTTCTACTTTGTTTTTATTATTTAGACTCTCTTTCTGAGTTATTTTTAAATCTTCATTTTGGATTAGTTTGAACTCTTTTATCAAATCTAATCCTATCAAAAATTCATATCTGAAGTCTTCTTCATCAATAATATATACATCTACATTTTTTTCTAATTTAAATATTTTTATTTTTAAAGTTGTCAAACCACTTGTTTTTTTAAAACCATTAATCGTAATTAATTCAGCTTTATTCAAACTGTTTCTTTTTCCTTTTAATTTCAATAATTTTGAATTTATCAGAGAAACATTTGATCCTGTATCGTAAATTCCATATATTTCTAATTCATCATTTAATCGTAATTTGACTTTTATTAATGGTGTTACTATTCGTTTTTTTGATCAGCTACATTTAATTCGGCTTCTATCACTAAATTGTTTACATGTTTAATTAAATTTTTCTTTACCTTATCATCTTTATTTTTAAACCAGCATGTAGTTTCCAGATGATAACGAGTACCTTTATTTAATTTTTCACAAATTTTACATGGGTTACGTCCTTCATTTTCAATATTAAATTTTTTATTGTCATTTGTTTTATTATACAGACTTTTTTTTTATTTACCATGTGTTCATACTTGCTAACTTCATTAAACAAATCCACTGTATCTTTTAATTTTTCTCTATCAATTTTATTAAGTACAAATTCTGGTAATCCAGCTGCAATAAGATCTACTAAAGTACCTGTGTCAATTGATCTTCTCATATCTAATAAAAGTTTTTCTTTCCTTATGGCATAATCCAATAATAAACCATCTTTGTATTTAAATAACATTGCATAAGTGACTAGGTTCCATCCCTTGTTTGCAAACGATTCACAGAATTTATTTTTCCAAGTTGACCATTCTGAGTTCATTGTTAGTTTCATAATCATTGAGCTGTACCATTCTATACATGCTTTGTCCATAAATAATCTTAAAATTTCTATTTTATTTTCATCTCTTGTTATTTTTAAGCGAATACATTCTTTTTCAAATAAATCTATCCATTGTATTGCATTTGAATTTTTTGTTGTAAACTTTTCAATCATGAATTTTTCTGATATTTGTTTTGAATCTTGTTCTTTATTTTGTTTTGTATTCTCTACTAATTTCTCTATTAGTATTTCTAATGTACTGGTATCTGTACCTTTTTTAGATGCAGTAACATGTTGTTCTTGATTCATTTCTTCTAGATATTGATCTTGAAATTGTAAGTTATCATCCTCATCTATGTATGTATTTTTTAGTTTTTCTGTCATTTTAATCCAAACTCGTCTAACTTGGTATCTTTTTTTTAAACTATTTTTTATTTTATTATATGTAGATGTTTTGGTTATTTCTTTATGATGATTAACTGATTGTAGCTTTTCTGGTATTGAATACACTTTATTTTCAGTTGTTGTTATTGAAGTAATTGAAAAAATATTTGATTTTTCATCACTTTCATCACCCGGTAATAGGGTAAATTCGAAACATAATTTCTCCATTTTCAACTACAAAATGTCGTTTTATAAGGGTACTTAGTATTATTTTTATCTTGCTTGACAAATGAAACTCTTTGTTGTTGCACTGAATATTTAATTATTTATAATTATTTACAGGAAACGACATTTAAAGATTCTTATTCAATTGTCAAATTAAAATACAATATTTTTATCAAAATTCATTTCACATGTTTTCATAGGTGTTCGAATTTAGAACACCTACAATAAATCCTTTTTAAGAAAGTACTTATTAGGTATTTTCTTTACATTTATAATATGTATACAATGAAAAATAATACATTTCATAAATCTATTTTCAAAGATTCTTGCTGATGTTCCGTTCTGAACAAAGTAAGTTTATTTATTTAATCTCTCCTCAATTTGTAAACTTTGGTTTTGTGACAGAATCGACTGATCGAAGGCTCACCGTATGTCAGGGCCATAATAATATGTCATGAAAATTAATATCCTGTTTATTAATGCATTGTAGTTGTTAGAACGATAGTTTGTGTTATGTTTTATTCAAATTATTTTCCATGTGACAAATTAATATGACCTCACGACTATGTATTACGTTATATTACATAAATATTATGTATGTATTGTATACATTAGATAAGGTATGCATAATATTACATACTGAATAGTTGTAAAGTAAAAGAAATTAATTCAACAAACCATATCGTGATATTAAAATGCAAATTAAATAATATTCATCATTTATAAATTTAAAGTTAAATTAAATCATGAATATTACAACTTATAAATTTGTAAATTATTTACAATTTTAAGAGAATTTCTTTTTGGGGAGCTTTTTTATTCATTTATTATAATATATTACCTACAATAATTTCAATATAACAAAAAATAAATATTACAATAGAATTTATTACCTCACTAGACAAAGCCTGTTCTGAGGTAATACTAACAATAATTATGAAATACATTTTTGCTTCATACTTTTTTTATAGTATAAATTTAAAGTATAAAATTTAAAAAAAAGTAATAAAAAAATATACAAAGCACAATAAATAACTATACAAGTGGACCAAAAAACAAGTGTATTTATGAGGGTGAGGGTGTGTTTACATGTGTAAGAGGACAATGTGTAATAAGGATGTATGATGGCGTAAAAAACTTAGAACAAACGTCAATTCTCTCTCTGACTCTTCTCTTCCTCTCCGCATCAACCAATCAGTAATCAGCTTCCCAAAATTATGTCCACTCGGCTGGACTAGGTCCAAGATATCAGATACAACTCTTTTATATATTTTGGGTGCTAAGATGGGTGCTTCATAAATACTTGTAAAATTTGCAAATACATATGTATTGTTTAATTTCTTTGTAAGGCGTTCTTTATTCATTCTCCCTAAGTGGTCGAACCATCTCAATGTGTAAACATTAATTTTATTAATTACATCTTTCTTCATCTTACATTATTTCCTTGTGTCCTCATTTCGTACCCTGTCGTACCTACATAGTTCTATTACTAATTCTTATTAGCGATCTTATTTCAACATTTATTCTACTTTCGTGCGACTTCTGCCATGTCCAGGTTTCACTTGCATACGTCAGTATTGGCACTACAATTGCGTTATAAATAGCAACGACATCATTTGATATGTTGCGATCATTCATAACTGGTAAAAGTGCTCCATTCTCTCTGTTTCCTGCCATAACTCTTCTTTCAATATAATAAATTATGATAAAAAAATATTACATAGTTTTTCGTTCTATTAGATACAAACGCGACTCCCATTCACCGGTATCGTCAGATGTTTTCGTTATATTAGATACAAACGCGACTCCCGTTCTTCGGTATTGTCAGATGTTTTCGTTCTATTAGTTACAAACGCGACTCCCGTTCACCGGTATCGTCAGATGTTTTCGTTATATTAGATACAAACTCGACTCCCGTTCACCGGTATCGTCATATATTTTCGTTCTATTAGATACAAACGTGACTCCCATTCACCGGTATTGTCAGATATTTTCGTTCTATTTGATACAAACGCGACTCTCATTCACCGGTATCGTCAGATATTTTCGTTCTATTAGATACAAACGCGATTCCCATTCACCGGTATCGTCAGATATTTTCGTTATATTAGATACAAACGCGACTCCCATTCTTCGGTTTCGTCAGATATTTTCGTTCTATTAAATACAAAGAAGACCCCCATTCACCGATATCGTCGGATATTTTTCATTTGAGCACGAAATGGTAGTTTCACACATTGAAAAAATCAAAGATTTTACAATGGATATCTTAAAAATTTAGTTAATATTACTGTAAATTTTAAGCAGGTAGGTACTTACTCTTTTTATTGTTATTTAAGTTTGGGAAATTTAAATTCAGACAATATGACCGCAAGGGGTAATTCATTATATTTCAATGGTCCGATTGCAATAAAACCGCGATCATAGAAAGCCGTTTTATTGACTCTATATAACTAAGAATTGGTTCTCTGATCCAAACATTTGAGATATCTTTTTTATTGCTTCTCGGTTAACTAACAGGTAGGTACCTACTATGTCAAATATTAATTTATCACACACCTTTAAATGTTGCCATATTCTGGGAAAAGACTTACGATATTTACCGTCTCACAGATCCAGAATAAAAACACAATTAAAAACTATGCTTTCACCGGAAATCGAACCCAAGACCTTGGCTCAGGAGTCAGCTATTTAAAAAGCTCTTCAGATCGATATAAAAATAAATTTGATAAAAATCATACCAAGAATGTAAATTATTGAAAATGCGTCTTAGAAAAACTGAAATAAGTATTGCCATGCACATCTTTTAATATGAATCATAATATTGATTGATAATTTCAGAGTAATTGTAAAAAAGTACGTGACTAGGTCAAAATTACGTGTAAGGTTAAAAAAATAATGATTCCTGAGGTAAACCACATCCATATTATACCAAAATTGATACCGATACCTGATATTATCTACCTTAAATATTTATAACACAAACATACCTTTCAAATCTATCATAAAATATGTGCATTTTTTTAATATAAAAAAGTATTAATTAATATTTCGTTTTTTAAACCCGGCGCTGCTCGAGAAGGTAAATGTGAGAAACTGTTTATTTTTATGATATACATTCAGAATGAGCAAAAAATATTCAACCCAATAAATAAAAATTAAAATTCATAAGTGTTCCAATACAGTTCCGTTCGTTTCGTTTCGTTTCTTTTCGTTTCGTTTCGTTTAGTTTCGTTCTATTAGTTTCGTTTCGTTTCGTTTCGTTTCGCTTCGTTTCGTTTCGTTTTGTTTCGTTTCGCTTCGTTTCAGCGATAATTATTTATGATGTTGTCTTATTTCGATGATTATTTTTTCATTAAAAAGGGGGTGTCTTCCGATTGGTACCATTTCAATTTGGATTTAGGGGATCTGATCAAGATCTGATTAAGGGGATCTATGAGAAAATCATCTAAATATTTATTTTTTACTTCAGCGATAGTAGTTCTTTGCCATAATATCCGATCCGAATGATTTTTTTATTGGGAAGGGTGTGATTCAGAAGTGATCATACATACCTATAATTTTTATCGAGTTCTGATTATAGGACTCACTTCAATTTGCCAAGTCGTCTGTAATCTGTAAACACATTATTGTATAGGCGAATTGTATGAAATAAAATATTACTACATACATATATACCATCAAGCCATGTCCCTCATAGGGTAGGCAGAGAACCGAACGTCACATTTTTTCTTTCTTTTGTCACAGATTCATATTGAAGTCGGCTTTTCTATATGAAAGATTATCAATATATTCGTACTTGGTTAACTTTGAGGCTTATTTTAATCATGTTTTGTTTTTAATTTAGTGTCCACTTCTTCTTCAGAATGTTATTCTTCCCTTTTGTACCGTCATAATCCAATAAAATTAAGTGCGTCTTAAGAAAATGAAAAATCTTTGATTATTTCGTACACATTCGACAAAAAAAAATTAAAATGAATTTGATAAAATAATACCAACTACTTTTGTTTAATTATAATTGATATTGCACTTGTAATATTATTGAGGCAAAAAGTTAACTTACAAATAACAATTAACATTTTTTTCATCTCAAAAGGACCATGATCAGCTATGTTGCAGGAGGATAAGCACCTAGCATATGATTTTCAGCATGATCAACTATCATACTAAAACATTTAAATGGTACATAAAAAAAATTAAATATGTACACTTTTTTTTTAATAAATTATTTGTCATCTACGTAAATAAAATGAACAAATATATAGGTACCTACAGTTAATTATAGAGATAAGAATTTGCGGATAATATTTAAAACACTGAAAAATAGATATCCTCATTTTTTTGCGTAGGTGTTCTTTCTATTATACATGAAAAATTATCTCTCGACAGAAATATTTAAACTTAAATATTGAATATTAAATAAAATACTTTCTCAATTCCTGATACTCTTGTATTTCGTGCAGAAAAGATTTTTTTTTATTTATTTGAAAAAAAGGGCAACGTACAATAATATTTTTTTTAAACAAATATAATAAATAAAAATAACAACATAAGTAATTGTAACTTAATCAGCCAACCTTTGATTTCATGGTGCATTGTACTCACTGCTGGTAACAAAAAAAAAATATTATTCCTGTCTAACGTGGCTCTTGAAGAGTCCTGGACATACAGAATATGTCCACGGACCTGATCTTTTCCAAATTATTATATGTGGTAAGGCATCGGTACAATGGCGAATTCTGAGCGGCATTAGTGTTTTTTTTTCTCAAAAGAACGTTGAGGTGTGTCTTGTTCGTCTGTTTGGTATGTTGAAGTTAATAATTTTCAGAAGGTCTGTACAGTCAATATTGAAGTTTATTATGTCATAAAGGTAAATTAAGTCTGAGGTCCTTCGTCTTGTCTGTAAAGTCTGCAATTCTTGTTTGTAGTTATTACCAAATTTGTACTTCTTATGAACTAATGCAGAACTAATTAAACATTTAACAGTTATTTTATTAAAAATTATTTTTAAACCCCATAGATATGTCCTAGCTTCGATTCTCCACAGAAAATAAATTTATTTAAGGGAATTAAAGGGATAAGGGAACTCAATAAGAAGGTATAATTGGTGAACGTTGCGCAAGCGCATAAAGTGATCATGTAAACCAGCCGATGACAGGTCGTAAGCTCTGTAGGTGCCTTGATTTCCTGGTTCTTCTATAATATCCTAACTTCGTCTCTATTGAGATGTTAAAAAAAAGTTTGTCGATAAAAATAAATTTTTTCGTCTTTGGCAAATCTTGTTTTTTTTTGCTGACTTTTATTTTAAATAAATTAGGCCTCCTTCGTGGCTCAGTTGGTTAGATATCAAATACCTGAACCAAAGGTTCCGGGGTCGATTCCCGGTGGAGACACAGTTTTAATTGCGTTTTCAGTCTGTATGTTTCTGAATCTGCGAAGTCTCCAGAATGTGGCAACTTGTTATTGGGTGCGTGTTAAATTAATATTTGACATGGTGCCTGTTAGTTGCCCGAGAAGCAAATTGAAATAATAAATGTAAATCTTGGAATCGACCTCGGATCTAATCGAATTGTATATTAATCTTATGAGTGAGCAATTATTTCCAAAACCGGTCTTACAAATCGTAACAAATAATCCAATCAATGATATTAATATATATTTTAATCTTAACAAAGCATCTAAGGGTTAACATCCACATAAGGGCAGCGAAACGGGCTGATTTTAGTATTTTATTTTAAAATATAAAACTTCCCATATAAATTCTGGTGCCACATTCTTCCCAAATAAATAATAATATTATAAGTTGGAAAACCCTGATAAAAATCACTATCACTAATTAAATTTTTGCAGACACTTGTCTCACATAACGATTTAAGCAATTAATTAATTTGGCTTTAAAACTGCAATCACAATATTGTTTTTGAAAGTTATTATAAAAGTTAAAATATTCATCGAAAATGAAGGTAGGGTGGTTATACGCTGTTGTTTTAATAATATTTAGATATATTATGTTTTACAAATCAATGTATTTTTAATAATATTTATCACACTGACTAAATGATATTTATGTTAAATTTTCCATATACTTCAATTTTTAAATTTAGGGTCAAAGTGTATATTGAAACTCGAAAGTTGGGAAATTGGAATTCTACAATAAAATTATGTGTTTGATATTAAAGGAAAATTCCTTTTTGATTATAACTTTTAGGACAATCACGAGGGAGTTGTCATCCGTCCTACGGAAGAAGCAAGAAGTCGTATAAGATGCTCATTCGTGTTTTAAACAAACTAAAATTTTATAAATAAAATGCTACTATTTCCAGGTGGAACCTCAAGAAGTGGAGATGGCGTACTTGTACCCATTGGAGAACGCTGGACCACATCGTACAGAGAAGTTCGAGCTGGTTCATGCAGAGCCCAGGGTTTCTGTCCTACGACGTGGACAAAGCTTCTCCATGGCCGTCAGATTCATTACGAGACCTTATGACTTTTCTGTCGACCAAGTTAAACTTGTCTTTTCAATGGGTGAATAAATTTAATTTTATATCATAATTTTTTCATAAAACTATAAAAGTAAATAGAACATGCTGTTATACGTTAGAGTAAGGATCTGAAAATACCAACTATTCAGCCGAGAAAGGTTCGTCCGCCGCAATTTCCTCAGTTGTTACGTGACAGGCCAACTGTCACTTTCATAACATGAGTTATCTTTTCTTTTCTTGAGCTAAATGACAAGTTGTCTATGGGGGCTGCATCGATAAATGACGACACAGGACTGACCCCGACTAAAACGGGAAATGTCAAAGAACAATAATTAATCACAAAAAACAATTCAATTCAATACATATTTCTATCTGGATTAGGTTTTTCAGCGAGATGGGCGGTTGAAATATTCTTTTGGCAATAAATAAAGCGAATGCTCTTGAATAATAAGTAATTACACAATAATAATAATAAAACAATAAAACTTTTGTAATAATAATAACACAATATAGTAAAACACCAGCAGCCAAAGTTACCATTCAATGCCAAAAAAGTATATTTATTTTTTTGAACAAATAATAAACAAATATAATGCACACTGGCCGGCTTACTCCATAAGGCGATTTCTTACAACCAACCAGAAAAAAATCGGAGATAGGCACATACAAAATATCGAGATATTTCTAATAACCCTTATATATAATTTAAATGAATTTCAATCAAAATAATCTTATAAATTTTGTTTACCTATTAGGTACGTTGTTTACCTATACTCCCTACCTTTGACATCATTTTTAAATGTTTATTTAGTACCTAATTTCATGTATTTATTTTAGGTGAAAATGCTAACGTGATTAAAAGAACAAAAGGCGCAATGTTTTTACTAAAGGAAAACCTGAATCCTGAAGTGCTGCAATGGTCAGCTGTCATCTTGTCAGAACAAGAAGATACTGTTACTATCGAAGTTAGTTTATTCATTAACAATTATCATGAATTCATGAAAACTATTTTTTTATAATATCCGTAAATATTGCATTGCTAACACAATATTGATGTATATTAGTCATAAGAGTGGACCACTACTGGATCCTTGAGGAACTCCACTTTCCGCTTTAATTGTCCTCCATGTTCTATGTTTTTAACACAATTTTGTCCGATTGTCTTTTATATATTCTAAAATACCTTTTACAATAACATTTTTTATCGTCTACATTATATTTCTTTTTTTCATTTTAGGTAACAAGTCCGTGTGATATTCCTGTTGGATCATGGTCTCTGTCTGTGGAAACCAGTGTCAAAGGATTTCCAACTAAAGTCAAAAATTATGAATACGAAGATGACATCTACATTCTCTTCAATCCATGGAACAAAGGTATGTACGGAACCAAGCTATTTAAGTGAATCATTTTTTTCAAAAGTTTTAATAAACAAACAAAATACCTTCAGCGCAATTTCGCTACCCGGACTTAACAGAGAAACCCGAATGCCGAACTTCTCGACAAATTCTTGCCTTATTTATCGTCATCCGTGCATCATCTCATTTCTATGTTTCATAATTTCATCCATGTTAATATTTTCGTAGTCCAATCTCGAATCTTAACTTCTGTCAGTTTCGTCATCTGTAGGCTGATACATGACTATCGGCGCAATGAAATTGTATATTATATAAACACGTCATGTGAGAAAAAAAAACGCTCTACAAAAATGGTACATTTTAATGAATTCTTAAAATATCACCAATAAAGAGCGCACAAAACAGAATACATTGAGTGAAAAAGAGATCATACAATACATACTGCAAACATAATATTCTCTTCTACTCCAGAGCAATCACATTATAATTATTATCCTTCACGCCAAAAAATGACCATGAAAGAGACGAACATATATTAATTAAATTATAGCTGTGTGAAAAAGCGAATACAACAACAAAATCTCTCTGCATAAGAACAAGCGAATATGACTTGACTGCGCTTTCGTTCACTAAAATAAAAATAAATGTCGAAAAATCCATATAAAGATATTAGTTATTGAATAAATATGTAGCATGAAATGATATATCTGGTCGTTTCTTCACAGTTCTAATGTAACTTTTACGTGTTTTCATTAAACAAAATGCTATTTTGACTACGAAAATACGTCCGAACACTACAACATCTTGCGTGTAACTAAAGTGAGGTATGCGCCTTAATTTTTGTTTAGCGAATTTAAGGCTCTTGTATACCCTGGGTATACGAATGTACACAAAAATGCACACTAAATTACCTTCTTATGCATGAAATACGAAAAAATATTGCATATCACCTAATCTGTGACATAATACTTTTTCGTGAAAAATTGGTAAAATTTAGTGGCTTTTCCTAACAGGGCCGGATAAACGTGTTTTTGCGCCCAGAGCAATATATTTCAAACCGCCCCCCCCCCCCCTCCTTCCCAAATGTTTGGAATTTCAATATTATATTATGCAGTATAATTCAATATTATACAGTAAAAATCAATATATTAATATAAACCAAAGAACAAAAATAAATTATAATTCTACCTATTCCTATTCATGTATGTACCGTATCCTGAGAAGTAGGCATTTTAAACTAAAACCTTAGGTCTTACAATTTTTAAAGTATTGGATCATCACATAAACCGTTTAAAGTAAAATATAATTTAAAAGTCCTTTTAACTATCTCAAGTAATATGTAAATAAACTAAACTTAATAACTAATGTTAACACGAAAAATATCATAAAATTTATTTTTAATTAAAAAACTCAATATAACTATCAAATTCCAGTAAAAATTTAAAATCACACCAAACTTAAAATAAAAAAAACAAATCGCGATTCTAATTAACACAAAACACTAAATAAGTTCTTGGTATATTAAATACCTACATAAATTAATATTAATAAAACGAGGTATGCCAATGAATTTTACACAAAACAGCACACGAAAACTCCCATTGATTTCGATACACTTTGCCGACTAGTATTCCATCTAGTTATAGGTATATATTAAAATCTATGGTCTATACTAGACTCGTAAAAAATATTGACACGTGTTAACACTTGACATCAGACAGAAGAGAGAGATAGAAACAATAATATATGAATAATTGAAAGAGTCAGGTGACGAGTCGGCGACCGAGATCAAGGAAATAAATAAGTATGTCGCTAAAGTCGAAAGGGAAAACTTCACTGAAATTATCATAACATTTCTAAAGAACATTGTTTCTCTTTTTTAGAAAACCTTGCTATTGGTTGTATACAGGTTCCGGATATTTAAACAGCTTATGTAGTTTCATTAACAAGCAATAAGAGTTCTTATTATAATGTATAATTAAAGTTACTATGGTGTGTAGCATCTGGAATGTTTTCAAACATGCCGCTACCATCTCATATGAAATTCATTATGAACCGCCCGGGCGATTTCAGATAGGGGGGCGCTTGCTTCACTATGTAGATAATTTTTACACTTAGCAAGTAAATTATTACAATGATTATGTGTGTGTGAATCGACTGTCGAGCAGCATAAACGTGTTGTTAGTATTTGGTAGGTATATGTTTACGATTTACGAATAACACGGTAATAGACTGACAAGATATTAACACCGCAGAATTTTAACATACACACCATCACGCCGTGTCCGTTTCGGGGAAGGCAGAGAGAACCGAGTGCCATACCTGGGGAATTTTTGATTTATATAATTAACATTTTAGGATTTTAAGCGCCCTTTTTAGACAAGCGCCCTGACTTCTTGTTCCGGATTGTTCTATGATTTATCCGGCCCTGTTTCCTAATTAGCAAGAATAGTAATTGAAATATTATAATAATAAAAAACTCAGCCGGTAGATTTTCATATTCTCTTTCGATTGAAGTAAAAATCTACCTCATAGAATTTGTAGTTTATTAGTTACGTACAGTAAAAAAAAGGGGGTTTTACTTAGTGACCGACCGAAGGTTCGGTTTCGGTTTCGGCAAGTTTCGGCAATGAAATCTAATTTCGGCATCAGTTTCGGTTTCGGCAGAAAATCTGCCGAACCTTTGGCCGCACCGAAACTCTGCGTTCGTGAATTAATCGCGCGTCGTTCGGCTGACTTCGGGTAAGTTCGTGACTCGAGTGTCACCCGCTATCATCAATCAGTTCATCAGTTGAGTTCGCCGGCCAGTCGGAGAAATTTTTTTTTAGAAAAACTGCTTTTTTTAGCGTACAATATAAGGCTTTTTAATTACGATTACTAAAGTAATCGATTTATTTATTTATGATATTTGTTTTTTTTTATTAGCAGAAATAAAAAATATGTTTCCACATACTTACTTCAAGTAGGTATTGCTTTTTTATTTCATTGAACACGTGTTAACTGTCAATAATCCAAATTTCAGTAAACAATAGATTTTTAAAACTGTTTTACTGTCTCAAAAAGTTTCGGTTTCGGCCGAAACTGAGAGACATACCGAAGATTCGGGTTCGGTTTCGGTAGAAAATCCTGTTTCAGTCGGACACTAGTTTTACTAAAACTTATTTTACAAGAAAAGTATTAAAGAAATTCAAATTTCAAAAAACTCATGCTATGGAATTAAGATGTAAATATAAACTCTCCTTTATTGTAAAGACGTATCTTTTCAGGGTATTAGGGAAATTATTTTCAAAATATACTATATAGCCTACAATAGCCTCTTAAACACTAGTATCATATCAGCTTGTATCGCGATTATTTCAAATGATACAAGCACTGTTATCCTTCACTAGGTCATCTTGATCAATACATAGGTGAATAATTATTAGGTACTGTCCTATTTGGTTTGTCAGACGATTGTCATTCATTATTTTTGTGTCCAGATATTATAGTGTATCTATTTTCATTTATTTAGAGTAGTTCATTCTAATATCGTCTTTCAAAATAAACTCTCGTTTCATGGTGTCCCATCAATAATAGAGGACGGCAAGGCTACCTACTATCACCTTGACTCTTCAATCTTTACACTGCTATGTTAAAGCAAAATAAACTCTCGTTTCATGGTGTCCCATCAATAATAGAGGACGACAAGGCTACCTACTATCACCTTGACTCTTCAATCTTTACACTGCTATGTTAAAGCAAAATAAACTCTCGTTTCATGGTGTCCCATCAATAATAGAGGACGGCAAGGCTACCTACTATCACCTTGACTCTTCAATCTTTACACTGCTATGTTAAAGCAAAATAAAGTCTCGTTTCGTGGTGTCCCATCAATAATAGAGGACGGCAAGGCTACCTACTATCACCTTGACTCTTCAATCTTTACACTGCTATGTTAAAGCAAAATAAACTCTCGTTTCATGGTGTCCCATCAATAATAGAGGACGGCAAGGCTACCTACTATCACCTTGACTCTTCAATCTTTACACTGCTATGTTAAAGCAAAATAAAGTCTCGTTTCATGGTGTCCCATCAATAATAGAGGACGGCAAGGCTACCTGCTATCACCTTGACTCTTCAATCTTTACACTGCTATGTTAAAGCACTCAAGAATGTAAATATTGACTTAAATAAATACTCTGTTGGAGTATAAACTTAAACAATATTTATTAAATCTCGTAAAAACAATATAGATATACAGGCACCATAAATTAAGTTTCAAAACCATAAATTATTGTTTATTGGATAAAAAGTGTCATAAAGTGCTAAGTGTCACAGAGTTATAAATACAATTTACCTCGCCAAATAATATTGTTGGTTGGAAGATATTGCCATACGGCAATAAGACCGCCCGTTTAAAATAAATAAATAACTTTGATGAGCTTATATTATTATTATTAAAGTATTCATAACCATTTTCAAGCTCCTTAAAATATTACCTACGGTTATTTTGAAATTAAATAAGTGCATAGGTAATTTATTAGTAACAAACAATTGCAAGGAAAATTACATATATATCATAAACCTACCTATTACATTAATTTTATCATTGTTATATAATTATTTTTTATGATGTTTTTTTTTTAATTATGACATAAATCTTAAATAGTATTCTTGATAAACAGGTATTTAATTATTCTATGTAAAACAAAAAAAATCAAAAACAAGTTTTATCAATAATATACAATGTTTTGTTTAAACATGGTCATTAAAATGATAAATACAACAAACATCATATTCAGAAATATATTGATATTAAATTTTGATTGAGCATATAAAAAAATATTTCATTATTATTCATCTTTGAAGTGATTAAAAATTTGGTAGCGACATTTTGGCATTAAGTTTAGTATAATGTTATGTAATAACATTATGCAAGATTATGGTTTGAATTTAATTTAATTCATTTGAATATCCTGTTTCAAAAAATACTTATATGTATATATTTTTTTTTTTTGACAAAGATTCAACATCTTGTCATATGAATTTCTACTGATTAGAAACTACACGATTGCTACTATTCACAGATTATAATGCCAAATCTCCCTAAGATGGATAGCCTCAATGACTTATATAGTATTTATATACTAGTTGCATGTAACACATGAGATCCAACTGTCGATAGTGAAGAATAAGTATCAAACTATAAACTCATAAATACAAATTATTTAATATTTTAAGATATTTGGTTTTCTATACAACACATGTACCTAGGTATGTATGTATGTCAAGATAGGATAGTATGGAGGTCAGTCATGTTTTCCTACCCGGAATATGAAAACAGCATGATGGTATGTATGTATGTTTGGAGATTAGTATCAAATTATTAAATATTCTTATATATTGTGAGTAGGCTACTTCTATACGAATTGTATGAAGCAATGTCGTCACTAAATTCAATTTTTATAAAATTTATTAAAACTAAATTGTCTAGTTGGGGTGTTTCGGCTTTTTTTGATATTTTTAAAAAATCTGGAAATATAGGCAGTTAAACTCATAAATTTATCATAAAAAAAATATTTTTCTTAATAAAAAATGTTTGAGAAACCCTGAATTTTATTTAAAAAAACTAATTTGAGATTTTTTATTTGTCTATGTTTATAACAAATTTCAGCGTTCTAGGTTTTATGGTTTCTGAGATATATGGAAAAATAAACCAAAATTTCAAAAGTTGATAACCCCTGACTGAAACAAAAATTCACACTTCTGAGTTTAAAAATTTTGTAGGCCTATAACTGTTTATATATTCTGAAAATTTGGGCTCTGTAAATTGAGCGGATCAAAAGTTATAAGGGGACACACACACACACACACACACACACACACACACACACACACACACACACACACACACACACACACACACACACCACACACACACACACACACACACACACACACACACACACACACACACACACACACACCACACACACCACACACCACACACACACACACACACACACACACACACACACACACACACACACACACACACACACACACACAGACACACAAAACTCACATAAAATGTTCTACTCCGAATTCTGAGTAAATCCATGTATGGGAACATATATGCTGCGAGTCCTCTAGTTCGTGTTATTAGCATGCAAAAAGTCCACTACACCTTACAAAATTTTCCTTCGTACACGCATCTTGGCTTAATAATGTCGATTCATTGAGAGAATTGAATTCTCATGAACGAATCGACAGTTGGATCATTGGATAGCCTAGTCTTCACACCATTTTTTTTAAACATAACCTACAAAAGTTTGGTAAAAATTTTAGTTACTTTTTTTTTAATATAATATAATGCAACTGGCTCAAGCCAGACGCAATTATAACTACAAACAAACCTATCCAACCTATTTTTACCAAACTTTTGTAGGTTAGGTTTACAAAAATGGTGTGAAGACTAATAGGCTATCCCCCTAAGATGTCCACAGATTATAATGCCAATACCTAAATCAAAACGTTACATAAAAAATAGTTAGAATATGGAATAATTATTATGAATAAATATGTAAAGTCTTTTTACCTACTCTGACATTTCGCCTAAATAGCACAGGGCATTTTCAAAGATTGCCTCAATAAAATAATTAAATATACTACCCCAAGATTCACATTTGGATTCACATAAAAATCCTCATAGCATATTTTGAATCGACACAAAATAGTAATAGACTACATATTCAATTTTAATATCAATTAAGTCATGCAATTTAAACAAATTTTCCAAATAATACGAGAATGTAGTTTTTAAGTGGACTATTTCATTTAAATATTTAAAAAATTGTAAGTTTTTTATATCTTCACTTATTTTAAATTTACAATAAAATTTAATTGGTTATTAACTCGAATATTTTTTTAATTGCATATACGCAAACATTGGATTTTTTCCCTGTCGGGAGTCAAATGATATTTTTATTGACAAGCTTTTTATCATCTCCAACTGGCGATTTGTCGGGATATTCCAACTGTCGATTTGTTCAAGAGAACTTTGTTCTCTTAACATATCGACAATGTTTCAAGCCAGGATACGCGAGAATTGTATGCAGGGTCTACTTTTTTCACGGCTTTTCCAACTTTGAAGTCAAAAAACACCAATTTAGAGGCTTCGCAGCATATACGTTCCATATACGGATTTACTCAGAATTCGGAGTAGAACATTTCGTGCGTCTGTGTGTATGTGTGTCCCGTATAACTTTTGATCCGCTCAATTTACAGAGCCCAAAATTTCAGAATATATAAACAGTTACAGGCCTACAAAAATTTTAAACTCAGAATTGTGAATTTTTGTTTCAGTCAGAGGTTATCAACTTTTGAATTTTTGGTTTATTTTTCCATATAATATCTCATAAACCATAAAAGATAGAACGTTGAAAATTGGTATAAACATAGACAAATACAAAATCTCAAATTAATTTTTTCAAAAAAATTCCAAGGTTTCTCAAACATTTTTTATTAAGAAAATTTTTTTTTTATGATAAATTTATGAGTTTAACTGTCTATATTTCCATTTTTTTTAAATATCGAAAAACGCCGAAACATCCCGACTAGATAATTTAATTTTCTATAAAAAAATATCAGTATTGTAAAAGTACATCTCAAAATTTTTTAAACAATTTTTATAAACATTGAATTTAGTGACGACATTGCTTCATACAATTTGTATGGCAGTCGCCTACACACAATATCTAAGAAGACTTAATTGTTTGATACTAATCCCCAAATGCTGTTTTCATTTTCTGGGTAGGATCAAAGGACTGACCTCCATACTATCCTATCTTGACATACATACCTAGGTTCATGTGTTGTATAGAAAACCAAATATCTTAAAATATTAAATAATTTGTATTTATGGGTTTATAGTTTGGTACTTATTCTTCAACTATACATACTATCGCTATCGACAGTTGGATCTCATGTGTTACATGCAACTAGTCGTATATGAATAACAAGAGTGCTTGAAACAAATTAATATTAAATCTTCTCTTATTATTAGACTTTTACATAATAAAAAAAGTTAGTTTCCGTGAAAAAAATCTGACAAAACAAAGAACTTCACTCCTATGAGTAAATTTACTGTTTTTCAATCAAATATGTCTATAGTTTATATATGAAAAACAATAATAATGGCATTTAGATACACTATATTTATTTCTAATTATCAAAACATACTTAATTTGATTTCTTGTTAATTTACGTTCCTATATTTAAATCTGATACCAAACACAAAATGTATTTTTTTTTATTGCAGATGATCAAGTGTATATGGACGATCAATCTCTACTAGATGAATATGTTCTGAACGACGTTGGAAAGATATGGGTTGGTCCAATGGGATCCAGTAGAGGCAGGGAATGGGTGTTTGGACAGTTTGATGATACAGTCCTTCCCGCTTGCATGCTGATGATGGACAGAGCTGATTTATCACCCGCACAGTTAGTAAATATATTAGTTTGATCCAGTACAGGTCTATGATACAGTAAGCAAAGTACAGAATGTTTACGTGGAGACAGAATTTCTGTAACTTAAATTTAACAATTGGATAGTGTATATGATACAGTGAGCCAGGTAAAATCTTAATGTATCAGTAAAAAACTTGACAATTTACAGCGTAGTGGGTGAAGGTTTGCACATTTACCATCCAAGCGAAAACCCCAATATGTTCTGTCCAACGACGGTATTATTCAATATTTTTACTGGTCATTCTAAAGAATGTTTATAAAAATGGTGCTTATACGATCTTGTATTGTATGTGAAATTTAGTTCTCATAAGAGAAATTCAATGTCTAATTTGAATAAACTCCTAAAAACTGTATTAAATTGATCAGAATGAACTGAAATTATTTCATTTTTAAAAATTTATTTAAATATTTCACAGCCGTGGAGATCCAGTGAAGATATCTCGTATCATCTCAAAGATTGTGAACTCCAACGATGATCAGGGAGTGTTGGTGGGAAGATGGGATGGAGACTATGAAGATGGCACAGCACCAGCAGCATGGACAGGAAGTGCCGCCATCTTGGAAAAGTTTCTGGAAACTCAGGAAGAAGTTAGCTATGGACAATGCTGGGTCTTTGCCGGAGTTGTTACTACAGGTATAAATTAAATAAATATGAAAATTCT
Source organism: Molanna angustata (assembly GCA_963576475.1). Lineage (NCBI taxonomy): Eukaryota > Metazoa > Arthropoda > Insecta > Trichoptera > Molannidae > Molanna > Molanna angustata. The sequence goes on along the minus strand of OY754978.1, from coordinate 9,793,847 downwards.
TATAGTTGTCCATAGAAAGAAACATGTTGTGACGATTTTCTTGTGACAGATAGAAAATATACTTCTTGAACTAGATTGATTTATTTTCCTATAAATTTTATAATGTGACGAACTCTTACCCTCCCTCAAAATAATAACCAGGCAATCTTCAATGTGAATTATTTTGAAGCATTGACAATAAAACATAATTCAACAAACGCAATGATAGATAGTACAAGAACTAATCTTAAACTTGATGGGTGAATCATTCCTTATTGAAGTTATTCCTTATTCCTTATTGTCTTAGTTGAATTTTATTTTGCTCTTATTACTTATTGTACTTCTCCTCTTTTGAAAACAAAATCATCAAACTGTTTATCCCTGAATATTACTTACTGTTAAATCTCTGATAAATGTTTTCAGTTTGTCGAGCGCTGGGAATCCCTTCTCGAGTGGTGTCCAACTTAGTATCAGCACATGACGCCAATGCTTCCTTGACAGTTGATAAATATTACGACGCCAACATGGAAGAGCTTTCGTTTGATCCCAACAATCCTATGGGGGAAGACTCAATATGGAACTATCATGTATGGAATGATGTGTGGATGGCAAGACCTGACCTTCCTAAAGGTATTAAATTGTTTTGAATTATTGATACCCTCCCCTCAGTACGCTGGAGGACGACCTCACTTTTTTAATGTTATAATTGTCCAGAAATTTGAAATCGTGGTCTGACTATAAATAAATTTCAATTATCAATGCACAAACGTCAGACGGCAGGATTATGTCATATAATTTATAAAAAAACAATAAATCAAAACTAGGACGTCACTACTAAGATGATCATAATAGTTAACAATTTAGGATGTCACGAATTGAATGGACAATTTAAAACACAATACTTGTCAATAAATAAAATCACGGTTGAAAATATCACAGAAAAAAAGTAGGTAGGTATTGTTGTCACAAAAATTATTATCGTTCTTTATGGGCACATATGTCTCGTCTCAAGACATGGCCATGCATGGGCACATCAAATGTCAAGACGGACGTCGTCGTTAGTTGATGGTTGCAGGATACCAAGGAAATGCTCCCCCTGTCCTAGACAGCAGCAGACGCTGGTTGAGTCACTGTATCGGGAACGGCAACAGCTGGACAGGTGTCCTCAGGGCGGCAGGGCAAGAGTGACACTGCAGGCTGCGGCTCAAGACGAGCGCAACTCGACGACACCGGAGCTCTTTCCGATTCAGGATCCGCTACTCTCCAGGCTGGTACCTTAGGACAGATGCCTCTTTTTTTCTTCGAATTAAAAAATAAGAAAAGCGAACAGATGAGGTCGCATCATTATCATGTTCTTTTCACATTTTTTTTAATCTAAGAGTTCCTAAAACAGGCTAATCTTAATCTTTTATACACAATTTCGACTTTAAAATTGCCGACCGCCGTGGCACAGTTGGTAAGCCGTTTGGTTTCTGTGCGGGCGTCCTGGGTTCGATCCCCAGCAGAGGAGAAGTTTATTTAAATTAATTTCTCACGCTAATTTTGCTTCTCTGGGCTGGAAACACAGGTTAGTCGGAAGAAATTGCCATACGGCAATAAACTCGCCACTTGCGCAGGGTGCAAGGAAATGTTCATTATAATTATAAGTTATTATTGGGTACGTATTAAATCAATATTAGGTAGGTGATCGAGAAGCAATAGAATACATATAATAGGTACAACCTTTATGAAATTCCTTATTGTCTAGTACCAACCACAATAAGAAATTATTGAAATATGATGGAAAAAATTACCTAATCACTTCTAAAAGTACGATGAAAACTAACGTTGAATTTGGTGATACTTTTTTCAAGGTTATGGAGGTTGGCAAGCTGTGGATGCCACTCCTCAGGAAAAGTCTGGGGACTTTTACCAGTGTGGTCCAGCGTCTCTAGAGGCCATCAGACAGGGTGCTGTGGGCTACATGTACGATGTTCCATTCCTCTTGGCTTCAGTTAATGCTGACCTCATGCGATGGAAAGAGGACCCAACACAGGCCATGGGTTACTCTAGAATTGACAGTAACAAATATCAGTGAGTTGCCGTAACTACATTTTTTAAATCAAACACACTTTTGAAAAATAACAATTTTTATGCTTAGCGTGCTTTTGTTGTTTTAAATTTTGTATTGTTTTCTCTCGTTATTACTCAGTTATAAAATGGCATTTTGTTCATACTTTTATAGTTGATTAGTAGAAATTGTAAATGGGTAAAAATTCAATTTCAAATAAACTTATTTCAACATCACAAACATTTTTGAATATTATACTTATTGAAACTTGGAGAAATTAAGATGATTTGAACACGAATAGTAACTGATAGTTGATAAAGATTACTGCATTTTTCATTTTGAATATAATTAATATAAATAATATGTATAAAGATTATATTATAATATGTATGAAGTATTATACATATAAATGTTTTATTTTCATCTTGCAAAATAAACAATTTAATAAATAAATGTATTTTCTTAGCATTGGTCGCCTAATCCTCACTAAACTACCCTTCATATTTGATCCGAATGGAGATACAGACCGTGAGGACATCACAGCACAATACAAAGCACCAGAAGGCACAGAATTGGAAAGACTCTCTCTCTACAATGGTATCAGAGGAAGTGAAAGAGCAAAAAGGTAACTTTTAACAAATATAAACTTAAGGGGGCATATCAACCTAAAAACCCCAATTTCAAATCAAATTTCTCAAATATGTTTAATAAATAGTATGTTTCTAGAAAAAATATCATTAGTGTTTTCAACATTTCTCTAGTGAATGTTCGTTACACAATTTTAAAATTCAACCTAAATTCCCCTAGAAAAAATATTAAAAATATCCTTTTATACAGCATTTTTTTAAAATTACTCCATAACTATGTGTCGTAGAGAAATAAATCAATTATATGTTTGAAGAGTGCATAAAATCAAAGTGAATGACTGATAAAGTTTTTTCATTTCAAGTCAGTTTTGTTCTTAAAATGCAAAAAATCATAAAAATTTGGGTTTACGATAATTTAAATCACGTATAAACCTTTTTTAACGCACGCGATAGTTACCCTTACTAACGCGTAACTTCATAGTGCATTAGGCGGTTTTAATATATCATGTTTTCAGTCACTAGATTTTGCTTTATATGTCCTCTTAACTGGATCATCATGGTAGAAAACCATTTTTTTATATTGTCAAATAAAGGATTATACAAATAGAATAAAATTATGACACATTACATTGGTTAGATATCTGACTCCTGAACGAAAGGTCCCGGATTCAATTCCCAGTGCAGACACAGTTTTTAATTTTAATTGTGTAACAATAAAAATATTAATCACTACATTATTCTGTTTTAAAAAGTCAATTGACTAGAACCTCTTCCAGAATTTTTGAATACATGAATGTCATAACTAATGAAATTTACTTGTGAGTGACCCACTTTCGAAATTATGTTATTAAGAAATAAAAGTATTTAATTTCACAGTGAAAGTTTTAACCTCTGGGCATGGGCGCCCGCAGGGGGGGCAAGGAGGGGCCTGCCTCCCCCCCCCTGGATTGATTGAAAATAGTCGAATGTTACGTTCGGCCCCCGCGCCTCTTTATCGGGCCGATCATTCTTTTCCTGCCGTCTGCATCAAAACATTACTAAAATATTTTGCCCCCGCCCAGAAAATTTTCAGCGGGCGCCCATGCCTCTGGGTACACAAAAAAAAATTATGAAAACTCATCTTAATAACAAATGGTGAACTGTCAAAAAACAATCTAAATATTTAACCATGATTGGTATTGTCACAGCTCCTTCTTAGTTTTCCTTCATAGTTTCATTTTCTTACATGGTCTACAATAATTTCAGATTTTATGCTGTACCCGATGAAACAAACGAAGATGTGGAATTTGATCTTATTGAATTGGAAAAAATTTACATTGGTGAACCGTTTAGTGTAACTGTGGACATAATCAATAAATCAGATCAAGTATGTAATCATTTTATGTGCAATTTTTTTTTTCTTCAAAATTGTTTGTATTCTAAAAAGACAAGCTGCTATAGATGAATTTATTACTTTTGATTATAAAACTCATATAACTTTGTGAAAACCACTTGTATTATTTGTAAACCTCACAACTGGTTAGTTTTGCAACATAAAAAAGAGTGCAATGGTGTGCGATGTCCTACATACTAATTCCAAAACATAATAAAATAACTTTCTTTTCAAAAAAAATTTACCAATGTCATTATATTTTTACATCCACATTATTAATATGTAAATATTTTTAAGGTTCGAACTGTGAAAGCTGTCCTTAAGGCTGGAAGTGTCTTTTACACGGGAATCAAAGCTGATCTAGTTAAGAAAGCTGAAGGACAATTTGTTGTTAAAGGAAATGCCAGTAAGTTGTTATCATAAAACTTCATAATTGTTTTACTATACATAATTGAATGTGAACATCATTAGAATGGTCTGAGAATTCTGAAGATGCTTCCCGATAAGCGATATTTCTAGTATCATACCTTCATGGATATTTCTATACTTTGTTGCAAATTAATTTTGATTCAGATTCCGGGGTATTCATTTGTATCTTGAAACATTCCTACATAAATAAAACTCTTTTATGAAATCACAAGGATGAATTCTCATCTCATTTTCAGAGGAACAAGTGAACCTCACTGTAGATCCCGACGATTACATTCCTAAACTTGTGGAATACTGTAATATGAAGATATACGCCATTTGCACTGTGGAAGAAACCAATCAGACATGGGCTGGAGAAGATGACTTCCAGGTCTTGAAACCAAGTATAGAAATTAAGGTATTTAAATCTAAGTAATATTAACAATTCATAGATATACCAAAGAATTCAAATAAATGAAATTTTGTGCACATTGTTTCATAACATAATTGTCACAATATTTTTTTTTGTATTAATACAATTGAAATTCATAGGATTGCTTTTTATAAAATAATCGGTCAGTCAAAAAATGAATGAAACTTATAAACATGACTTGATAGATTCTAAAATAAAAATGTATTTTACTCCTCACTAACCCAAGGGGATATAGTGGGGATTTATGATTTCGCAATTTTCAAGGGTATTTTTATTGCAGATTATCAACTAGTATCATGCTGAGATTGTATTCTGAAAGTTTCATCACAATGTATCTGTGTGTGTGTGTGCGCTATATTGCATGGCATGTTTATTTTACTTTATCGATTATATTTATAGACTAAAGTTCTCATTTGATTATTTTCAAATTTTTCATATTTGTATATCTGATACTCACTTAGACCCCATTAGATTTTGAACAATATCTGAATTGTACTTCTCAATTTTTTTAACTCTCAAATATTTCAAAAATTTGAAATTTTTATTTTCAAATTGGTAAAAAGACACATCACTTTCATAAAATGGCATTGAAGAATTATCAAGTTTTCATAATAAAATATTTAAATAATTTAACAAACTCATTTCATGAAAATGCTGAATATTTTCCATAAAAAGTTTGAATACTTTAAGAATGACTTGTTAGTGAGGAGTTTAGCATTGGCCACAACCCACTCGTTTTTTAATAGTAACACTGGATTATTTTGAAAAGAATATCAAAACATGCAGATTTTATTTTTGATATTTGCAAATATTTCAGTTTAACAACGAACCCGCAATGGGAAAACCGTCCATCGTAAGTTTGACTTTCAAGAACCCGTTGGACAAAGTGTTGACAAACTGCAAATTCCAAGTGGCTGGTCCAGGATTGGTAAAGAGGACAATAACAGTTCCACACGATGATGTCTCTCCGCATGCTGTACTATGGGCTGATGTACCAGTCACACCTTATGTATGAAACTTTTTACTATTTTCCTCTATAAAAATTAAGTCATTGTATAGGTGCACTTATTTATATTTTCTGACAAACTTAATATCCCAATAGAGATGAAGGGCATAATTTTCTCTGTATATTGCATCACTTGGATTTTCGAAACTGTTACTACAGTAGAGTCTCACTAATCCGGCACCAGTAAAAACCAGGGGGTGCCGGATTATTGAAGTGTTCGGATTACTGGATTGTATTGAAAAATTCAAGATAAATAAAATAAAGCATTTCATAATGTACTAATTCAATAAGGGAATATGCATTTATTTACTTCACATTTCTTTATGACAATTACATATCTTACTTATCTAATTTATCTTAATATAATCCTTAATTGAGGACTATTTCTTTGCAACTTATAGTCCTTGTTTAAAAACTTTTTCTCAGAGGTTTCGAAGAATTATAATATCCTTGGCAAATGCACTGTTTTCTTCAGCCCATGTTATACAGATATTGAAGCAATTAAATGCTTTATCTGATATTCACATATTTCTTCATGTGTCATCATTTGCCCTGTTTCTTCGGTCCCTTCAAACCAAGAATTTAAATGTTTCGCTTATCTCGAGTCCTCTGTCTGAAAAACTTTGCAACCAATCGGCAATAGATAGAACATCTTCTGCATCCCATTCTTCTGTTTCTTGTGATGAAGCATTCATCGTAGGCCATAGTTTTTTTCACGATGATTGAATTAAGTCAGGTGAAACAGAGTTCCATGAGTGAGCGAGGGAGAATACAACATCCTTCAAGTTCAATTCTTTGAGACACTGCTTTATGTCACCCCCCTGAGAAATAATGTGAAGGAACAACTTATTTTTATACAAGGACTTTACTTTTTGGATGACATTTAGGACTTTACTTTTCGGATGGTGCTGGACTACTGGACGTGCCGAAGTACTGAAGTGCCGGATTAGTGAGACTCCACTGTATATTTTTTCTCATACATAAAATTAATTAGTTATTTCTTTATTCCAGGGTGCCGGATCTCTCAAAATGGTTGTCACATTCTCTTCTAAAGAACTTCTCGATGTGACTGGAAGCACAACAATAGAAATATACTAAAATATTTACTATATTTATATTCTTCTTTCATACTTTTACTTGATTACTTTACGAGAAGTAAAAGTTCTACAGTTATGTCAGATTATCAAGAACAATTTATTCAAATTTGTGCTTAATTTTCCAATAACAATAAAATTAAGAGTAACTTGATGATTGCAATATTTTGTGCCATTTATATATTTTACATTATGTTATCAATATTATGTAAAAGTATACTTAGAATAGATATGGTAGAAGATGCACGAATGTAGAATAAACTCAGTAGAAATGAGGATATCAGACAAGAATGAATGATTGAAATATATAAAAATATGAATGTATATCAAGAGAGAAGAGTGTGGCATTTGGTTCTCTATCTGCCCAGAATAGAATGAAATATAAATATTTTGAAAATCAACCTTAAAGAATCAAAATTAATGTTACAATACCTACAGAACTAAGCAGTTCATTTTTAGGCCAAATATTAGAAAACTTAAGTCAAAAAAAAATACTCTTAGAGCACATGCAATTTTTTTTATACAATTTGAATAATAGATATTTGAAGTTTTATCAAATGTGTACTTAAAAAAATATGGTGTTTATAGTTACCCTAATGTATTTATTTTTTATAATCATTATAAGTTTTAAGTATGTATAAGATATTATCAATAAACAAATGCATAAAGATCAGTTATTTTTATTACGAAAATAAATATAAGGAAATTCATCAATTAATGAAAGCTTTGGTTAAATCCCTAATTGAACAATTCAAGATTTTATAATAATAAACAAATTTAAATATTTTGTAAAATGGGGATATTTATTATCTTTACGTCACTCAAAAAAATTGCCAACATTAAGAAAATGTTAATACTTAACTTCATATTTAAGAACAAATCAATTTAAATAGCCTTTGACTTAATGATGAGGAGAATGAGATAGTAAGAAATCTGTGATAAAACTGTATTGGTATAAAATATGTAAGTAACTAATTTTGAACATGTTATTTCTGAATTTGCATTAAACATTTGAAGAACTTACCTCAGAATCATTGTGGACAGTGAATAGATAAATAAAAACAAACATCATTCGAGGTAACAAATTAATTTTTATGTAATTTATAAAGAACAATAAAAAACACAAAATGTTTAACAATAATATTGCTTTGTTGGAACAGACAGTGAAATAGGGAATAATTTGTTAATATTACAGATTTTCAAATTAAAGAATACCGATTGCAATCCTATTCAAATTTCAGATGACAAACCAATTTGAATAACAGAAAACAAATTGTAATGCCGTTGTTACTTAAATGGCTCTTGTAACCTAAAATGGAGGAACATTGGCCAGAGTCAAATTAAATTCAAATTATAGAATGAATTGCATATTTGAATATTGTCCTAAATTCCTATAAATTAAACTAACATCTTATCTAATCAAGAATTCAAATAAATAATACAGAGATCAAGCTAAGATGCCAATATGTATAAAGGATAAGTGTAAAACATTAACTTATTTAAAAAGAGAGGGATTATGGAGGTTGAGGAACGTCCATAATAACTTTTCATTAAAGGTTTGTTGACGTTCATAAAGTCATGATCTATGAAACACACTCTATGAGAAATAACTTAAAAATTACATAGCAGCGGCATCTATGGATAATAATCTAAAACATTTTACAAAGAAAACAAAGTAGCACGATATTTAACTTACAGGTCACTCCCCCACTTGTTAATTGGTTGGTTGAAATCAAACTATATTTGTTTTTGAAAATTACTACATATTCTTTAATTTGAAAACCTCTTGTCATTCTTAGTATGTCTAATCAATTAACATACAGGTAATCTAAGTATACTTTATGTAAATTGATTTAAAATAACTAGACAAAATTACAAATGTTGCTACATAGTGCTTGGGTTTTTTTAACATTATATGAATTTGAAAAATCTCATTTTTGTCGACAAACAATTTTTGTAAAAAATTGATGAAATGAAGGCTAATGAAAAAATATATGACAATGTGTAATTGGCCTTTAGTGTCTCCTGATTATGAAAACATAATACCTCTGTCGATAATCAACATAACTAATTGAGAATTTGCCATTATTATAATATAAATTTATGATACACAAAGATTTGTTCTTTTTACTATAACAATAGGTAGGGGCAAGTGGTGTACCTATGAACGGGTGTACCTTCGAACAATTGCTATATCTAAAAAAACCCTGTGAATAATAACATGAAAATCCTCATAATTAATAGTTTTTATCATACTGCTAACACTGCTGTGTTCTCTAGTGTCAAGAATCAACTAAGTGTGTTTTGTGATTGAAAAACGTTTTTCATCATTAAAAGTAAGTTTTTTCAAAAATTTTCATAGTTTTTTTTTTGATAATTTTTTTTTATTTCAACTATTGTTTTATTTCACACTTTTATGTGTACAATCATCTACTTTTTACCGAAAACACCAATTTGAATAACAAAACCTAAATATTTTTTACTAAATTTTAAATGAAAAATCTCTATGTGTGTACCTTTGAACACATCAATAAGTGTACCTTCGAACAGCTTTCGAAGGCACACTCAGGTCTTTTTATGAGTAAAACAATATTTAAATATTTTGATATCTTTTATATTTTAGTGTCAAGAAGCAAATCATGTGTTAAAAGATCTCCCGCATCGACAGATTCTTAGAGAGAGTTGTAGAAGAATGTCGAAAAGGGTTGTCTGTCTTTAGAATCCATAGGTACCTACGTACACAACATTATTGAGCAAAACTATTTGTATTTTAAATTAAGTTTAAGATATTTACATTGCCTTTTTAATTCCCTGAATTGATTTAATCATAAATACTATCAAATGACAACATTTCAAATCGATCCGATTCTTATTTAATACTGTTCGAAGGTACACACCGTACTGTTCAGAGGTACACACCAGTAGTGTACCTCTGAACAAAAATGAATGTTTTAACATTTTTCTATTTTTTATTTAAAATAGTCGCAATGAAGTAAAATTATGAATGTTAATTAAAAGTAGAAATGTTATTTTATAAAATGAATTAGTTATTTTACGCGTCCTGTAAGCCAAAACTGTGAAATCTACGTTTAAAGTTAAAAAAATGTATATTGTTCGAAGGTACACTACTTGCCCCTACCTATCTAGTAAATTCATAGTAAAGGAATATGTGAGGAACATCATGAAATTACGCACCAAATATGTATAGTAAAATATTTCATTATAGTTTATTGGGTAGTTGAACAAATATTGTTAAAATTTTGCAGTTTTAAATATTCTATGGATTTCGATATTTTAAATATTTAATACCTATTCAAAATCACAAATAGACAAACTTCATAAGTAAATAACAAAAATAAAAATTCTATTGTAAAACAACCACATTCACATAGTATTTATAGTAATAGCAACTAAATTAAAAATAATATACAACCCAGATGAACTGGGAAGAGGACCAGCCAAAGAAGAACATATGGTTATAAAAGTGATTTTTTTTTAATTCAAAATTACTATTCAACAGCAAAAAAAGAATGGAAAGAGAAAATTAAATTTAATTATCTATGATATATCCATTCGTAAAACTACCAGCCTTGAAGCTAGATGTGGAAGGGACATTAAGAATCATATTGACAGATTAACATGAAATTAACAATAACCTCATTTTAAAAATGAATCAAACCTAATCTTCTAAAAACCTAATGCACATATTACAAAACCTATTTTATTATTATGCTTACATGAATTTCATACACTGTCAAATTATTAAGCTCTGCATGATATATTTCAAAGAAAAATATTTAACCACATTTGTGTTGATAACAAGGTAGGCTGAGTAGAATAATGGAGATCCAGAATTCCAGAGTGATAGCAAATAATTCTCAGACTGAGAAGATAGAGATGTAATGTACAAGAGATATTAGCAAGCGATTCTACTACCAGCCAGCATCAATAAGATATTATATTATTATAATCTTCATCATACAGCTGTAGATTACGAAGAAAGTTCAGCTGCACTTAAAAAGACAACGAAACATATTTAAATTTTAATGTTATTTTCCCTTTAATCAAGAAGTTATTTAAATGTATTTAAGTAGGACTTTTGATTCTTCAGTAAACAGCCAAATGATCTGTTACTTATTTATTTCTTTCTGTACATTGACCTGTCAATATAACAATATACAAAATTACCAACATCACAACTTCAACTTCATGGCTAGTATTTCAAAAGGTAATGTTTGTGGTCATTTATGGAAACAACTCAACATTTATAAACTGCATGAAAATGGATTTCAGAGTGACACATTCTAAAATATTAATTGTATTACGTAAAATTAAAACAAAAATCTAAATGTATTGAGCACTACACACTACTTAAGACTAGACAAAAATACAAAAGATGTAAGAAATTTTACAAAATACCCTATACACCTACCTACTAATTTACAATTTATTGTAAATATGTAACTATTTAAAAAAAGTAGCCGTACAATTATACATATTATAAATAATATGCAGTGCATTATATTAATAATACAAAGGTTTTGAATGGGATTTGATTGAAAAGTATTTATGGATTTGACAGTAACTTTGTGATATACTTACCATTATTATGGTAAATAAACACACCAGAAATTGATAAATAATCACATTTTTTTATAACTATTTCCTATACACTCAAAGTTGATCATTAAAAATCAAAAACAAAAAACTCTCGCTCAAATGTAGGTGATGTTAGATTAATTTGAAACACAAATTTACAATCAGATTTGGAAAATCAATATACATATAGTTTCGGGCAAATAACTTAAAATTTTTTGTCGCAGAGGGGGGGTGGTTAGCACATATACTGACCAACCAAGCAAAAAGTTACAAATTTGCACTCTGCACACCCCACGTAACATTCTCAAGGTATTTGCCACTAACTGTACAACTCATAACGGTAAAATTATTAATCAGGTCAAATTAGAGATGGGCCCTGAGTCAAATTGAAAACGCTGTTCGTTATCGCCAAGCGCTATTTTTTTTGTATGTGATTTGACGTTTGTTGTAGAAATTTTTTCTACAATAACAAACAACAAACGTCAAATCCCATACAAAAAAAATTAGCGCTTGGCGATAACGAACAGCGTTTTCAATTTGACTTGGGGGCATGGTCACATATTATGTAATATTGCTCAATATTAACAAAAATATACAATTTCAGCCTTAATCAAATAAATGTACTGCTATTATCTAAACAAATCCATACTTTACTTTATATTACTTCTCGGGCAACATGCGCCCAATAACAAGTTGACACATTCTGGAGTCATACAATCTTAATCGTCTCCCAGATCCAGACTGAAAGCACAATTAAAAACTGTGTCTCTACCGGGAATCATACCCGGAACCGGTGGATCAGCAGTCAGATATCTAAACAACTGAGCCACGAAAGCCGACAACATAATAAATTATATAAAAACCGTACGTGATATATTCAAACTTAAATTCAAGCCTATTATTAAATAGGTACATGAAAAAATTGAACACATTTTCTAGTGTGACTCGATGAATTTCATTACTATACATTAAATATATATATTGGGTCAAAATATGTATATATATTTATAGTCTTTTTATATACCTATCTTATAAATTATAAAACTTTAGAAAAGAAAGACGAGGGGTACATAATAATCGATTATTAAATTAAATTATGTCAGTTTATCTACGATCCTTTGGGTCATATACCAAATTAACAGTTTTAAAAATTCATTTTTTTATGAATAAATTAGCTCTCCAAATCATCATGTCTAAATAATCCTGATTAATACTGACACCCATTTTACACAGTTAACAATGTCATTTGCAAAACCCCAAAACAAAAAAATGACTATCACGAGCTTTACTGTTTATTTTGATGTAATATATGTGTACCTATGTTAACCGACATATAAATTTTAAGTTTTAATGCCAGGAAAAATTCTTCTTCATTTAGTAGAAGAAGAATATTTTTTTTTTGCCAGGAAAAATTCATTTATTTTATTCAATATAATTTGTATTGAGGTTTTGTTATTTTATGTTTAATATTTAATAAGATTGTATTTATTATTGTTATGATCATACCATACATTTTCATATAATACACTAGATGTCGCAGTTAGCAAATTTTGTATGTATCTAAGTGGGGCCTTTTTCAGCGGGACTTTTGACTACAAGGTGGGCAGACCACATTGTTTTTCTATAGAAAATAACGACTAATGTGAATTGTTTTCGGATTTATTTGTCGAAAAAAAAAATGCTTTGTTCATTAAAATTTAGAGAACAGTTATCTAGGAAGTGTTGAAATGTATGGAAAGCTGCAATATGTTGCCAACCAAGACGTCAAACAAACTCACTAATTGCACGGAATACTCCATCTAGTATATTATATGAAAATCTATGGATTATACCAATAATATTTGATAATTTTACAATGCTAGATTTGATTTACGTAATGTTGCCAGTCTTCATAATGAAATAATCCTTAAACATTAATAAATTCAATGATGGTACTACTTTTGGTGCATTAAACATGATTGAACTTCAAACTGTAAAAGGTAAATTATTTTAATTTTATGTAAATATATCATTATAAATTATCTATAAACAATAGACACATTACTGTGTATATTATGTAATAATTTAATATTAATACATATTCGATAACCGTTTTCTCAAATTCAAAATAAATTATTGCATTGTAAAAATTAGGTATAATATATTTTACAATATAAAAACAAAATATTCACTTTGTTTATTGCATTTTGTATGCTTTTGAACTGCTGTCTATTGAAAATTTACACACTTGATTGTAGACTGATGAAAACTTGTATATAAAAAGATAGACCACTCCCAGATAAGCCATTATCACAACAGTGAGAATGAGATCAAATATGGCCGGCTTCACACTGAAAAAAACATTAGATCATGGTCAATTTCGCAGTGTCAACTTTTCTTCACATGCATTGAAATGAAGAATAAAAAAATATTTCACGTCAGTCTGTCTAGATTGTTTACATTCATACTGCCAATGTCAAAAGCATAATGTCTAACGCAGTTGTTTTATACAGCAAACAAATTCAAATACAGAACATACATAATATATTGTGAAAAGATATAAATGGTACCTACATTAAAAAATGGTAAATGGTACACTAAGTTTGTATGAAATATAAAATTGTCTAGTTTTATCAAAATATCACAAGTTCTAACATGCATTGTTATCGGTAATACACAAATTCTGAAAGTTTCAAACCTCTAACTGATCGGGAAGTTAGTTAAAAATCAATTGCAAAATTCCAGTACGGACAGACGGGTGAAGTTGAATAAAAATGTGTTAAAAAGACAGTACACTTCCCATTATCTAAAGTACATATTTATTTCTACCATTTTCAAAAAAAAACAATACATTCACTAAAAAATATATTTTAACAGATGTAAATGCATGTTATGAAAAATTGTTTAATTTAAAAATGCTAATATTTACGATGGACGTCCTTTAGAACTAATTCTAAAAAATTCAAGCATTTCAAGCATTACATCACATTGTATCTGTGTGCGTGCTGTATACTATGTGGTATGAGCTATGTACAGCGTGTTTTTTCTACTTTATCGATTTTAGATAAAATACTCATTCGATTCTTTTCAAATTTTGTAAATTTGTAAGAAAAAGGATGGTGTGTTGATTTATAAAAATGTTTTTTGTCATGAGTTTTTATGTTATGTGTATAGCTAACGAAGAAATGGTTCATAAAAGGTATGATACTATTTAGAACAGTGTTTCTCAATTATAATTATGTGTACCCCTGGAGATACAAAATAATAATCTTGAGAGTGCATGTTACTAGCTGTGGAACTAAAACGAATCTACAAATACTGATTATTTATTTTATTTAATAATTATATTATTAATCAATGTACATAAATACAATAAATCGGTGTTTAAATCGAAGATTTTTTAGGGCTCCAACTAAACCAATGAGGCATGGAAAGCTTCAAGCATTGACAAGTCTATATTGTAAAGTGAATAAATGCAATCATTGTTTCTAATTACAACAATAAGTAAAACTATTAGTGTATATACTTACTTGTAAACATTAAGAGTGGCAGATGTTGGAGTATACGTAGAGAATTCTGGATCTCTCTTGTCTGGTACGTAGTTAGATATGGTGACATCTGAAACGAACCTCTTGAGAGCGTCCGAGAGTGAGACCACCAAAGGACTGTTTGGCTGCGAAACAAACTGTGTGGCGCGTGGCTGCGACGTCAGGAACTTCATCCACGACTCTAACGAAGAACTGTCCACTTTCTACAGAAACAACAAATATTCAATAAAACAAATATGATCACAATCTAGACTCGAAAGCCCATAGCCATGACCTAGCAATAAGTCATATTATGTCTTTCAGTGCTTCCATTTTGTTTCTTACAAAAACATAGTATAAAGGAAAAATAGATTTAAAAAAAATAACAAATATAAATATGAACTAAAATGCTTAAAACAACAAAAAGACAAATTATTAATAATTCAATACTACTCTGTGTGAATTCATACACTACTTCAGAACAGGTTAAAAGTAAATGTTGTGTTTTTTTGGTAAAAAAAAATATACCTGAATAAACTTACCAATGAGTCAGTAAAAATGTCACTGTAATCAGAAACTGATACATTATAAATGTATCCAGCCAGCGCTTCGGCCACTATCTGAGTGTTGGTAGTCAAAGTCTTTATATTGACATTTTCCAATGTGTCTAACATAGAGCTACGACTGAAGGATTTATGACTCTGAAAAATATAAACACACATAAATATAAGACACACATAACCATTTTGTTTATTTTAAACATCATAATATCAGTCCTCTTTTGTCCAGTAATGGATATAAACCTCCCCCTGAGATCTCCAAAGGTCTCTATCCTGAGCAGACCATATCCAACCACTTCCAGCGACTCATTTCATGTCATTGGTCCCCCTTGCATGAGGCCTTCCAACACTTCTTCTGCTCATTCTAAGTCGCTGTTCCAGCACTTTTTTGGTCCATCTGAAGTCTGTAGTTCAAGTGACATGCTCTGCCTCCACTTCTTAGAATGAATAAAAGTAATGATCCATAAAGTCTCAAACCTTCAATGCGCTCAAAGTAAACGCCGGTAATCTTCTGATGCTGAACCGTTCGTGTTCCCATGCCAAATTTTCATCTGCCAGGTTGATCTTCTTGTGCATTCCGTCCACGTTGACGCTTCCCAACAGCTGGGCGGACTGCTTCAGCTGCTTGTAGAACAGGTTGGTTGGACTGCCATCTTTAGGTGGTTTGGACACGTGCATGATGAGGGAATCGCTCGTTGAAAGGGAGTCCAAACAGAGGACAAAGGCAGCATCCTACAAAACATGATATAAATATTCATCATACAAAAATAAATCAAAATAAGATGACTGAAGCTTAACTATACATAGGGCAGGTATTTGAGTTGGCCCTTGGGAGTTCAACAAAAATATTGCATCTTTCAGTACCTAATCTTCCCTTAAATATGTCACTAAACGACAAATATTTAACTCAACGTTTCTGGCGGATCGCATGTCTAAATCTTGAGTTAAGTATTGTTTCTAGTCTTTTATCGCCAGGTGGCGCACTAATCACCGTAAGCTTTAATGTTTTATTTCATTTTACTACAAATAACTATGCATGATAATAATTATAATCATGATTTATTTTTGTTGTTAAAATAAGACTTAATATAGAAGTGGTTCATGTATTTAACATTTATTTTCTTTTTTATATAAATGATAATGTATTGCCTGACAACAAACGAAACAGACTGTCAGCCAGTCAGGCACGCATTTTAAAACTTTATTTTTGTGATGTTTTTTCATCCCACTTTTTAAAATGATCCATCCTGTTTCTATATAGTCTGTGTATTCCTAGATGTTCTATAAAAGATATTATTTTACCATCATCACTTAGTTCCAGATCCATCTGTAAAATAAACATACATTTTGTCACTACAATGATTGATTTTAATAAATATGTAAAATTGATAGGTATAAATATAGCAAAAATTGAAAACGTACCCTGCTGTGTAATGAAACAAATAAAATAATGTGGTGTTATAATAATAAAATAATATTTAATCACAGCTTCGCGTCACGTATCATTTAAGGTTATTGACAATGTGACAGATGCGTTATAGACAATAATCACAGAAAATGTAAAATATGTCTATAGTTGAAGATTACGAAACTGACATTTCATTTTGCACTGTTATACGCAAATGAAATTTAATCTCCCCTTAACTTTTATCTTGGATTGCTAAATCCAACGATTTCAGGGCCAAGTCAAATACTGGCATATCATAGATGAATGACTGCAATATAAAACAATTAAAACCACTTTTTTACATAACATTTAACACATTTTTTAATAATTCCATTGTTTTAATGCAACTATGACCAGTTTCCTGCTATGCACTTTTTCATGTGAATTATTAAAAAATATTTTATTTCATATTCTAAATTAAAATTCAAATGGAATTCCATCAAATCTCAATTTAATAACAGTTTTTAAGATTACCAAAATTACTCATATTACTTTTCGCTATTTGCATCTTGACTATAATATGACGGTTAGCCAATTTCAGTAATACAGATAACTGGTTAACCTTTAAATCACATTCAACTAACGAAAATTAAACCAATCAGAATTTAATGACACTCAAATCCTGATACCATTACTTATTTCACAGAAATTTAATATAGCAACTGTTCAAATAATTCAATGTCACTAATTATTTAAAATTTGTTTTCCCCAACTATAATTAAAAATCAATTATATCGAAATAAAGCTTTCACCAACTAATTAGTAGCAAATTTGACTAAATGAATTTTAGTATCTGACCACTTTATAAGATGTTTCTATTTTGTCTATGTTAACAGTGTTAATATTTATTTATTAAGATAAAAAACAATTACACATCACACATACACATTTTTGTTTTATGCATAAAGTTGATGTATATGTGTAGTCACATTATTTTTCACATAGGAGTTACAAACAAAAATAAGACAGATTAAGATACAGATAAAAGTAATAAAACATAGTAATAACTCTTTTTATAGCTGTAACATAAATCGAATGAATGATTTTGTTTACTACAAACCTGTATCAATGAACCATCGACTGCGTCCAATTGATCCTCAATCCATTTCTTAGTTGAGTAGTAGTTCATTCTCGCCGCTCCGGTGAGCAAGAAGACTAGATTGACAGGACCACGAGTGCTGGGTGAGGAGTACAATTGGGAAAATATTCTTGCGAGCTCCAGTAGGACTGACACACCCGATGCATTAGAATCTGCTCCCGTAGCCAATTCCTAAAATACACAATTTTTTATTGTATTAAATATCTAATATAAATCAAATACTCTTTCCATAATAATCTTCATTGACCAAAGAACCAGCGACACTACTTCCTCATCTTGTAATGAGTTGATAAACCTGTTTATAAAACGACACAATATACATAATTATTTCTATTCAACATACATACATACCATCACACCTTGTCCGCCACGGCATAGGCAAATAGAACTGAACGCCTCGTCAACATTCATGCATCGTCTCATACATATTCGTCTTTTGTTTACGCTTCTTTTTTTATAATAATTATTAAAAGAGCCGACTGGCTCATGACAATAATTTGTAGTCAACATTGTAAGTTTCATATAGTAGTTTTTCAAATAAAACACTTTACTTCAGTTCTTGGAACAAAGTCTGGTTTTCAATTCCCGTTGGCATGCTTTTTCATTCCTTATTTTTAGTTGTTCTGACAAATTATTGTAGTCAAACAGCCTTTTGCACATTGTTCTTTAGTATCTAATTTTTTTTGTAGCTTTCTCTTTTTTTTTGTAGTGTGTTGTAGTTGTGGATTTGTGTTCTCTTCGTAAGTCTTAGTTCAGGGTTTTCTATTTTCCTATTTTTATTTCATGTATTAGTTTTAATGTTTCATACTGTGCCATCTTCTGTATGTTTATTTTCTTTTATGTATAAGTTTTTGGATGGTGTATATGCATTTAGACCTTACATTTCCGTCTTTCAGTATATCGTTCACATTGTCGTGCCATTCTTTTCTTGGAAGCCCCCGACCTCTTATTCTGTTCCCGTCAGCTTCATATATTTTCTTTGTCAGGCGTTCCTCATTCATTCTTTTCAAGTGACCAAACCATCTCAGTTTGTTAACTTTCATTCAATTGACTACATCTTTCTCCAACTTATATTGTTTACTTGTGTCCTCATTTCATACCCTCATTCTTCTTAGTGATCTCATTCAATGTTCTCTTTAATGGCAGCAGTTGTTGTCTGGTATAAAAATAATGCATTTGTAAAATAAAGAACTATAGAACTCAAAATAGTTAACATAAAATAAACCTAAGTAGGTATGACTTATCGGAATGGGAGGTGGTTTGCTCATCTAACGACCAAGCTAAAAAAAAATTGTGTTCTGCGTAGCCCACATGATTGTCCAAGATGTTTGTTGTTAACTATAATATTATATTATAAGAAATCAAACAATTTGAGAGTGTTCACGAACTTATACGAAGTGTTTGTTTAATTCTGGTTGAATGGGAGTTCATTTTTGATTGGCATTAAACCTGTAAAGGTACGAAATATATAATTTTTGTATCTAGTTTCTGTACTAAAAGTAATATAATTTTTGACAATCTATTACTGTAAAATATGAGCATAATAAATTAAGTCGGTTTACTAACGGGCGCTGCCGCAGCAGAATCGTAATGCGCCACCACAGCAATGGTGGGAACCTTGCTATTCTCCTTGTGGCTCTTCCCAATCATTTCTTGACCCATCAACTGCCCGTGTAAAGTTGTCACCTTCGAGTCTTGCTTCTGATTGCTTGCGCCGGATATCACTACAAATTATAAATAATTTATTAATTTAAAGGAAATATGTGAGGTTGATGATATCATCAGATGGAATAGGCAGCGAAGAACGGACTGGTATGGTCACATCCAAAGGATGAACAGCACCAGACTTCCTCATATTATGCTGCACAATCAGTCTCACGGAACTCTCCCTTGCGGTGGACCGCCTAAAATATAGAGGGATAGCTGCGAGTCCACTTCGCAGAATAAGCAAACCTCTTTGAAACAGACCCAAAGATCTACATAAAATAACAAGAAAAATTGTTAATGTCATATGAATTTTGTAAATACCATGAATATTTTTTCATATTGTTTTATAAAAAAATTATCCACAGAAAGACTATTATAAATATTCTTTTGAGATGTGGTGTTGGTGGAAAATGATGCCAATACTAAATGAACCTCCACATATAGAGGATCATCTGTCATCAACATACTCTCAGCGCACCATTGAATTTTTTTCCTATGAAAACTTCGAGAAGCTTGTAAAGTCCGAAACAGGATCTTCAATCACCAAAGACCTTCTATCTGTCCATGACTGTCCACATAGAGGCAGACCATTCGTCGAGTGATCGAGTGCAGCTGCTATCCTTAGTCGTGAAGCCAAGGTGAAAGAAGAGATATGAATATGTAAACAACATTTTCACTAGGATTTTCTTAATATAAAAATATAGTTGACTAAATACTATTTCAAGAAACATAAAATAATTATGAAAAAGATCCATTACCTATCTGATAACCATTAGCTGAGGCTAAATTAAACAAGGCATCAGCAGCACTGCCTGTCTTATCGTCTTTAGTAAAACTGACTGCCAAGTCCTGGACAATTCCGTTCATTTCCGATGACCACGGAGCAAAATAAACTGGAACGGATATATCTTGAACTGCCATAGCATTTTCCAATAGATACATATGCTAAAAAACAATTTTTAAAAACATTGAAAATTTTTGTTTGCTGTATTTTTTTTTAACATTACGTGTTTAATTTAATTCCTATAACTTATTCATCATAGTTTATTATATAATATAAGTCAATACCATTTCAGTAATAACTATTCACATTGGCACTTTCCTGGTTTCAAATAGACCTGATTAAATATTTACATGTTTGGTTTAATTACTTACATACTATGTAATATATCAAAGATTATAATTTAAATAACTCACAAGATAAGTAATCAATATTCAATTATAATCAATACTCAAATAATGACCATAGTGTATTGTACTAATCTTTATGCAGACATCCCAAAACCCTATCAAAGTGTCGATTAGCAAGCTAATACGTAGTATTATAAAAATCAACGAAAAAAAAAATTAGTAAATGGTCGCTTTTAAATTAATTTAGGTTGGCGGGTTCTATAAAGGATTTTTTAAATAAACTCCATGAAACAGCTGTAAACAAAATAGTCTGATATAAATTAGGTCAGAAATATTTCAGAAGGTGACTAATCCAATTATTATAAAACCAACATGTCAGAGTATCATTTTACAAACTATTATTACACATATAAGGTATCACAAAGGATATTTACCTACTTACAAATATAATAAAATACAACATTTATAAAATAATGATTGTTGAATTTCACACATTTTTCATACTTATTTATTTTTCAACAAAGACGACTTTTACTGAAAAACATAATATTTGTCATCAGAAAATTATATCAGAAAAATCAGTGCATTGTAACTCATATACCAAATGATTTTCATGTGAAAAATCAGTATAATTTACTCCTAACATCAACGTTGGCGGCACAGCACATTGTGAGCCATGGCCTCATCCAGAATTTTCAGCCATTCAGACCAGTCCATCACCATCATTTTAATGCATTAAATAAATGGAAAAATCACATAGCATCTCAATTCTATTAGAGGTTTAATTTTTTAAGAAATTTACATCCTGTTTATTTACAACTGGCTAATATTTTATCATAACCTATAAGAAAACAAAAAACACAGCCATCCAACCTTTGACCTTAACCAAATTTCTGAACTTTGAATGTTGCAATAGAATAATATACATGTATCATTGAAGAATACAAATAACCAGGTGACTTATTTTTAACATACCTCTCGTTCTAATTCTGACAAACTATTTAGATCACTTGGCAATAGGAGCAAGACAGCTCCAGCCTTTGACCTGATGTCTAAGAACTGGTCAACGGTAACGTCCTGTAATCTGGTAACAACACAATGACGAGAAGTGCTCCAGCCAGCCAACGATCGACCTTCCAAGTTGACAGAAGAACTCCTGCAACCTACAAAAATCACATGACATAAAAATATTAACCACTGTTGAATAATCAAATATAAATTTGTGTGCGATATAATACAAGTATATCATCACCGTGCATTACACCGTGCAGGTCATACTGCTGCATACGATACACAGGGAATTCGTGAGATGCAGCTACAGGATTCACCGGCGAAATAATGATAAATATAGGTAAAGCAACCAACAAATAATACGGCAAGTATCCACGGAATAACTCCGCAAAACTATCTGCTTCTTCTATCCACATTTTCAGTTATATTATCACACAATACTTATCAATGTAATGAGGTCCCTGTTTCTCACTCTCACAAGTCACAAACGAAACGACCGCACGTAAATCGGTATAATTAGAAAAAATAATGTCATCCAACTGTCACCGCAAGTCGCCACAATCAACTGTAACAGTTGCCATTGTAAAAAAATATGAGCAAAGGCGCGAAATATAAAGTTAACGCAAGTTAACGTGTGATTCAAACTACCTACTTTATTGAATTCAGATATTTATTGAATACCCTATCTCTACAAATAATAATATGGATCATGGCCTGTTAGTTAAGACATCTGACTTTCAAACCATAGGTTCCGCATTCAATTCCCGGTGGAATCATAGTTTTCTATATGTTATTCAGTCTAGATTTGTGAAACAAGTAACATTATAGGTAAGAGATTTTTAAAAACATCTCTATCAGAGAATATGTTGTTAATTTATCTTGCCTCATTTACAATCATGCATTTCCTTATGATTTTTATGGTCAACTTTTCATTACACTCTTGCATACTTCCTTCATCTTTTCGGTATTATATAATATTGAGATATACTTTTATTATTATTGGGAGTGGTTCTTTTGTAGTCCCTGCACTGCGACCATCTTGATCTATTGTGCTGCTCCATTTATTGGTTCATCTTAATAGCAGCTTGGTCTCTTCAATGAATCCCAGGATTCTGCTAGTTGGGATGCCCCCTAGGTCCTTGGGTTTTAGTGTATATGCCCTTAGGTGTTTGTGTCTGGCTTCCAAAAATGCTGGACATTCACAGATCACGTGTGAGGCAGTTTCTTCCTCATATTGACACCCTCTGCAGTTTGGGTCTTCTACGATCCCCATTATGAAGTGGTGTCTTTTAAGATGGCAGTGGCCAGTGAATAAACCGGTAATGGTTCTTAGTTGATTCCTGCTTAGGTTTAGCAGTTCCCTGCTCCTCTTTTTGGAGGGCCCTTCGATGAATTCTTTGGCCTGTCGTTGACCATTACAGGTTTTCCAGAATTCTATGTGTTGGATTGTGATCCAATCCTTTGTCGACTTTTTGATTGTCGCTGCAGGTAGCCCAAGTAATGGTTCAGGTCCTATAAAAGGAGTCCTTGACCCTATTTTAGCTAACTTGTCTGCCTTTTCATTGCCTTCTATTCCTCTGTGGCCAGGAACCCACACTAAATGAACTTTGTTGTGTTCTCCAAGCCTTGTGAGATACGTTAGGCAATCCCATACCAGTTTTGATGTGAACTGGCTTGATTCAAGTGCCTTAAGGGCTGCTTGACTGTCTGATAGTATATAAATATTCCTGTTTTTATAGGCTTTGTTTATATTCTCAAGTGCACATTCTATTATGGCATAGATTTCTGCTTGAAATACAGTTGGATATTGTCCGAGGCTATATGAAAATTTGGTTTTTGTTCCCCAGCAATGTCCTCCTCCTTGAGATATACTTAGTTCCAGGTAGAAAATTCAAGTAACAGGAATAGAAATTTCACATTAATTAAAATGCTGGATAATATTTACATAATTGTATTTTTATTTTATGATTTACTATATTGTATTAATTTGTATATAATAATTATAATGGATTATGTCTGTCTACAATATTATTTAATATTTTCTTCATCTTTTATTGTATCTCTCCTTCAACAAACCAGTCTCACAGCCTTAATACTCTGATCTATTATTTACTTCTTACCCATTATAACTCAAGCATGAGGTTGGTCACAGTTTAGCAATATTCATTTAATTCACCGTTTCAGGGTGACAATTGTTATGCAATTTCACATATAATGTCATCTACACCATCAAATTTGGCTATTAAAAACACAAATATATAAAACAATATATTTCATAGGTAATACGTATTTGGCGATAGCAACTTATTTTTTCCTATTTCTTTGGCACTGGGAGAGAAAGGAATATAGATTGTAAACAGTGGCAGACCTAATCAATTTATCACCAAAGAGTATATAATACCTACGGATATTTATCACTTCAGCATTGAATTGATTAGTACATGTAAATTGTTCATTGTCTGTACTTGATTAACCCTGGACTGCATACCCTTTTTCGTACATTGTTACTGCATACTGGGGTAATAAATTACCCCACATAGTTTTTATGATCTTCTTTTCAATATTATTAGGTACCTACCTCGAGTTTCTATTCTAAATTTATCAATGATTTGTTAAGTAGGTAGCCTGCCTACCCTAAAGTTTTACATTCGATTTTTGATTCATTTATTTAGATTTAATAAGTTATATTGTTTGCATAATAGGTACGGCATACAGTTTATTTACATGTTTTTTTTATATTTTTTCCGTTAATTTTTCCGATATTTTTTATAGTTATTATGTTATCCAGGGTGGAGACGACTCCAACAAATAAAAGATCATTACAATTGGTACAGCCGTTCTTGAGTTATAAATAGTCTAACTAACCCGATTTTGTTTTATTTATATAGATATAAAAAATTAGTAACAAACACGACTAATTAGAAAAACTGACGAGTAATTGAAAATATGAAGACTTATTGTGAAAATTACGAATAATTAAAACAAAAATTACAATTTTGAAAATTATGATTAGCCAAAAAATGCATGTGGAACTGCATACTGGGGTATTTTGTTACCCCAGAGGCATCACAAAATCGCACACGCTTACTTAATTATGGTTAATCATATAATGATGTGTAGATTCAACATTGATTATTTGAAAATATGTACTTACCTATAATTCAAATCATCAAAAGAAGACAAAACCAAGTATATAGTAAATCACATAGGTTTGAATCAGAAAAAAGATAGCAGTAAAATAAAATACTTGTGCTTTTGATGAGAATATTGAATTGATATACATATATCATTAATATTGACTGAAATAATAAAAATACTTGTGCTTTTGATGAGAATATTGAATTGATATACATATATCATTAATATTGACTGAAATAATAAAAATACTTGTGCTTTTGATGAGAATATTGAATTGATATACATATATCATTAATATTGACTGAAATAATAAAAAATGATGAGCAATATATAATTTATGAATCAAATAAATTTATATTTATCTTTATGGGAAATTAGCCACATGATTTTATAAACATAATATTTCCAGACTGAATTATTATAGTTGCTGATCAAGATCAATATCTATCAAAATAATATTTATTTATCGTAATGATCAAAATGAAAGGTCATAAAATAAAAGTTTTTGTTATTTTACAAATTTCTTTATTGGTGAAAACAGTTGGGCCAAGAAAAAATAAAATTATAATAGTCTATATTTTCATAATAAACTACATGAATAAATCATTCAATTAAGATGCATAAAAGGAACTTGTCACACATCGTGTTGGCCCAATATATAAAATAAATACTACAATAGACAAAGAAAATATGATTATAATATCATTGATGTTAAATTTGTACCCAAATATTATTTTATCAGATAATTTAAGCTCGTTATATTGTTATGGTTATTCAAAGAATAAACATAACAATATAATAGAATATTGATAAATTAAATTTTTGTAGATGACATATACATAGCAGATTAAGATACAAATTTAACATCTTACTTCATAAAAAAATGTCAGCTTACAGCTTAATTTAATGTACAATATATGTTTGGCATTTTTATTCAATAAAATCACACAGTGTCAGAACATAAAGCTTAAATATAAAATAAAATAATGTCAATAAAAGTAAAAATCACATTTTTATTCACTTTCGCTGTAAGAATTTTTATTCAGACTCAATGAATCTGGATAGGAACCCATGTTCAGCGATGTTATCAGCAACCATAAAGAGTTCAAACAGTTTTAAATTTTCTATTTCCTATGAACTTTGTACGAATATATTTACAGACCTAGAAATTTATCTATGCATATGACTGAGGTTTCCATAGTGGTTCTGGGAGTTGTTAGTAAAATAAGTAAAAACCCATGGACTCGTTATTGTTTTTTTTTTTATATTAAACTGTTAATGTCACTTATAATGTTGTTTCTTTTACAGAATGGAAGTTCAAGCTAATTATTGTTATTATTACATTTATATCCACATATGGCATATCCCACAATGTGAGGTAACCAGCACTATTAAAATTAAGCAATCAATAGGAATGTGTGGCAATTTTCTCTGCCTATCCCATAAACAAGTCATTAAAATGTAATTTTTCACATCACTTTTTATTGCTAATTCACTGTCACAACCTTGTGTCATTGGAATCACAACAATTAATTGACATTTATAATTTCAATAGGGGGACATTCTCAGGGTAAAATATGATGGCGTTTTTGACGTTTGGACTCTCGTCAAGTACCTTAATTATTAATCGGGGAACATATGCTGCACTTCATTGTGTACATCATCTGTTTCCCCATACTTAATTGTCAATAACTACGGAACCTCATGAGAGTCCAAACGTCAAAAACGCAATCATACGCCCGGAGTGCAGTTTCATTTTCTGCACACACATATATAATTTTGCAGGTCTGTACTTCATTGAATATAAAATACCAGGAAGGAGTATTGTGGTGAATGCTTGAATTAATAAAACTTATATAGAATTCAAACAAATTGCCAATTCAAGAACTAAATATAGTCAAACAGGAAACGGCAAATACTGTTTGCATTTGAATCTCACATTAATTCAATTAAATGGTCCTTCTTGATATTGAATATTCTTGAAATCAAATATTTGAATATAGTAAAATTTATCATAATATACAGTAGACTATATCGTAATATGGAATTGAATATTTTTATTATTGCATATGCGCAAACATTGGATTTTTTTCCCTGTCTAAAATCTGTTAAATAATATGGAATTGTTTGTCATGACGATTATTGCCGCAATATGCCTATATCGTTGCTTTAAGACTATTTATTTTGAATATATTAATTTTAATATTATATAGAACCTATTAATAAAATTTTCTTCAAAATAAAAATGATGTAGCTTTAGAAACATGTAAGTATTAGGCCCAATATAACAGTAAATATGGGGCCTTATTGATCGAGAAAGTTAATAACTATTTTTTATGACTATGAGTAGGAAATTTCATAGGTATACTTTATTGCTTTCTGTGTCATATTAATTATAAACAAATACATTGGCTAGATATAAAACAGATTTAATCCAATACAAAATGAGATGAAATTAATCAAATCATTACAAAAGAAATTTTAGAGTAGACTACTTCAAATTCAATATTTAAGACAGATATTTAAAATGGTTTAACATTAAAAGATTTTTATTAAAACAAATATAATACAGAAAAAACAACAACAAAGTTTTTTTCAAACATTTTCACCTATGTAGGTACTTCACAAACAAATATTTGTAAACTACAAACTTTACTGCAAATAAGGCTTAAGGTTAGTGTTCACATAAGAGAAGCGAACGGATCGGATGCATTTTAGTATTCTTTATGTAGAAATTCATGCATACTCATCGCATCGTTTGCAGTACCAATGTCATTACTTGGAAACAAAAATCCGAACTGTACGCTGTCCCTGTTTGGATGCTTGCCTTAAGAATGCAAGTGTAAATAATTTGAAAATCAAAATTAAGAAATCATCTATTCGAATTTTTAACTATTACTTTTATGAACATGCCTATTGAATAAAACACATATTTTTCTGTAGTCAGTTAGATTATGATGAAAATTAGTGATGTAACAAACATTAAAATGTTTTTTTTAATGATTGAACAAACAAGTACATACTCATACATTCCTTAAATTAAGCAATAGCAAAATTAGTTGAGGAAAGATTCAAACCTAGGACTATGATTTTACTTCACAGATGTGAATATTGCTTGCTCAAAGCATATGGCCTAAAGACAACAGCAATAATTCTAGATTGAATTTGTTTATTATGGAATTGTTTTGATTGTGTCTGTGGAGGCTGAAGTTAAAGGAGCCCAAGGTTCGATAGAGAATCATTGTATCTATGACGAAATTGTTTGAATACTTCATAATTGTTCTTCAAGATCACTTAGACCCGAATGCAGAGTCCTAGGTACCTAAATACTAACTCCTTACCTAATTGGAGTATTTAGTGATTCTTAAGATAGCAATTGCGTTGCAGAGTCATCACAATGCCCCCAAGTCAAATTGAAAACGCTGTTCGTTTTCGCCAAGCGCTAATTTTTTTTGTATGGGATTTGACGTTTGTTGTAGAAATTTTTTCTACAATAACAAACAACAAACGTCAAATCCCATACAAAAAAAAAATAGCGCTTGGCGAAAACGAACAGTGTTTTCAATTTGACTTGGGGGCCATGTCATCACTAACTAAATACACTAGAGTCTAAAATCTGAATCTACCCGTTTGCATTCTGTTTCCGGTTGGCTCTCTGATTGGTTGAGATCTCGTAGTATTAAGTCAAATGAGCTGTGAAATTTTATATTAAATGCGAAAAATTAAAAGAATATTATATATTTAATTTATAATTTAATTTATAAAGCAACTCGCTCACGCGAGTCGCTATTATTATTATGCACAAACTTAAACCTAACCTAAGAATGCAGAAAAGAAACTCAGGGGCTAGACGCTACTCTAAATACTTAATACTACGCCAAACTTAAGGTCGATGACGTAGCGTTTACAAGCATTTCACATTATTGCATACGAAGAAAAGAGATAAATAGTTTTCTATGGGTTTAGACCATAGATTTTTACTATAATATACTAGATGTCGTAGTTGGCAAATTATGTATGAATCGAAGTGTCATTTTTCTGGGGGATTTTTGACGTATTGGTTCCAGACCACATCGTTTTTCTATAGAGAATAACGACTAATGTGAATTGTTATCGGATTTATTTGTCTAAAAAACATTTTAACTATTAAGGTTTAGAGAACAGTTATCTAGGATGTGTTGAAATGTAAGGAAAACTGAAATATGTACAGGCTCAGCCTAGTGAGGTGGTATATACCAAATAATCCTATAAAAAAAATGTTTCATATAACTTATTTAAATTGTACTTTTTTGTAATATTTTTATTGTTTGTATATTGTTATATTTTGTTTGGTTTCAATAATAATAAAAAAAAAATGTTGGAACCAAAACGTCAAACCCGCAATATTCCATGACTCACTTTTTGCACGGAGTACCTACTACATCTAGCATATTATAATAAAAATCTATGGTTCACAACACCAACACATACAACCAAGTTCACACTGACAGCTCGATGTCGCGATTTTTCTGAAATTCAAGCCAATTTTCGGCATCTCGTATAGAACGCTGTATACCTACTCTGTTTTGTATTTGATTTGACAAAATTACTAAATACATATTTGACAAAGTTGTTAAAATCATCATCCATCGAAAACATCTCATATTTTATTATTAAAACACTCGTAAGGTTCCTCGCTATCAACCTTACTTTTTGACAATTCGCAAATGTTAGTTTACGCCAACGCGCATGCGCTAAGTATTTAGATATGTCTCTGCAATGCAAATTTTATACAAAAACATCGTAGCATCCTCCAGTTAGGGAGCCACGTGATCTCCTAACTTAAGTGAGCGACTGTGCAATGAAAACATGGTTAGTGTTTAGAATTTAGTATTTAGGTAGGACTTTGCATTCGAACCTAAGTCTGCATGACCTTTAAGAAGCCCACAGACAGCAATGAGATGACATGGTCACAATGGTCTCAGTGCTAGGACATTTTAAAAACAAATTATCAATTAAAAAATGAACAAAAACCTTGTATATAGGACACTTCATACAAACTTTGAACATTTAAAAAATTGGAAACAAATATATATTTGTTACACCACTTTATATAATATTAAAAATTGCGTGTTTTTTATACCATGTTTGATAATTACATATATAATAAATATAATGGATTTATAAAATCCAGATATAAAATTACTCACATTCAATTGAGGATTTATGAAAATGTAAATAAGTAATTTTATAGACCACAAAATTTACTTTAATGGACAGATTTATTCACAATAATGCATAATATTATCCTTGTAATGTTATTTTTTTATATAAATATATCTATTGATTAATACATAATATTCTTAAAGGTTACATAGTTAGTGTCTAAGAAAATTATAAAATCAGTTTGCAAATAGTCTAAAAATATTCACACAATACTACTATAGAAATATTAAAATGTTTTTAAAACATAATTTCTACATCACACAAACGAAATTATAAAAATTATAGATTAATAAATCTTATTTGCTCAAGAAATAATGATGGATTAAAGAGAGCACTGGTATTTTTATAAGTATTTTATTTTTTGTACCTTGACCAGATCTAATGATTTTTTTGTTGATTCTTCTTTAAAACCATACAAAATAATTATTCAAAGCCAAAGAAATTATCACAGATTAAACAAATAAAATATAAACATAATTCACACCTTTTATATACAAAAAAAAAATAATTATATTAAAAAATCTTTGCTTAAGTTATAAAAGAAAGCTAGCCCACATTTTTTAAATAAGTATTTGAACTATTCTGTTTGTATTAAGTTAATATAAGCTGAAAGTCAGACACATAAATCAGATATTTGATAATTATAGGAGCCGACCGCCGTGGCACAGTTGGAGAGCCGTTTGGCTTCTGTGGGGGCGTCCTGGGTTCGATTCCCAGTAGAGGAGGAATTTTTTAAAATTCATATCTCGCGCAAATATTGCTTCTCTGTACTGGAAACACTGGTTAGTTAGAAGAAATTATCATATGGCAATAAACTCACCACTTGCTCAGGGTGCAAGGAATAATTTATTATTATGTATAATAAATTCTTAAGAATCTATTAAGTTTTGTATTTTTAAATGAATTTTCAATGTACGATATCTTTCATTGTAAGAGCAGAATAAAAAATAAATGGTTGGAGTGCGTTGAGCCTGATCCAGATCCAAAATCATTAAACAACACTGTACGCTAATCAATCTTAAATAGTATTATTAATAATTATCAAGCATCAAATACAAAGTTGTAGTAACTCATTTTTTTCAAATGTAGGTTATCTTTTCACTACCGTAGAGACAAAATAGATACATATCAAGTTTATTGAATGTACATGAGTGTATTATTTGGTACCTATAAAAAATTAGCTTACTATAAAAAAAATCTCATTGACATCTCCCATTGCATATAGCCATGTTCAGTGCTAGCTTTTGTGTGCTTTTTCAGATCAGGCCAACCTCGGAATATCTAGATAACTAACTGCTAAATGAACTGATCAACAGCTTAAGTTGTAAACTGTTGATTAAAATTTAGTTGTGAACAGAGACGGCAGTGAACTGAGATTTCCAAGTATGACTTAAAATTATAATGATATAAATTATCTTGAAAATGATTACTATCAAAATTATTGTGGTCCATCAGCAATAGTTGCCTGCCTGTTCAATATTTAAGAAAAAATATAAATCTTTTTGAAACGTGGTAACTTAAAAAAGTAAGGAATAAACACAAATATTCTATACATACATAAAGGTAAAAATGTGCATATACATAAATTATGTACATTAAGGAACATTATTTTTAGCAGTTTGGTAAAATAGTTGTATTATAATAACACAAAAAAGAAATATGCATTAAAAAAGCATAAAAATGTAAATATATTTATGTACACAATGAATTCTATTAAATAAATTCTGTTTTCAAAATATTGCATCTTTTTATAATCACGAATAATGTTACGTAAAACGAAGCATACAAAAGAAAGTAGGAATGAAGTTGGAACATGTAACTCGTAAAAGTTTTTTTTTTTATCTATAAAATTTTAATCCTATAAATCTCGGCAATTTGCTTACACTATAATTGTTCAGTATATAATAATAATAATAATATTTATTATTATAATTTAATAAAATCTGAAAACCTTTATTCTAAAAATATATATTACAATCTCATAACTCCACACGTGAAGTTGACTTAAAATCAAAGTTATAAATATATATACATATAATATTATATTTTGCTATGCCTTTAACATATAGCATTTAATTATACTCTTTACACGGAATTGAAAAAATCAATTTCCTATAGCAATACACAAATGTATTGCGAAGTATTATCTATATAGCGTACTAGCAAATGATTTCCAAAGACAAAAATCTGATGGAGGGAATCAATATTGATATATCAAAAGAAAATAATGCCTTGGAGAGGTTTAGAATGAATAAGTGATATTTATATATGAACATAAAATAAAAAAAAAATTTAAAAAAAAAACCCATAGAATAATAAAACTATAGAATACTCATTCCCATACAATACCTCGCTGAAAAAGTGAAGCCGTTTTATTGGCCGGCTCGTGTCAATATATGTATGACTCTGCTGGTAGACATTGTTTGTATAGTACTACTCGTTATGACTGCGTAAATAATTTTGCAAGCAGTTAAAAAATCCCCCATTTGGAGAACGTATCACGCAGACAGCCAAATGATTACTGAATGCTCGTAGCAAAATGTTGACCAAATTAGTCAGCTTAAAGCAGTTGCGTTTTCTGCAGGCTAAAGAGTATTCTATACTATTATTATTCAATGAAACCACCATTTTGAGTATTTAAGTCTATTTATATCATAATTTTGAATTTTTGTTCCAGTCAGGAGTTATCAACATATTATATCTCAAAAACCATAAAATCTAGAATGATAAAAAATTGTATAAATATAAATATAGGCAAACACAATATATAAAATTAGTTTTTATTAAAAGTTTCAGGGTTTCTCCAACTTTTTTATTAAGAAAGACATTTTTTTTTAAATGACAAACTTGTGTTTAATTCCCTATATTTCCATAATTTTCAAAAAGATAGAATAATGCTGAAACATCCCTACCAGATAATTTAATTTTCTATTAAAAACATGTACATTATAATAGTACATATTGAACTTTTTTAACATTTTATGTAAAAAAATTATTTAGTGACAACATTGTTTCATACAATTTGTATGGCAGAATACACAATATCTACTGGGACTCTTATAGTTTGATGCTTAATCTTCATACATGCATAACATCAAGCTGTATACTTATTCAGGGTAGGAAAAAAGGACTGATTTCTATGCTATCCTATCCTGACATACCTACATGTTTTTTGTATAGGAAAAAAATATTTTAGTATATTAAATTTTATGCAACTAGTTTTAAAAGAAAAAAGAAATAATGTATGCTTATTTCATCCAGTCATCTCAATTATTGTCCATCGCATCCATGCATTCCATAATGTAAGCATTTATGTCAAAAAATACATAATCTGATCACTTTTTTTTTTCAAATTGGTATTAATGTATTGTTTTCCAAAATCTAACATAACAGTTATTTTGGTAGTCTCTATCAGATTTTTGTCTTATGAAGTCGCTGCTGTACACTATGTAAGTGGAGGGACAAGAAGATTATATAAAGCTTTTAAATGGTGTGAGAAATGTATTTAATACAACCAGATAATTGTCCATTTCCATATTTTCTGATCATCTGAGTAAAAATACTGTTTTAACAAAAACATGCGACCTTACTCTAGACACTCGATTCCAATACCAATCTCAGTCGTTGCTTAGAACTTACGTAATTGCCACCTTGTTCTCCATTGTAAAGGTAGGTTTTTAGCATAAATTCGAATCAAATGTAAGGCCACTGAATACCAAAGAATTTTCATGAGTAACATATTTGGGAATATCATAATGAATTTGAGATTTATGATCGATTATAATAAATGAAAAATTTGTGTATATACTATTCCTTTCAAGACCGGAAACTTGAAATTATTTGAAATGAAAAGTAACTTAACAAAGGTAATTTAAATAGAGAATCATTGTTTTAATCATGTTTTATCATTACAACAGAGTTCAGAAAATATGGTTAACAATCAATATAGAATTATTCAAGGAGATATTCACCTCCATTTTATACAATATTAATATATCATAAACTATATCCTTTATCGTTTCACAATAAACACACACATGCACTGTGTTTGTATAGTCCATTTATTAATGGATTGTCAATATGCATCATCAAACATTGCAAATAATTGTGCACAAAATTCAGAAAAAAGAGAAAAAAAGCATTTCTGAATTTTGCTAGAGATCATCTAACAATATTACATTGGATAGATCATAATGTTAATAGAAAGGTTTACACTTGAATTTGGTAACAATTCATTTTCATAAATTCTAAACAGTGCAATTCGTTCCGTGTCTACAATAACACACAATAATATTATAATAAGAAAATCATTTTTGTATTGTTATGTTGCTATGAATTATAATGTGAGTAGATTTTCAATGAAAAAACAATAGTTCACCAGTTCCCAATTTTACATAATCCCCACTATAACCCCCCTACGTTATCCAGCTCTTGGAGAAATTAATAGGATGGAGATGCCATTAAAAATTAAATCTAGGCAACATTAAAATGTTTATACTCATTATAGAGACAATCCTACCAGCCCCCTAGACAACGTGTCATTTAGCTCAAGAAAAGAAACAATAAAAGATACGGTGCCACTATTTTTACGACCGGAATTGGCGGGAAAAGCGTTTTCCCGTGTGTATTTACATATGTCTATTTACACGACATATCCCGTGTCTATTTACACGACAAATTTTCTGACGTCGTCTATGTTTTTAGGTCATTTATAACCATAGAAAGCGCAGATAAATCAAAATACAAAAATATTTACCTTTGTCATTTTTCAATGGTCATAAAAATGCATCATGGAAACCAACTTGAAGAAAGAATAAATAATATTGGCATCTTATTACATTTACTTAATTTTATAAATCATTTTTTCATCGAGATCTACTATTATAACAAAGTATAAACAAAGGTAAATATTTTTATAACTTGATTTATCTGCATTTTCTGTGGTTATTTTTGGTTTTCGTCTATGGTTGAGTCGTGTAAATAGTCGTAGCCTAAAAGATAACTCAATGTATGGAAGTGACAGTTGTCATGTGACTGGCTACTGTCACTTCCATAAATTAAGTTATCTTTTCTTGAGCTAAATGACACATTGTCTAGGGGGGCTGATTCTACTAAAGCTTAGAAGCTTAGTCATAGTTAGGTATTTATATTTTGTAAGGAAATTTAGTTAAGAACAGCCTTTTGATCAAACTTTCAAAAATATTCTAAATGAAAGAGTTATGAGTGCTTGACTCATTATGTAGTGGTTAATATCAATGCAATAATTCAAAATCGATTAGTATAAACTATAACAAAACATCCTCCAAATCTTTAAATAAAACTTTATCAAAATGACAAGGGTGTATTAACACAATCAATGCAATATATTTTAATAACAGTTAAGTTTTAATTGAGAGTATACAAAATGAACCTATTAATTTAATTGTATTAAAAACACAATTGTTGAATATGTGAAACAATAACCTTGTATTAAATATTTTGCTGTACATAATGTAAAGATATGTTGGTAATTACAAGCATGAATATAAAAATCAAGAATATAGAAAATCAACATAATAATAATTATTAAATAATACACATTGTTGAAAACATTAAATGACAATAATCTGTTGTCAGATATTTTTTTTTGTACATATGTTACGATATGTTCCAGATAAAATTGATAATTACCTGCATGAATATAATAAGAAGCAAAATATTCAACTTCTTTTTCTTTTGTCATTCGTTGATTTATACTTTATAACAATGTAATTTAATGATTACTATTACCATTTTAAAACACACATTTTTTAAACTGTTTATGATATAATCGGACATAATATTATCACTTCATTATCGGACATATCTGAATAGTTGGAATAAATGTTGTAAAATGTACAATATGTATTCATGTATAACAATTTGATAAAATAAATAAATAAATTCAATGCACATATGCAGTGGATATATTCTATATATTTAACGCAAAGGGTTCTCTAACAGAAAATTTTCCCTCAACATTTTTTTTCGGTCAAATGGTGCATTAGCAATATTAGCACAAAAACTGACCATAGGATACCCATATAAGTAAAAAAGATGCAATCGCAAAATTGAGTCAGTTAAAATTTAACATTGTTTATGCCAGAACTATATTTTTTTTGTTTTTGTTAAAAAAGGGTGTTCAAAATGGTTTTGTTAAATTTTGAACATATTTTAATATTTTTCATTGAAAACATTTTATAAACATTAAAAATTAGCTTCTATGCCAGAAAAAGTTATAGGGAAAGCGGTTACGCAAGAATTAACAGTCGGGGATGTTCCGAGTGCGTATCGGAACATTCCTAGTTACATCGGAACATCCCCTAAATTTGACAAACAAATTGATCATTTGCCTGGCGCAAAAGGCTTACCCGACGTCCTACATAGGCGATTCAAAGCGAACACGATTGCGAAGCGATGCGATGCGGAGCGACGCGGCGGGTCAGTCCTACGTGTGCGCGAATCGTTCCCTCTGCCGCCAGCTACTGTCATGGATGTACGTAAGTGAATATTATTGGAAAATTCATTTCTTAAATATAAAATACTCAAGAAGTTGTGTACTTAGAGAGGCATATTTATGGGGAATATCACAATTTGTATGAAAAATTACGTGATCATGAATTAATAAATGAAACTGAATTTACATCTTTCCGGGAAACATATCAAAATTTGCCATTTGTGCAAGCGAGAGAAAACTTTAAAGTGTGTTTTGAACAACATCCTACTGTAAAATAGCAATAATAAATAAATGTGTTTGCTTGTAGTCCCATTTATTTTTGCCAAATCCTCCCATTCGCGGTTCGATAATAAACGGTTATGATAATTTTTATTTCTTTTGTCCTATAATATGGGACGTTCATGGACAGAAGTAATTAAAATTTCTGTTTCTGACATGTCAAGAAACAATGGCACCGCTTTCAATTCGCGCGAAAATATCAAACCAACTGATCGCGTTCGCTTCGCATAGCGCCGCGCCGCATCGAAACCTACTCGCGGTCGGTAATGTAGGACACTTCCATAGTTACCGACTATTTGTTATTTTCGCGCCGGTTCTCATTCGCTTTGAATCGCATACGTAGGACGTCGCATTAGTGTTACAAAACCACTGAGTATGTTACGCATGTTTAACGAACGGTTCGGGTAAAAATTTGAACAACGGGTTCGCCTTAACCTCTGGGAACCCTTTAATATCATAACTGCATATATGCACATAAAAACGCTCGCTGGTTGCGATGAATATAATAAATAGATAAGTATTAATTTAGATAAACTATGTTTTTGAAAAGTGTTGCAGGAGACGAATGCTCCTATATCTGTGGACGGCCAGTTACGGACGACCAAAAAATTGTCAATTGAAGTATATATTAAATCACGCTTCAAAACTAAAATATGTTCATGAAAACTTCCATAAATAAAGTAGAAGATGATTTTGTTATAATATTTGATTTGATGATTTTGTTATAATTTGAGTAGTCAAAATAGATTTAAAGGCATATATCACTAACAATAAGCATTAACTAAAGTAGGTATCACCATAACTATTGTTTTTTTTTTTTACTTACAACAAAACAAGTGTGTAAATAAACAAGAAAATAGAAAAAAAAAAACATATTACAATAATTATAAAACGCTGTTTAATTAATTGTTTGCCATATGAAATAAAATAATCTTAAATATAATTAATTGAAAGTGTCAATGCTCTGAGCTCATCCATAGATTTTTATTATAATATACTAGATGTCATACTTAGCAAATTTTGTATGAATCGAAGTGAGGCATCTTTCTGGGAGATTTTTGACGTTTTGGTAGGCAGACCACATCATTTTTCTATAGAAAATAACGACTAATGTGAATTGTTTTCGGATTAATTTGTCGAAAAAAACACTTTGTTTATAAAGATTTAGAAAACAGTTATCTAGGATGTGTTGAAATGTGAGGAAAACTGAAATATGTTGACAACCAAAACGTCAATCGCGCGATATTCCATGACTCACTACTAGAGTACTACATATAGTATATTATATGAAAATCTATGAGCTTATCATATTAGAAATATCATTTGTAAATGTTCAACTAGCAA
The DNA here is from genome assembly GCA_963576475.1 of Molanna angustata. Classification (NCBI taxonomy): domain Eukaryota; kingdom Metazoa; phylum Arthropoda; class Insecta; order Trichoptera; family Molannidae; genus Molanna; species Molanna angustata. The sequence continues at coordinate 9,755,417 of OY754978.1, read as the reverse complement.
TTACATTAATTACTCAACTATAAATAATGATTTGTGTGTCTCATAAACACTAAAATAGCACAAATCACCCTTGATTTGGGTGGGTTAACGAAAAAAAAAAATGTAATGAATTACAGTCGAATTTTAACCTCTGCGCGATCTCTGGTATAAATGCATCTCTAGGTACATATAATATCTTATAAAAGCAGGAGTATATGGACCAAGCACAGAATATTCTGAAGCAATGGGCAAACTCCCTAGTGTCTTTCAAGCGGAAGTTCACGCAATTGAGAGATGCGCTCAGTTCAACCTCGACAGAAGAAACAATAGGCAGGATATTGCTATTCTATCTGACAGTCAAGCAGCCATCATGGCATTGAATTCCCCAAACATTGACTCAAAAATGGTTTGGGAATGCTTAACAAAACTCAATGAACTAGGCAAGAATCATAAGGTCTCCCTGCTCTGGGTACCAGGGCATATGGGCGTCGAAGGAAATGAGCGAGCTGATAGACTCGCCAGGAAGGGTGCGAGAGAGCATCTGATAGGACCAGAGCCATTCTGCGGCCTAGGAAATTCATATTTTCAGGCAGAAGTAAAGAGAATTACGGAGAAAGTGAGATCTAGCTACTGGATTGAACTCCCGGGGCTCAGGCAGGCTAAGGACCTGCTCGGTAATTATGACCGAAAAAGGTCCAGAACATGTTTGAGCCTCGGCAGGAAAGCCCTAAAAAGTCTAACAGGGTTCCTCACAGGCCATTGTAGACTTGGGGAACATCTGCGGAAAATAGGACTAGAAGAAGACGGAACATGCAGATTCTGTAGGGAGGGGGCGGAAACGCCACACCACCTCCTCATGCAGTGTGTTGCAGTGACACAAGTTAGAATGAGGACCTTGGGCAGGCCCCAAATGGACATTGGATCCATACGCTCATTGAATCCCCTGCGAATCCTGAACTTCCTAAGAGGTCTAGGACTCGAGGGGATGCTGTAACAGGAAACCTGGTAAGCAAGTAGGGGGGAGCGCAAAAGATCCTAAGGGTCGCAGTGCATAAAAACACCCTCTAATAATAATAATAAATATCTTATAAAATAAAATAAAAATATATAAGCAGTTCTAACTCAAAATCTATCTCAAAAGAAATATTAATTTATTTATTTATTTCAATTTACGGTTTAATAACCTTTTACTTAATATTGTATGAATTCCAAAAAACAAGTCATACAACACCCTTCATGGCTCAGATGAACTGACATCAGAGCCATATATCCCGGTAATTTTCCCAATAAAGACACAACTTTTCAATGTGTTTTCAATCTGGATTTGTAAAATGATTAAAATCAATTGTGGCAACTTGTTAATTGACACAGTATCCACTAGCTAGGCAAAAAATGAACCGTACAAGATACAAAAAAGGGTATATTCATGCTAAAATAATACTTGAGATCAACAAAACCTTATCAATCTCAATGTTTCCAAAATTCTAGGAAATTTCTAAACTTTTAATACATCAAAGTCACCAGACTCGGCATCCACATATGAAGTTAGAAGCTATCAAATATATTTTAAACAAACTGGTTACTTCAGTATGATTTAAAAATTTAACAAAAAAAAATCATAACTAATCCAGTGATACCTATAATTCAAATCAATTGAGACAATCTAATAATAAAGCTATAAATATATATTTTTAGTTCATCATATACACATATAAATAATATAAATAGTTTTCAGAATACCATCTTTTATACAAAATACTCCAGATTATTTTTTTATAAATCACTTTAAATTATTTGGCCTTTGTGATACTGAAAATAGAAACAAAACATTATTAACAATATATGAAAATAATATTACTTAGTAAAAAGATAATGTCAAAGAAAAAACCTAGACTCGTTATATATATTAATTAACATATATATTTAATTTAACTCCTAAAAAAACATATTAAAATGAATTTGATTAATATGAATGGGGTCGCATTGTTTGGGTACCTACTTGTTATAATGTATTTTTGGAGTAATCCTGACTATGAGACAGAGATCGCAGTTACGTAAAGATATATTTATGGAACTTTGCAACAAAAAATATAATCTATAAACTATAAACAGCGCACACATAAAATAAGCTGTTAATTGTATTTTTTTTTTTTTTAAAAAGAATGAACATGTCCTTGTATAACAAGTACATATACATCCTTATACATTCCCTAAACTAAGCATAAATGCTTGTACTATAGGTGAATGGAAATCGGTCGTGGCAGGATTCGAACTCGCGACCTCTGGGTTGCTAGCCCAGCGCGCTAACCGCTCTGCCACCACCCATCTCATTTAAATTTGATTCTTGATGAAATAAGTTTCTTTATTATTTCTAATGCAACTCTTGCTTTTATCGGACAGTAAAATCACATTCCCTAAACTAAGCATAAATGCTTGTACTATAGGTGAATGGAAATCGGTCGTGGCAGGATTCGAACTCGCGACCTCTGGGTTGCTAGCCCAGCGCGCTAACCGCTCTGCCACCACCCATCTCATTTAAATTTGATTCTTGTTGAAATAAGTTTCTTTATTATTTCTAATGCAACTCTTGCTTTTATCGGACAGTAAAATCACTCCAGTTTTTATTCATGAGATTACATATACATAAACAACATGTCATGTCAAATTTCCAAATAAAAGTGCCTGCTACATGGTCTAATATTGATAAGAAAAAAAAAACAAAAAAAAAACAGTGGCTAGACATGCACAGTTGCCAGAAATACGATCCAAAATTGCTGAATACATTAGGAACCTTTTATTAACTTTTCTAGTCTGTCCCAAATAAATGTGAACCCACTTATATCATCTAAAAACACACAAAAACATAATGGATATTAAAAAAAAAAACAATAGTTTTAAGAAGTCTTAGAAATAGACTATCAAAAGCACATCACACTTGGTATTTCTTAAGAAACTTCCTTTGGTTATTTTTATATATTTTTTTTATCAAACTACATAATTCACTAAATGTTTAACGCTAAAAAACTATGTAAGTATTTCTTCGAAACATTGTTAGTATATTATGTATTATCTACTGCACGCTAAAGTTATGTTGTTGATTATACCCAATTGTTGGACCGCCAATCTCCAATGACTGCCCTGAAGCGATGCTATCGGGACTCTGCAGCGACGCACTGTAGAGGGGATTCACTGGAGTCGTCCCGCCGGTTTCAAAGACTGTACTGTCATAAACACTATTACTCTGAAAATAAATAAATGATATCTCAATCTGAAAGTATTCCAAAGAGTTAACATAAGAGCAGTCGGAAAAACAAGGCAAATCCTAAAGAGGGTTCCCAGCAACAATCCAAACTGATGGGCCATAACATCAGCAGGCATCTGGGTCTGCTTGTTACTGTCGCCAAAGGAATAACGGAAGGCAAAAGCCATAGAACAAATGGACTGTGTGAAGGGTTCAATATCGGAAATTGAAGTAGGCAGACAATGTTTCGTAGAAATGCATAAATAATGGAGATAACAGTATGTACTTACCACCAGCTCACACGACACAACACATGGAGTTAATATTTGTAGTAAATTCTATGCACAGGACACAAAACGCAATAAAAGATAAACTATACTTTGTAGTAAAACGCTTGTCATAATTTTAACTTATAAGACGTCTTATAAAAAGGGTCAACTGTAAATGAACTGCACTGTGCTCTCTCTTGAGGGTAATTGTAGAGTATGGAGGTAGCTTCTCTTGCTACATTTTTCGGCTGGACGGGCAGGCCTGCATTATTATTTATGATAAGGATCGGAGTAATGAGAGGAGTCAAATGGATATCCCTAATAGCCCTAGAGACAGTTATATGGACTAGGTGATCAGTGATGTGCGCTGTAGCAGCTACCAACACATGAAGAGGCTGGCGAATAACAGAGATATGTGAAAGATGGAGTGCTTGGTGCAAACCAATCTTAGGATTTTAACCCAGAAGAAGAATATAAGTTTTAACATAAATGATCTCAGAAAACTCTACCAGTAGAAAATTTTCAAAGAGCAACATCTGTCATAGAGGCATCTATATTATAAAATTGACTCCATGTTAGTTGTGTTTCTTTTTATTGACTTTTATCCTAACTATTGTAATGTTATTTTATCTTCAATAATAAGATTTTTCTGACACTTATAATACATATGAAAATTTCCAATTTAATGTACCTAAACATAAATAGGGTCAACCACGGTGGCACAATGGTAAGTCTTTCGTCTTCTTTGCCGGCGTCCTTCAATTCCAAGCAGAGGAAAAATTTGTTCAGTTATTTCTACCACAGATCTTGCTTCTCTGAATTGAATTTAGAAATAAGCTCCCCACTTGCACAGGGTGCAAGTTTTCATTATTATTGTAAAATAATTTGATTTAAAAGTGACTCGTATAAAAATATGATACATCCACAAATAATTATATCAAAGAACATTGCGAAAAAAGAGCAATAAAGTCAAACATATTATTTATTTTATCTGTAGAAAGGTCAAGTTCATCATTCAACACTAATACAAAACTTATCATCAAGAAAAATTGTAGCATTAATAAAATAGACTTATTGACTTCAATAAATGCAAGTAATGACAGTAAAATAAGATGAACATAAACTTAATTACAATGATAACACAAAAAAGTAACTGTTTAATAACATATTATATTCAACTTTCAAAACTATCTATTGTATAAATACGTCTCATATGTCTCTTTTAAATAATTATGACAAACTTACAATAAAGAAGAAAGCACATTTAAAATTATAGATAATCAATGCGGGAATAATTACTTTTTATTCAAAATATATAAAATACTTGCCTGATAAATATAGTCAGAGTCTGTCTTCAGGGAACTGAAACTCTGTTGATGAGGCAATGATACCTGATCATCCTCCATAACTTCATCCATCTGCGCTTTGTACGAAAACATTATACTCGGCTGAGACACGCTACAACATAATAAAAAAAAAACAAATGATAAAATATAATAATTGTTATTACGAGTTTATGAGTAAAAACATAATAGTTACAGTGAAAATAATGAAAAGGAATTAGTTTCCTATGGAACTGTTAAGTCTAATAAAAAAACATAAATTCCACAGACATAAAACATAATGTAACGTAAATAAAGAAACAAATCTTCTAATCATATTATATGAATGAACGTTAATTCCATAGAAACTGGCGATTCCACAAGAACCCAAATTGAAAAATATAATTCTTAAAAATGAGTAATAGATAAAAATTTTAATTTTTTTATTACAACAATGAAAGCAAACTAGCAGTTGTATCAGAGCACCAAATGTTTTTTGACATAATTCTCTTTCATATGTTCTTCAAAACTTGGAGCTTGTTCACATGCAACGCCTTAGTATACCTCAAGTATAGACTTTTTTGATGTTAATGTTAGTATTAGGGATTGTAATCCAGCAACATTTTCAATTCAACAGGATTTTTGCTGATTTCCTTAAGAATTGCTGGATGCTTGCTTTCCTTAAATATGAGAACAACTTATTTGTATTTAAAAATACATTTAAGTCAATTTAAATAGTATGAATAAGTCATATCTATCCTTAATTGTGTTTATTTTGTCTTGTACACTTATTATATAGATCAATATTTTGTCTTGTACACTTATTATATAGATCAATATTTTGTCTTGTACACTTATTATATAGATCAATATTTTGTCTTGTACACTTATTATATAGATCAATATTTTGTCTTGTACACTTATTATATAGATCAATATTTTGTCTTGTACACTTATTATATAGATCAATATTTTTGTACATTAAGCAAAACATTTCTCCATGACAATGACTTCAATAATGGTAAATCTCCAAATGTCATACTTGGATACTCGTATTATAATTTTATTACAAAAAATAAAGATTCTATGTAAGAGTTGTTATAATTTTACAAGGAATCTTAATGTTTTATTAAAACAGCAAAGACTTTTACGCCATTATTTGGAAAATTAATTAATTGCAGATCTGCATCTTGCTGGATCCAGCAAGCGGATTAATGTGCTGGATCCAGCTGGATGCGGGATCTAGCAATTGCAATCCCTAGTTGGTATGTGCATAGCCCAGAGAATGTGGTTGAATAATAATATGCGTGTTATATTTTTTTCTCATTTTAATAATATTTTATTTTGTTTTTTATATAGTTTTCTTCATATGCTATGTATTTTCATAGAAAGAATAAATATAATGAAAATAATTACGCTAAACTGAAAAACTAGTTAATAATGAAGCAAATATGTATAAACAATAATAACGCACCTGAAGAATTCACTAAGGAATGTGTGATAAACGAGGGGAGTGAAGAGTGTGAAATAAAGGCATGAAGTCACGTCCACCATACACAACCCAACGTGTATCCCCCAGTTCATGAGACCAGCTCCAACTGCTTGAGTTCCGTCCAACAGAACAAGCAGTAGGATATAAATATAAAAGGACAATTTTGCTGAAATAAAAATGAAATAACTTCCATGAATAAACAAATCATAGTGAAATATCATACATACAACACTTAATAATAATTATACTATGTAGATTTTCTTAAGGCCCCCATTCACGATCGTGCCATCCTTCCAAATGGCTTGCTATCACTCCAAAATGTGTTCGTGAATGTCAAAACCCGCGCAGTCCAATTGGCCTGACACACCAAAATGGAATTCCAAGCGATCGAAACTCCATAGTGCCGCGACAAACAAGCGCGGCATACCGTACTGACAAGCGTGGCGCATCTCATTGCGCCGAGCTGTTTGACACTCTCGTGAATGAGAAAATACAAAATTTTCTCTTTGGTTTTTTCTTTTTATATATAAACAAACCGCTATAGCAGTTGTATAAAACTCATCATCAGAATTATAACTCATTTTTACTTAAAAATTTCAAAAAAATAAAAATTATTAATGCGAAAGCGCCGACAGCTTGTCTATACTAATTTTGATGGCTCGATGGCGTGCCCGTGAATGTGATGAAAATTTTACAATGCTCCAAATGGAGCTGGTCCATATGGAGCGACGCCGAGTGACACGATCGTGAATGGGCTGCTTTAAATAAATAAGCTTATAGAATAATGTACTTGGAATATAAACACAGAATATGAGTGTCAGTTGGTTGGTTGTGTGGATGATTTTTATGTATATATATAAATCAAAACTTACTAGATATTAAATGAGTTGTTCCAGATTACAACAGACAAATATGCTTTCTCGATAGTGATCGCCAATGTCAGAAGAACATGATATGACACAAAGAGAAGGACATACACATCACATTTACTACATATTTTAATCTCTTAATGTCATACGATATTACAACAAAACTTAGAATGTTTTAAGGCAGATAAACTGTAAAGAAAATTAGTCTCCAATGAAAGAATTCAAAATATGATGGAGAAAGAGAGGCAGTAGCTGACCACTGTCAAGAGTCGCAAAGCTGTATATTTTGGCCACATATTCCGTGGTGATAGATATGCCATTCTACAACTTATAGTGAATGGTATATCTATCACCACAAATTGTGGCTTAAAAATCTCAGGCAGTGGTTCGGGATTCCAAATGCGGTGTCACTGATTAGATTGGCATAGGATCGAGATGATTGTGGTGTGATGGTCGCCAACCTCCATTAGGAGCAGCACAAGAAGAAGACATAAATGTATAAAACTGTCTTCTTCTTATTATAAATAAAATAGAAAATAAAATAACTACAAGAATGAAAGTAATGCTGAGTAATTGAAGTATTCATCAATAAACCAGAAAAAATAAATGAAATACAAATATTTACTTGGCAAGGCTAATCTCTCACGCAGTCTAGTCCAGGGCAACAGCAGAATGCAGAGGTAAACTAATGCAAAGAACGCCGACGTACAAAACCAAAAGAGCATCCCTCCGTGTCCAAAGAGGTCAAAATCTCTAGAATCAATATGAAAACAGTCATCGGGGAACACTATCTCCAAAGTGCCTTGAGTCAACGTGAATCCCAATGATATCAGAGATGTTGCAGCCAGTACATGACGAATGCTACTTCTGCTATCTAAATGACCTGAAAAAAGAATGCAATTATATTATACTTTTCAGTTTTCTACAGACAAGTACAATTATACAGCAAATTTATCCATTTACCTTTTAAAAAGATAGAGTCTAAGACCCAAATGCACAGTCCTAGGTAGCTATTTATACTAACTCCTAACTTCACTGGAGTATTTAGTATTCTTATGTTAGCAATACAGAGACATCACTAACTAAATACTACATCAAACTTAAAATCGATGGCGAAGCATTTCACATTATTGTGTATGAAAAAAAGAGAAAGATAGTTTTCTATGAGTTTATACTGAGGTTTAATTTTTTTTTCGTTATAACAACACAAACACATGTAACCAAGCTTACACTGATAGCTCGATGTCACGATTCTTTTGAAATTCTAGCGAATTTTTGGCATCTCATGTAGATCGCTGAATACTCTGTGTGGGATTTGATTTAACAAAATTACCAAATACATATTCAACGAAGTCGCTAAAATCATCATCCATCGAAGACATGTTGTATTTAAGTTTAAACCACTCGTAAAGTTCCTCACGATCAACCTTACTTTTTGACAGTTCGCAAATGTTAGTTTACGCCGACGAGCATGCGCAAAGTATTTAGATGTCTCTGCAATGCAATTCTCATAAAATACCTTCGTGGCATCCTTAGGTTAGGAAGCCAAGTGATCTCCTAACTTTAGGGAATGACTGTGCAAGGAAAACCATGGTTAGCATTTAGAATTTAGTATTTAGGTCAAACTCTGCATTCGGGCCTAAGATATTATTTATTACCTATCATATATGGAGATTATAGTTTATTTATGTTTTTTAACTAACTATCAAAAAACATCATGTTTTATGAGCATGTATCCATGAAAACTTTGCACTGATTTCAAAATTATCAAGGTAAAAGGAAGAACAATCATATAATATTATTTTAATCAGTGTCTTTTTGTATACAAGGAAAATTATAAAAAAAATCCAATACATGCATATGTACACTATAATATAAAAGTGTTATTATCAATATTTGATTAGGGCCTAACAAGTTGAAACAGTCATCCAGATAAAACAAAAAAGCAATGTTTAAAAATTAATTTATTAGAAAACAAGATATATTAAAAAATTAAATAAAGGTTCTTAAGGTTGAGTCAGACGCTATGGCAAAATGCCCATATATCTGGCAGTTTTCTATGGTCATAGCAATGTTGTCATAAGACTATGGCGACACTATGGTACCCATGTGAATGAACACTCGCATGCAGCCATAGAATATGGTTGGCTATGGCATAGAAAAAAATATTTACAACGTATTGGACATATGTATATTGTTCTATGCCGTTGTTTCCTGTCATTCAAATAATTCAGTATCGAAGTTATGTATTGCGATTTCATGCAAAATGTCCGGAAAAGCGCAATTGACTGTAGTTATGACTTCATATTTAGCTGCTAAGGGACAAGAAAATGCTCAGAAAACTAAGATTATAGAACACAAACGACATAGTTTCTGAGTGGGACGCCATATGCTATGGCTTTGACGGTCATAGTTTTATACGCCCGGAATATTTTCATAGCAATTTACGACATATTTTCTATATTCGTGTGAGTGCCATAGACTTCTCTACGGCATATTGCAAAGTCTATGTCATAGAAATATATGGTTGTTTGCCATAGCGTCTGACTATACCTTTATGGTCATATTAACAAAACATACAGTCATACTCAATCTGTATAAATTACATAACTGAAAAAATCTAAAGGTAATTTTTACAAAGACATGATAAAAATAAAATGTTTATGGAACAAGAAAATTGTGATCATTTAAAGATAAAATACATCCATAGGTGGAAAGGGACACTTGGATGCCACTTGGGTGTGACGGACACATGGTCACGATTTATTCTATTCAAAAATAGTTTCTTCTGCTTAGGAATGAAGTGTTTCATGCTGATTTTAGTAATGCTCTTTAAATGTATATAGTTGGCATTCAAGTATTTAAATACATAGAAATTTTAAATATAAAGAGACATCAGTTGAAGTATAAATTATTTTCTCATTACAAACATACCTATATGTATTGTTATTTATTGATTAGGCACATAATTATCATTAAAATTTTAAAAGTCAAAAAACAATTTACTTGCTTAAAAACTATGCTAAATTATTGTTTATTATTAACTTTTGCTTTCTCATTACAAATATACCAACAATATTCTTATTTATTTAACCAACCTATTCTTATAAAAAAATTGGTAAGAATAGGTTGTTTAGGTTATATGTATGTTTCATTCAGTAGATGCTCTTTGAGCAAAATGCGTCAGTGGACAAGATTTTAAATTAGTGGAATAAAGTTAAAAATTTGTGTTTTTACTTATTTTTTTAAGTAATTTTTTTTTTTGCTAAGGATTCAACTATTTCTAAATAAATCTTATTATCAATACAGCCCTTATGAAGTCACATAGAAAACTCTTTAAATAATATGAAATAAGACTCACCGAATGCAAGGCCAAAAATCACAACGCTCATTTCGGTCGCAAGTAAGAAGAACCTCACTGTGACCCATAAAATCTTGTCAGCCAAGCCACCCAACGGAAGTGCGGCATTCACTGTCATTGACACAACACATCTTATAACACTTATTATTATGTTTCCCCACACTAGAGTGTAGAATGTTAAAAATATCGGACTGCTAGTGGCTCGAAGCTTTAGCTGCGCTTTGTTGAAACGTATTGCCAAAAACAGCATAAACAACACGTTTGGAATCAATATAATTAGATCCCATACTCGCACTCTGCAAATATGAAAAGAAAAAGACAAAATCTGAGAGGAATTGAGAAGACGCCCATAAGAGAAGATTTACAAATGAGAACAGATAATTTTAATATATCAATACAATTATTTGTATAAATTATTTACATTAAACACAAAATACTATACTTTGTTTATTTCCACTTGTTTATTTTTACTTATTCACTACATGTTTCGGGAATGTCCCATCCCATTTTACATTTTTATATATTTTTGTACATTTGATTTTTATTTTATTTAATTCAATAATGTAATATATAATCACATCTGGCAGCATTCTCTGATTCAGTGTGGCTAAGTATGTAGATAGTTATTCACACCATTCATTTTATAGTATGCAGTCAGTAATATCCTTATGTTCATGCTATGTAGTATTTTTTATTTGAGATTTTTTTTTATTTATTCTTTGGTTTTTAATGTATGTACTTTCGTGTTTAATTTACCTTTCTTATATGTTTTTATTTTTCTTTATAAATCCTCTGCTACCGTTGATATGTCTAGATGTTTATAAATTATATTTCTTTGGTTTATGCTGTGTCATGTAATATTTAATTTTGTAAAGGGCTTTGAGCTGTGAATCAATAAATAAATAAATAAATCACTTCCTCAGATGGATGTCAGTTTACATCCACCTGAGGAAAGGATGGGACGTTCCCGAAACATGTAGTGAATAAGTAAAAATAAACAAGTGGAAATATACAAAGTATAGTGTTTTGTGTTTAATGTAAATAATTTATACAAATATGAATTTCCACAAAGTTGAAGCCTCCACGTTTGATTATTTACAATTATTTTTGATTATTTTAAATCATAAACCACCTTTGTAGCACTATTTTTTTTAAAGAATGAATATGTCCTTGAAAGAAATACATATACATCCTCATACATTTTATTTTATTTATTTATTAAACTTCATGTACAATACTGTGTAAAATGGCGGGTTTATTGCCACAAGGCATTTTCTTTCAACCAACTTGTTTTTTATTAATAAAATAAACTACACTGTTTTTTTATTGGTAAAATAAACAGGGTAAAATTATCAATATTTTACAATATTATCATTAAAAATAATTACATAATTGGCTGGGTAAGAATAAAATATTTAAGTACAAAATTTTTTAAAAAGTTACAATACCATGAAAGGTATCCATAGTAGGTACAAATCAAAAGTATTAACTGTCCTTTGCTTGCTCACAAAATACAATGTGGGTAGGAAACAAAATATCAGCATGCGGTAGGTACATACACATATTGAAATCTGGTGAATATACATTGCACAAGCTCCGCAAATCAAGACAAGGAAATATATTTTTGAAATTACAAAATTCATATTTTACAATCCCAACTAAGCATAAATGCTTGTACTGTAGGGGTGAACGAAAACGGTCATAGCAGGATTCAAACTCGCGACCACTGGATTACTAACCCAGTGTGCTATCCACTCTCTCACCACCCATCTGCCCCAACCTATTGGTTATAATATTTTACCTCGAAGAACAATTATAAAGCCTTCAAACGATTTTGCCATAGATACGGTGCCTTATTATCCAAAGATTCTCACTGTCTTGTTTGTTTCCAGAGATCTTGGTCACTTCTCTGATGCCCTATATATATATGGATCTGAAGTCGTCGACAATCCGCAGGTGTGAATCTCGACTTGTACTTGCTGATTGTTCTTTTTGGACCATGGTGCCGAGATTGCTAATCTAGAGGGCTCCATGAGATACTCTTCGTGCCATGGATTGTTTTTTTTTTATTGTTCATTCTAGTGTTCTGCGAAGGGGCTGTTGACAGTCCCCATATGCAGAGCGGGTCGTGGTGGGAGTAGCGATATTTTACTTTCAAGTATGATTCCCAGTGAAGTCATAGTTTATCGCACTGAGATAAATTAGAAAACCAATAACATGTCTCAGTAAATGTAACAGATTATATATTGCTTTTAAAGCCACTAATAATATAAATTCAACAACCACCCATGTTGTCACATTTTGGAGAATCACAATGTTATTTATTTAACAAATAGATGACACACAAATTGTTAACATAATGACAACAATGAATACCTGGAGTTAGACAATTCAACATAGAGAATATGTTTACAAAAGGATTCTTCTTGAACTGGCGGCATTGATGAGTTGCCAGTAATTGTTGCGGTTATATCTTCTGGCATTTTGATTATAAGTTATTCTGAAAATACAAAAACACTTAGTTGTACTAATTAACATTTTGTAAAAATTAACGACCGTTTAACACCCGTGTAGGCAAAAACGTTACTAATAATCACTGTGTAGCAGGTCAGTTGATTAACGACTGTGTATTCATGCAAATTTTACACAATGCTTGCACGCCTATCAAAGGTAGTTTAGCGGTGTTTTAAGACAACTGTCATCTATCACAAATCAAATTTGATTTTGATCTGTATGTTTATATTGTTATATCTTGGAATAACACAACAAAAGTCTTAATAAAATAATTGTAAATATTTGTGGGCATGCATATTCATATGATTAAATTATTTGTTATATTTGTAAATATTTGTTGGCATGCATATTCATATGATTAAATTATTTGTTATATTTTCCATATTCCTATTTTAAAATGTGAAAAACATATATTATGATAATATCAACAATGACAATCGTCAAAATTAGAATGGCATCTGAGGGCTGTGCGCATGTGCGGGTGCAAAATCACAATGTTGTCGTATTAATTTCTGTTGTACGCCTGTTGCAATTACCCAGTCGCTATACAGCATTTATTATTAAGATTTTCAAATACTCTCTGCACGGGCTTTACACGGTGTGTAACTAAATCACCGGTCAACGGGTGTGCAGTAGATTTTTATTAGTAATACTGATAAGGTATACTTGTAAAAATATATTATATGAATGTAAAAATGGTCAAGCGAATAATCTCAAGATGGCTTGGCCACATTAAAAAAATTAAAAATGGAGGTTAACCACAAAAGAGCTAGAATGCCTACATTAATAATATATTGTTAGAGGATAGTATGAAATGTCTGAATAATGAAAAATAATGTATAATCATATAAATCAACCAAAAAAAATATTTTATAGTTAGAGTAATATGGCATTTGCTTATTTCTGCCACCCCAATAGGAACACAGTGTGATACTATGTAAGTAATGGAAAGATTTCTATTCATATCTGTCTATCTTTAACAGGAAACAAATTGTAAAGACCAAGTTTATAGTCACATAAGGATTTATGACGCATTTTTATGCAAGACAATGGCAAAATAAATGAAAACAAATCATTGAAATGTCATTAATATACTATGTGTATAAAAATATTTTATAATTGACACATTTTTTCTTTTATCAACATAAATGTTGCGAATGTGAAACGTTTAGTACGTGAGAAATGGTTATCTATGTACTCAAAACAAATTTCGTCTATCTTTAAATGTCAAATTTGTTTAATTAACAATAGTGTCCACATGTTTGATACAAAATGGCTGTAATTACTATTTTATTACAAAAAACTATCGTCCAACATAAATATGAATCAAGTATATGATAAAAATTAAGTAATTTAACAGAATATCGAAAAAATAAATCAAAGAAATGAAGTTTTAAAATGTCACTTTATAATCTAATTAAATGTCCACCTGATTATATAAATATGAAAAGAACGTGTAACTTCAGACCGGCATATACAGTCCCGATAATCTCCATAATAATATGTTTGTCACTGGAATATTATTTTCATAAAACAATGATTTTTTGTTTATTTAAAAACATTTTCTTTATACAACCATACGAGAATCGTTCTTGTCACTTGCGTCAAACTAGAAGTAATGATGGGGTTACCAGCATTAATATTAATGTTAAGTAGGTACCTACATATATAAAATCCACCACCATCTTAAGTTCAATCTATGTATTTTTTGCCCAAGATGCAATATTATAATATTATTATGTTTATAGAAATTGATTTGTGATTTCAAAAATTTTGACGTGATGTTTTTATAATTTCAACGGGTAATATATGATGAAAATGCTTTGAAATAGTACGTAATCTATCACGGGGCTAATATTTTAAACATTTATTTTATCATATCAAAGCGATTTATGAAAATGATTTAATTTGTAATACGAAAAAATCAAAGGAAACATCACTAGGAAGAAGTTGTAATAGAACGATGAATGTGACAACACGACACACGTCTATATTCGACTGTCGTTTTTGTCGAATTTTGGAGGTTAGAAACCTATCATTTTATATTAGAAAATTTTGTTTCTTTTTTTCTGATGTATTATAAAATATATGTCATGTCTGTGTTGCTGTTTAATTTGTAGTTTCTTGGCTAATTTGGCGTCGAATAAAAAAATGGAAAACGCGAACAGTTGAGGTCGCGTCAATATAGCAAGATAGATGAAGAAAAGGAAGATAAAGATTGTGATGTTGGAAAAACAGCAAAATCAATATGTTGTAACATTTTAGATTGATATAATATATTGTTCCGGGCACAAAAACACGTTTATCCGGCCCTGGTTGCGTGATGGTACTTATTTGTGACTTTATGGCAAGGAAAGAGCAATAAATAACTAAAGATTTTTGTATGTAGCCTACAATTGTACCGTGGCAAAGGCCATCTGGATTCGTTCGTTTTCCCCTTGGACAGGTCAAAAGTTGTATAGAATTTGACAGATTCATTACTAGAGATTAATCATTTTTCACCCATTTAAACAAAAAAACTGGATTAAAACTTAAATCCACTAAAACGATTCAATAAATTATGAAAATTTAAATACAAGTTTGATTATTAGTGAAAACTTATCGACAAATTTTAGTCGCCGTATGGTGATCGTATTTCGTATTATTCAAAATAAGTCTTTAATTAAGGGATAGTTATCGTAAAACAACTTGAACCCGTCACGTGGGTGCACAGATTGTAAATTTGTGTCTTTTTGTTTGGTTGGTATATTATGTATGTGCGAATCGCCTCTCTCCACAGCGAAATGGCTCGAGAAGTTTGGCGGCATCTAAAACGTATCAACATTGATATCAAATAACTCAACAAAATAATATCTCAACGCTTTTATATGGTTTAATATATTCGTACTTATGAGATTTTAAAAATTACACAAAAACACTAATCGAAGGCTACTGATTTATATGCACAATTAATAATAATAATTATTAAAAACTTTTATTGTGATAAAACAACGCGGCGGACTTATTGCCCACAGGCAATTTCTACCGGTCAAACATCAAAATTAATTACAGTACAGACGCGAAATCATTCGGTTTAAACGTCGGAAATATTAGAGTCATATTGGAAATTATACCCCGACCACTGCGGTATGATATAACAGAAAAACAGCAAATCCGGAGGGAGCTGACATTATGCTAATACGTTTAACTTCTGTGCCGGCATTCTAGGTTCAATTCCCAGCACAAAATACATATATTTCTCAAACAATTTTTTTTTCTCTGGGTTGAAATTATTGATAAACTTAACATTTGCATAGGGTACGAGGAAATATTTCAATAAATAAATTAAATATACATCAACCATCTTATGTTTTCCTCGAATATCAGAAAAAGCAAACCACTGGTTATCTCGCATTGTTAAATTGATTTTAATTGACTGACATTCAAATTTACTTTCAAACAGTATAACAATATACATTATTATCGAACCGCACATACTATTAATCCTACTTCAATCTCGTATTGTCGTCCGAATATAGCAACAAAAAAGTTATAATGTTCATTATTTAAAACTGGGAATGTTTTCAAATTATATTAACCACTTTGCAAAAGCATAATTTTCTTTATGGTAATATTTTTGTACTTATTGTTGCTGTCACTTCCGTAATAAGTCCGTATTTTTTTAGCTGTTCTTGCATTCTTGTTCTTGGGTGATTCGTGACAGTGTTTGATCTGCCGGGCATTGTTTCGTTTCTTTTGATTTTGCTTGGACACCCAGCCGGTAGTGATTTTTGGATATTTTTCTTTAATTCAACAAAGAAAAATGTACCGTTTGTGTCTTTTTATATGTTGTTTTTTGGCCGTGGGCATTTCAAATTCAAACCAAAGCAATTCTGATCCGTCCAAAGGACCCAAAGTAACAGATAAGGTGAGATCATTAGTTGTCAGGTTGATAACCTCACGATGATGTAGCTGCTTTGTTGGCAATAATAATTTTCATTCATCATTAGTTTTTAAAATGTATTAGAAAAATTCCAACCTTTACTCGTGTTTGTAGTTACATAGTCGATCACCTATTATTCATAACCGGATTCATTTATGCCAAATATTTTATTGAATTTTACTATTTGTTTGTGCATTAGGTATAATGTACCTATTTCATATAATATATTTATTTTGGAAAATACTTAAGTGTCATTGATTTGATGACATTTATTACCTATTCCTATTTGATACTTTCATTTCTTTTTTCTAATTACATTTGTCTTTTTTTATTTTTTCAAGTACCTGTGCTTCTTTGTTTTCTTGTCTATTTTCCAATGATTGATATTGTCTCTTTTTTAGTTCTTTGTCTTAATACGTTATCTACTCAACTTTATTCTTTTTATTTTAAATTAAAGCAACATTAAATTATTGACAATAACTCAAAAAATGAATGTTTAAATAAATAACTGCATTTATTTTATTAATATTGTTGTATATTTTTTTGTATCTACTAGAAATACCTAAGTAAAAAAGTATATAATATCCATCATTATTGTGCCTGCAAAAGCCACATTGAATTTATAAAGTAGGAATGAAGAAAAAATAATTGATTATAATATATAGGTATATATTCGAAATAATTAATCACACACTTGTTTGATTTTGAGAAGTGTCCTTTATTTCAACCCAAATATAATTTATTTTTACCATAAAATATCTTATGTTAAATTATACATTATCAACGGATCCTTGAAATCTGTAGCGCTATTTTGAAAAGATTTTTTTATAGGTGTTATATCCATTCACCAACATCTTTTTTACATTCCTGAACACTGCAGCACATTTTTTCTTGCTAAAGCTGTCCTATTAAATATCTAGATTCATTTGAGTAATACATATACCCATAAATGTAATGAGTTTTGATTATAAATAATCTATACAAAAACTATAGTATACTATATTTATTACACGATTCTTGAACAATATTTGTTTTTTTTGACAAACTTTTTAACATCTTAATAGAGACGAAGCTAGAAGAACCAGGAACTCATGGCACCTACATGGGCTTACAACCTGTCATCGGCAGGTTTACACGATCACTATATGCGCTTGTGCACTATTTGTTCTTTTTTTTCGATTCCCTTCCTTTTTTTTTTAACATGTCCACGTAGGGGACACCAGCTATTAGGTTTTGGGTCCATTTTACTCTTCCAAAGAAGCACACTACGTAGCGTTGGGAGGGGTTTGCAATCTAGAAAAGAATTTATTAATTCGGATTTTAAAAAAGACCCGGGTTGTACGAAGGTGGAAACACAGAATTCGGAAGATCGTTCCACAGTCGGGCTGCTGTATTAATAAAGGAGTTCGAGAAGCGACTTGTTCGTATATGTTGAAAGTCCACTGTGAATGGGTGCTGCGATTGAGTAAAGCGATGCATTTATTATTATCTTACTTTCTTTTAAGTAGGTACCGTGTTTACTTGAGGCTTCACTTTGTTTGGATTGATTGGAAATCTCCATTTAATGCCATTATTTTATTTTTTAATTTATTGAAAACAAACATACAGCCAATTTAGTGCATAAGACAAACAGGCAGTTATACAAAAAATTAGCCAAAATTGTTTAGTAAATATTACTGGTGAAATAGCATAGTATTTTGTATGGTAGGAGAAGGAAATGGGAGGTTATGGAAAGCGTGCGTGAGATCACTCAGAGTGATGAGGGAATGTTTCCCTTCTGCATTTCTTATTGTTTTAAAACAGGACAAGCATCCACATTGTGGGGACTCTACTGGTGATGTACGTCATAAATCAAGTATATGCATTTGAGGCTAATCAAATAAAATTCAATCAAGGAAAGAAATGGTGGTCAATACACTTAAAATATATTAGTTTTTAAAACCAAAATTTTATCTAAATATCTATACCTGGACAAAATTATGTATTCTTAACTAAAAATACAAGATATTGATATTGAAGTAAAATGTAGAAGTAAAACAGTGTGTTTTTATATTTTAAAATGTAATTTAAGATGGGTCGGCGGCAGAGTGGGCATCGCACTAGATTTCGATCGAGGGTTCGAACCCCACCAATTCGGACTACGTACATTGTAGTTTTTTCCTGTCGGGAGTTAATGATATTTTTTGAAAAAATAATACTTAATATTAATTGGATTAATGGAAAAAAATAATAAAAATGCTAATAACGGTAATAATGAATACTTAGTATCTTTAAAGTAAAGATTTTTAAAATGTTAATATTCGGGAATCAGTAAGGTTGATAGGTAGTATAGAGACCTCCTCAGAGCCTAATCCTTTGATATATTAAGTATCTGGATGGGTGAATTATTCCCAATTGAAAGCTTGACGATGCGTTGCATTTTATTTTGTTCTATTAAATAATTTACGCATTGATCTGCAAATTCTTTTGAGGAAGTGTATAATGGTTACAATAATAATTGAGTGTTATTATTTGTAGTGCTTAATTGTTATTAATATCATTAGTAAATCGGCCAGTGACGTAAAAAAATCCCTGCTTCATCTCTATTGAGGTATTAATTTAGCATTTTTTTTTAAATTAAACTTGGTTCTCACCATGTCTTACGATTAATAGTAACTTATGATACGCTGTTTATTGATGCAAGATCACTCCCAAGATTATTTTTTAATATAGACCGAGCATCAGATATTTAGTAGCTTATATTATAAATTTACAATTGAATAATCAAACGTGTATAAATTGACCATTTGCTTTGATCAATGTTGTACCTAGCATATGAGGATCTTTACCAGCATTGTGTATCCTGTAGTTATTTTCTTATTGTCGTGGACAAATTGATACAACTCGTTCAGAATAGAACCTACAATATTACAAAACGTCCATCTTTGATGACCTATGACTTTAGTAGTTACTTTCCTAAACGTGTTGCGCAATTGAGTTTATTCAATTCAAGTATAACTGGTTTGGTCAAATGAATAAATGTCAATTTCTCAGATTATTATATTTGAATATACATAATATTAAGTTTATTGGGGACGATACAAATAAAAGAAAAAAAACATTGGTTAGCGAATGGTCATTTTTGGAAATTGCATTGTAAAATTTTATGTTTTTTTTTTTTTTAAATAAAATAAAAAAAAAAACTTATATCGTCCTTTTTAGGGTTGGTAGGGAGAACTGAATGCTACACGCTCGAAAATAATATGCTCTAGTCTTTAGGTACCTACCTACAATTCTGTCAATTCGATATAGGTATTGGTTTAATTTTCTTATTTCATTCGCAATCAGGTATGGTTTGACATCACTATCGGAGGCAGGTCAGCGGGCCGTGTGGAGATTGGTCTGTTTGGCAAAACCGTCCCTCGTACCGTCAGGAACTTTGTTGAATTGGCTGAAAAAGAAAAGGGAGAGGGCTTCAAAGGAAGCAAGTTCCACAGAGTCATCAAGGACTTCATGATCCAGGGAGGAGACTTCACTAAGGGTGACGGAACTGGAGGTATTTATATTTTAAATCAACAATGACTGTTAGAGGTATTTATATGTGAAATCAACAATAATTGTTAGAGGTATTTATATTTGAAATCGACAATGATTGTAAGTCTTAGTATTAATATTTCCACAGAGATCTTAGGTATCGGCTTGTTTTTAAATAGGTTAATTTAATAATATAACATTCTTTTATTTCCAAGATGAACAAAATGATGTAAGACAGGTGACAGGACAAGATATGAGGACATTAGAAAAAAATTGAATACAAAGAAAGATGTCATTGATAGAATGAAAGTAAACACATCAAAATGGTTTGGGCACATGGGGAGAATGAATGAGGAATGCCTGACAAAGAAAATATTCAAGACAGATAAGAATGGAACGAGAGGTCGGTTCTCTCTGCCTATTCCATTTTTTTTTAAATAAAAAAATGAATATGTCCTTGTTGAACAAGTACATATACATCTTCCTACGTTCCCTAAATAAAAAAATAAATAGTCTCAACCAACCAGAGTAAAGTAAATTTATTTCATTTTTGCATTGTATAATATCAATAGTTTTAAATGACCAATCACAAGAACCTGTAAGCTCCTCCTACATAATTAATCTATAAATATAAATAAAATTTGTCAAAATAGTCATAAGCTAGTTAATGCCCTAACAAGGTGAAATAGGCCTATCGCGTAGAATAAAATTAATGTAGAATCAAAAAGTCTTTACTTTTAATTATAGATATAACCCTAAAATAAGCATAAATACTTGTGTTATAGGTGAATGAAATTGGTCGAGGCAGGATTCAAACTCGCGATCACTGGATTACTAGCCCAGCGCGCTAACCGCTCTGCCATCGACCCATCCATTAGGGAGATATTGTTTATTAATGTATATTAGTTAATCTCCTAAGTTTAAATCCATTTTAATCTTGTGAATTAATAAATCTAAATGGCTCGCTAAACTTACTCTGTTTAAAATTTAATGTTTTCACAGTTTAACTTTTATAAATTAGTTTCAACATAATTGTAATGCTAACATTATTATTATTTATTTCACAATGCAGTTAATACCTAGGTAGGTACTTAAATATAAATAACATTAACACATAAAATTTTACTATCAGATTTTCTAGGTTTTATATTTTATTTAGAGTGCGTTTCATTTAAAATTGCACTGTGGTATTTTAATTTATTTATAATGATTATTAATAAAGCCGATTGGCTCATGACAATAATTTATAGTTAACATTATAATTGTAATATAGTTGTCATTCATATACAGCAACACCTTACTTCAGTTCTTGATACTATATTGGAGCCATCGTAAGATGGCGTTTCTGACAGATTGTAATAGTGTTGTGACACACTTAAAATCATTAACGAAAAAATACAGTGGGATAAATTATTAACGTAAAAAAAAATTAAAGTTTCCACTAAAACCTTGAAACCTTGTTGTTGTATTATTATAACAATAAAATAAAAAACACAATAGTAATATTATGTTTGTATATTCGTACTTACAAAATTTATAACAGTATCAATGTCCGAAATCCAAAGCCAGGTAAAAAAAATATCGTAATCACAGTGTGCACAAATTCGTTCTTTCCGTAACAATGTTAAAACAAAACTGTCAAAACTACTTATTATAGAGCAATTTGAAAAATTTTTTGTAAATATGATTGTCATATTTTGTTCTATAATTCAAATATATTTGTAAATAATAATTGTCATCTAGTACTTACCTACATATTTTGAATCGTTTCATTCATTCCATATTTAAATATTTTTTATGTTTAAACATGAAATATTGCTGTTAAGAGAGAAAAAAGACGTTTCTCGACTGAGCAACCATCGTTTTATTTTCAAATATAATAAATAAGCATTTTATGTATATTTACTAATAGTAAATTTCGAAATACTTAAAAATATAAAGAAAATTTATTTAATTAATTATATACATATTATTTTAAAAACTTGAATTGTTTTTACGATTTAATGTTAGGTTAATTATATTTCGAAGTTGCGGGACATCACTACTCTCATACTATCCTATCCTGACATACATACCTACATGTTTTATATAGGAAACAAGATATTATAAAATATTTATTAATTTGTGTTTATGTGTTAATAGTTTGGTACGTTTACAATTATACGTACTATCGCCAAGTCACATTATCACATTATACAAAGAAATCGGCAATCGCAATGTTGTTTTACCGAAACAAGAACAGTTCTTGGGACACAAAGCTTTAACCACTTTGTATCAATATGAAGATATATTGGATTAGTTATTCGAAAACATGAAAAGGAAGGTGATATTAAAATAAAATTTCTTCATCCGTGTAGTCCTGCTCCATCCTATCACTGGCCAATGATATTTGTTATGTTCTCCTTAGTAAATAGTCCAGTTTCATGAATTGATCCATCTATTACAAAATTATCAGGATGAGTGCACTATTTTCCTGACAAAAATATCAATTAAATATTCAAGATGCTAAAATGTAATACAACAAAAATAATCAAAAGGAATGTTTTACATACCATACCATCACGCCATTTCCCTATTTGGGGTAGGCAGAGAGAACCGAACGCCAGACTCCTCTCTCTTGACACACATTCCTCGCTTCATTCACGTCCATACATCGTCTCATACATACTATTATTCTTACTTCTAACATCACCATCTTTCAAAATCCCATTTATGTGATCGTGCCAACTTTTTCTTGGCCGACCTCTACTTTTCGTTCCTCTTTTATCAGCCTTGTACACTTTTTTTGTCAGACGGTCATCACTCATTCTATCTATGTGGCCGAACCACCTTAGGGCATTTATTTTCATCTTACTTAAGATATTTCTTTCAATCTTTTTTTTTTTCATTTTTTTTTTTTCATTTCATTTTTTTTTTTTTTTTTAAAAATCATACATTCTCGTCTAATATCCTCATTTCTTATTCTATCATACATCGTTTTACCACACATTCGTCTTAGTGACCTCATTTCAACCGCGTTAATTCTACTAATGCTTCTTCTGCCATGTGCATGTCTCACTAGCATACATTAGAGTCGGTGCGACGATACCATTGTTTTACAGCAAATATAATTTCACATTTATTGATATTGCAAAACCTATTTGACGATCACCACCCTTTCTAGGTGAGACGAGACTAATGTGTGATTTAACACACATGTGTTGTGCTTCATTTTATAAGGTAATGCACACCCTGGTTACCCCACATTGTGGGATGTGCCTTGATGGTATGAATGATTGAAAATAAAATTCAATATCATAGTAACGTAATAAATACTTTGGACGCATTGAATTAGTGACGTAGTAGGCTTTTTGTTCTCGCCATTACAAATATTGCGTTTAATTTTTTTTCTATATTGTGAATAGTTTTCATATATTTTATGTGATGGGCAAAAGACAAATTAATTGATAAATAATTATTTTTTTGAGCATTTCAGAGTAGTAGGAACTAGAAGCTGGTCGCCTATCAATTTTTACCTTTTTTCGCATTCTAAGTCACATTTTTTACATTGTCACTCAAAAACCCATGATTTTTCTTATTCATTAATTAACTTTGTTGTATTTGGAATAAAAAAAATGTTGAGTGGCTTTGATATTTGCTGTCCAATTGGAGATATTTGAATTTTTGAATGAAAAGTTTTTTAAAAAAAAATAACCGGAAAACACAAGTTTAACATTTTTTTATGAATAATTGTATTTTAAAATAAATCTTCATTTATTTATTAGAACATTAAAGAAAAATTTTACTGACATACTTATTAAAAATTGAAAAAGTTATGATGTTTTTATACCATGGTGTCACAAAAATGCAAGGCCTCAGAAATAGCCCTTGGGTCATTTTTTAACCAATTTAAAGAAATTATATCTCAAAAAGTATATAAGATGTCAAAATAATATTTTGCATTGTTAAATAAGGATGTCAAAATGAACAAATAAAAAAATATCAACAAAATCTGAGACCATGGGTGACACGGCTGGATGATTTGACGGGTAATAACCCACGTGAGAATTCTCAGAGTCACCATTTGTTTATAAATTCTTCCTCTAGCGTACTTTAATTTCAACTTCCATGAAAAATTTATACTCTTACATTTTCAAACTTTTTATTATTTTTAGGACGCAGTATCTATGGTGAGCGTTTTGAAGATGAAAATTTCAAACTGAAGCATTACGGAGCCGGCTGGTTGTCCATGGCTAACGCAGGAAAAGACACTAATGGATCTCAGTTCTTCATCACTGTTAAGTCTACACCATGGCTTGATGGAAGACATGTTGTCTTTGGCAAGGTTCTATCGGGAATGGTAAACATTTTTTTTTTTTTTTGAAAAGCAATATCAATGGTTTAAAGCAGTGCAACCGGTGGTCGCAGACCAAGGGTGGTCCGTTAGAACTTCGAGGGTGGTCCCCAAGAGAGTCCGATTAAAATATTTTTCCTTTTTTTGACATACAATGTAGCCTACGTTCTAAAAATTACCATTTATATGTTTGTAATATTGTTATTGAAGGAGGCCAGGGCCCACACAGGGCTGTAGCGCCAGTGATGACAATGAATATTGTTAATTATTATAGTTTCTCAATGAATAATAATAAAAATACTTCCTTGCACCCTGTGCAAGTGGTGAGTTTATTGCCATATTGTAATTTCTTCCAACTAACCAGTGTTTCCAGACCAGAGAATCAATATTAGCGTGAGAATTAATTTCTCCTCTGCTGGGGATCAAGAAACCAAACGGCTTACCAACTGTGCCACGGCGGTTATAATAGTTGGCTTATGATAAATTGATGTATTTAATCACCTCTGAATGTGGTTACTACTGATAAGATATAATAATGTAATGGGTGGTCCATGATTATTCACTTTCAGACTGAGTGGCTGTGGGCTGGGAACCACTGGTTTAAAGAGTATTTGATTTAAGTGGCTTTACCGAAGAATACTGTATAACGTGAGCAGATATGGTTAGTTTGAGTTTCATGTAAGGTCCCCTCAACGTTGACTATCACACCAGAGTAAGCATCTCTGTCTTGGGCAGCTTGGAACAGCTCCTCAACAGTTCTAGTGCGGAACCTGGATATTAAATTCATGCTTACATCGTATCAACCCTTTATTTTGCCTTAGGTGTAGTAGCTCATTCTTCCATTCTCTCATGATCTAAATCTGGATTTTAATATTTGTCAGCAACTCTCTGTTATATAGTAAGGCTAAAGAACTTTAGAAAGGCTTAGGTCAAGGGTGTCAACTCAATTTTGCAGAGGGCCATATATTAAATTTAGAATGTGTAGGCGGGCCAGATTCAAATAAAAAAATGTACTGAATTATTATAACATTTTATTTATTTAATTATATAGTATATAATATACGGTTGTTAAAAATCATATCAGCGTTACTGCCTATCTCTCTCACTTGTCTAGGCACCCGCTGCCTTGAAATTACTTATAAATGTAAGATACAAAAGAGAAAGGCAATCGTGGTTTCAATGATTTAAAACTTCAGTAGAGGAATCGAGTGAAGTCTAAAAGCTCTAAAAGACATGATTCTTCTTTCTGTGACACATTACGATCACGGGCTGTATTGATACGGCGCGGGGGGCGGATGCGGCCCGCAGGCCGTATCTTTGATATGACTGGCTTAGGTGATGGCACTAATAAGATTAACAAAAATTGATATAGTTGGTTGGTAGCAAAGCAACTAACACACTCGATTAGTAATCAAGTGGACGTAGGTTGAATCTTGCCTCAGCCAAATTCGTTCAAAATACAAGCATTTACTTAGTTTAGGGAATTTAAATAAAAATATGTGATTGATTATGGAACAAATATTATAGGTTTTATCTGTCGTTTGTCTTTGCAGAAAGTGATCCGAGAGATTGAAAATTTAAGGACTGACAGCCGTGACAAGCCCAGCGAAGATGTTGTCATTGACAATTGTGGAACAGAAAAAGTTGAAGAACCATTTGGTGTTGCCAGAGAGGACGCAGTTGAATAGAACATTTCTTCTATTTTTGGCTGATTTGTCTATTTTTTTATTTTAAACATGCCATATCTAGCGCAAATTGTGTTCTACATTTATATTTTTTCTATGAAAATACAAATCAGTAAAGTAAATACATAGTATTTGAAATTTTGTTAGTTATTATTTTATTTTACCCATCAATTTATTTGTTTAACATGTACGCTGTCTCAAGGCCGTAGCCAGGGGGGGATCAATCCCCCTTGATCCCCCCCCAAAATGAAAAAAAGATATTTCTTTAGTGAGTAACAATGAGACTGCAGTTACATACGGTGCACTCTGTTGTTAATACAAAACATAATAGTTAAAATCACTACAAATAAATTTCCCTGCCTACTTTTATTTTTACTATGTATGACTGTGTTTTACACTCGCGGGGTGACTTGTTTCTACTGTTCCACTAAGCTGAACCCCCCCCCGAAATTATTTTCTGGCTACGGCCTTGCGCTGTCTGCTTATTTACAATATCTTCCAACCAATCAGATTATAAAAGAATGTGTGTTACTAAATTTAAAAAGGAAAATAAGAGTGCCTGAAATTAAATAAATATGAATAATCCATACACTTACGCTAAATAAATAGGAATAAGGTGATTTCAGAAAAATACTTTTGATTATTTAATCTTCTTTTTAAATGTGAATTGAACTATATATCTGGACCCAAACTTTTCCAATCATGCTGCATGCACTTTAAAAGAAGATGTGGGAAATTATGTATTAGAGTGTAGTATGTTGAGCAGATCAAAGTAACCATCTGTGATCATAGGGCAAATATTAAAAAAAATAATCTTCAAAAAAAAAACATCTTATTAAAATGTAGGATCCATGACTAATCCAATAAATGCTGATTCAATATTCCAATCCATTCATCACCTTCACTCAATTCTTTTAGGAGTACTTTTATCAGGTATTCTACATTTCAATGCGAATATTGGTTATGTGAAGAAGTGAGTTTTGAAAAATTAACAATGACCACATTGTAGGCTTACCATAGATTGAATTCCACAAAAATATTAGACAATTGTTGCTTGGTATTTCTTCTGAAAAACCTCTTAATTCTTTGGCCTGTTCTGGCTGCTGCAAGAACTTATACATGTTGGATAGTTAATATCACTTTAGGTAAGAACATAATTAAAGTGAACAAAAACTTGTCTTAGAATGGCTGAAATGAAGAGCCTACACTCCATCGCAGGAAGAACTCTCGGGGACAGCATCAGAAATGAGACAATCAGGTCTATAATATGTGGTGTCGAGGATGTAGTCAAAGATATTTCTGGATAGACCGTACTAAAAACATGAATGGTAATAGAATATTGTGACAGAAATACTCCAGAACAGATGTACCTCCTCCTCCCAATATAGTCCTACCTCACAAACAGATTAAATGATGAATAAAAAGAAAATATATAGTATAAATATAACTAAAAAAATGGTAATTTAATTTTTATATTCACTTTAATAATAATAATCAAAAGTTCATATGAAATCTCATCCATACTGATTAAAATACCTTATTTAAATTAACTATATTTTATACTAGTTCATTCATCGACAACCTATCAATGTGGGGAGTACACTCCCGAAACTAGCAGTATAAAATAAGTGGTTTAGAATAAATATTTTCGCAACCTTTCTCTAAGTTTGTTATGCCCGAAAAAAATAATGCCGAAAAACAATGATTTTTATTTTGTTCCACGGCAACATTTCGGAAAACAGCTAGCGCTCGTTGCGGGCGAAAAACAGAACTTGCAGCTAGCACGCGCTATGGCACGCGCTCTCTTGGCATTCGACGCTGGTGGAGGACGGACGGTTTGGTGTGACGCCGTCATCGGTCGACACGCGCGTCCCGATGGCGGCCATATTTGCAAGAGCACGAGGAGGTCTGTGTGACAGGACCTGTCACACGCATGGACGCTGATGGTGCCCCAGAACCAAGATAAGGGCATCAACAGGACAGGAGGGGTCGGCGTCTTTTCGTGTGTTCGCGTGTGTTTGACAGTTCGTTTCGATAGATGCCACGTGTTTCTGTTTTATTTGTTGTCTGTTGTTTTGTTTTTTTTATTTTTCTATTGCCATGGACCAACTATAATGATTTTTTGAATAAATGCGCCGTACTACTCCAATTTCATAGTGTCACCATCATTTGTCTCCTTTTCTTCCCCACACCTTGGCTTGATGTTTCCTCGTGGTAGACGAGAGGTCTCATCAAGTTTTATGGCCTCTTATGTTTTCTGCAAAGGGCCGTTTTTTGTTCTCATAACGGTGATACGTAATTGTGAAGGAGATTTTTTTTATATAAATACTGCCTATATTTTCTACTGGTTAATATTTTTTCTGTTAAAAGATAGACAATACTTTTAAAAAACGTAGCTGTAATTCCTACAGACAGATGACATCTAAAGAAAGGCGGAGAATATACTCGTCCCACGTTGGGACGCGAAATTGATATCTAGAGAAGGCGGAGAAAAATACTAGTCCCACGTTGGGACGCGAGATTGATATAAGGAGGCTGGGAAGAAATATATTGGTCCCATGTTGGGACGCGAAATTGATAACTAAAGAAGCTGAAAAGCATAATAAAAATAAACATTAAACTCTGCCCCTGAAAATAAAAATCAAATAAAACATAATCGGCTGCGATGTGCCTGAAAGACAAATACATACAAATACAGGCATGGTAAAAATAATATATACATAACTGGAAAGATCTTACCAAACTGCTGGTCTCGTAACGGGACTGTAGAGGAAACACTTACACTACATATCACTTTATATTAATTAAAAATAACTTAAAACTATCTTAAATTCACCCCTCGTTGGTTATATGGACCTGAAACACACTTATTCACTATTATGCGATTATTTAAGTTATTTTTATTCTTAAAAGTTATTTTTAATAGTAACTTAAACTATCTTAAATTCACCCCTCGTTGGTTATATGGACCTGAAACACACTTATTCACTACTTTATACAATTAGAAAAAAAATGCTAAGGTGTTGGAATGATGGATTTAACAGCCTTAAAAATATGTAGATCTCATAAAATATATCCATGGTTATCTATGGAAACCTTTTTCTGTCATTGTTGTTGTTGATATCTCCCCGCCTTTTTACGTTATGTAATCCGCTGTAGATTAATAAATGTATATCAATACAAAAGCTGTGTTGTTTAAATTTAACTCTGTCATCAGGTTATGGGCCCAGCGTCCATAACAATAAATTGAATTAGCGGAATTATCGCGCGTGTATCACTTGAAAATTGTGTATACTTGAAAATCACCAAGTGCATCCATGATGGCAGTTCCAAGTGCAGTTCCTGCGAATTTCGACAAACTGAGAGGTCGTGAAAACTACGATGAGTGGAAATTCACATTGCGATACCATTTGGAAGACAGAGAACTTTATGAAGCATGCCGAAATGACCAAATCGATGCACCAATTGACAAAAAGGCAAGAGCGGCAATTGTTAGCAGTGTGGCACCTATCATTATAAAGGAGATACAAAATTGCGAATCAGCAAAAGAAATGTGGGTTAGGCTTTCCAATCTTTATTCAGACAACAATCCAAACCGATTCATTTCGTTAAACCAAGAAATGTTCAAAACCAAGTTGGAAAATTGTAAAGATATGAAGGAATACATAGAAAAGATGAGAAGCATTGGCAGTAAAATGAAAAATATTCTACCGACCTACCCTGATGAGGCAGTAGCAGCTAATATTCTAACGAATTTGCCAGCATATTATCAGCCATTAACAATGGCCCTTGAAAACAGTGTCCTAACTTTAACAACTGACATTGTCTGTGAAAAGTTACTTGCAGAATACGCAAAAATGGACAACAAAACAAATGCGTTGACCGCTAAACCTGAAAATAATGATTTCCGACACAAAGGAAAATCTTTTAGTGATTCACCATTCAAAGGAAAATGTAACTTTTGTGGCAAAATAGGCCACAAAGAAAAATCATGTTGGAATAAGAAAAACAAAAATTTTTCTAACCCAAATAAATATAAAAATGACAGATCTAGTAAATATAACACCATACATGAATCTAAAGGTAATTGCATGTTGTCTGCATTAAGCGCAGTACAGCAACATTCAGAGACATCATGGATTATAGACTCCGGATCAGATAGACACATGACACCTCATAAAGAATGGATGTTTAATTATAAAGAGACCACCCCAACAATAATTAAGACCGCAGGCACAAATCTACAAAGTGTTGGGGAGGGTTCAATCATTTTGAAAATAAGGAAAAACAAAAAATTGTTTGATATAACATTAACAAATGTATTATATGTGCCAGGATTATCGGCTAATTTAATTTCAGTAAAATATATGGCAATGAAATATGGTTACAACATAACTTTTGATGCTGAAAATTGCAAGATTCTTCACAAAGAATCAATTATAGCTACCGCTTTGAGCCAAGACAGTCTTTACTATCTAGATATAGAAGAAAGCAATGCTATGACGACTATGACAAAAGAATCACAAGAAATATGGCATAACAGAATGGCTCACATAAGCTATTCAGGACTACAGAGGCTAAGGAACATGGCCACAGGATTGAATTTTATCAATACACAAGAAAACACCGAGTGCATTGCATGCATTAAAGGCAAAATGCATGCTAAACCATTTCCAAAAATTAAAAAACCAACAAGAGCTAAAGAAATGTTGGAATTACTACATAGTGATTTGTGTGGTCCCATGGAGGTCGATTCAATTGGTGGATCAAAATATTTCCTAACTTTAATCGACGACAAGACAAGAATGACATTTGTATATTTTATTAAAACTAAGGATGAAGTATATGAAAAATTTGTGGAATTTAAAACCTTTGTAGAAAAACAAACAGGAAAACAAATAAAATCTATTCGCAGTGATAGAGGAAAAGAATACGTAAATTCTAAGATGAGTGAATTCTTTCATAAAAATGGAATTCACCACCAGAAAAGTATAGCCTATACACCAGAACAAAATGGGGTAGCTGAACGCTGCAATAGAACACTAGTGGAAAGAGCACGAGCAATGCTTTCACATGCCAATTTAGATACAAAGTTTTGGGCAGAAGCTGTTTACACAGCAAATTATTGCAAAAACAGAAGCCCCACAATCGCAGTAAATAACCGTACACCCTACGAAGCGTGGACTGGGCAAAAACCAGATCTCAATCACTTAAAAACATTTGGATGTATATCCTATATGCATGTTCCTAAACAACTCCGCAAAAAATGGAATGAAAAGGCAAAACAAATGATATTTGTCGGTTATAGTACAGAAAGTAAAGGATATCGATTAATGGATCCTTCAACGCTTAAAATCACTGAAGCCAAAGATGTAATTTTTCTCGAAACAAACTTTATTAATACTTGCGAAAATTTGAGTAATAATGACGCACAGAAAAATGAGAAAATATTCTATGACGAAGAAACCGTCTTCAATATTATGCCGCCTGTACAACAAAACTTTCCAACAACATTTGAAGAAAGAGAAATTGAAAATACGAGTGAAAATTTACCTCCACATGAAAATGATACACTTAGAAGATCAAATAGAGCAACCAAGATGCCATCCTATTTAAAAGATTATGAGATGACTGAGCATGAATGTAATGTTGCGAGTATCGAAGATACCAATGAATACCCAAAGACATACAAAGAAGCAATAGAAAGTGACGATGCTATTAAATGGAAAGGGGCAATTGAAGAAGAAATTCTAGCCCACCAAAGAAATAAGACATGGGAAATTGTAACTTTACCCACGGGATGTAAAACAATCAAAAGCAAATGGATATTTAAAATAAAAAAAGATAACTTAGGAAATACAGAAAGATACAAAGCACGACTCGTAGCTAAAGGTTGTGCACAAATACCAGGAATAGATTACACAGAAACATTCTCACCTGTTGTAAGATATGACACATTAAGAATATTGATAGCATTAGCGACAATTAATGATTGGGACATAGATCACGTAGATGCTGTTGTAGCATTTTTACAAGGAAACATAGAAGAGACAATTTTTATGGAACCCCCAGAAGGCTTAGAAGTCTCCAAAGAAAGGGGAGATAAAAGATTAGTTTGTAGACTTCAAAAAGCAATGTATGGTTTGAAACAATCTGGAAGAAGCTGGTACAATAAACTTGATGAAAGTCTCAGAAAACTGAATTTGAAATGTGCAAATTTTGACAGTTGTGTTTACTATATAATTCAAGAAAATGATATCCTAATTGTTGCTGTCTATGTAGATGATTTGATAATATTTTCCAATTCTAAAGATCTGACCACATGGATAAAACAAAAATTGTTTGAGCAATTTAAAATGAAAGATTTAGGTGAATTGAAACAATGTCTTGGAATCCAAATAACAAGGGACAGAAAGAAAGGTATAACAACCTTGAATCAGTCTAATTACATTGAAAACATGTTAAGAAAATTTAATATGCATGAAGCAAATCCAGTAACAATACCTGCTGATCCGAACCAGAAATTATGCAAATCACAGGATAATTGTAAAGATTTAGAAGAAATATATAAATCTGCCGTTGGAAGCTTATTATACACTGTCAAGGCAACACGTCCAGATATGGCATACATCATTGGAGTACTGTGTCAATATTATTCCAACCCATCGAGAATGCATTGGATTGCTGCAAAGAAAGCTATGAGATATCTTCGTGGAACTTCAGACACAAAGTTAACCTATACATCAAGCGGAAATAGTGAAATAATTGGATTTTGTGATGCTGACT
Organism: Molanna angustata; assembly: GCA_963576475.1. Lineage (NCBI taxonomy): Eukaryota > Metazoa > Arthropoda > Insecta > Trichoptera > Molannidae > Molanna > Molanna angustata. The sequence continues at coordinate 9,722,131 of OY754978.1, read as the reverse complement.
ATGCAGGATGTACCGATGACAGAAAATCTACAACAGGATTTGTCTTTACTATTGCTGGAGGTGCAGTAACCTGGCAAAGCAAGAAACAACCAACTGTTGCAAGTTCTACAGTTGAAGCGGAATATATGGCCCTTTCTGCAGCAACGAAGGAAGCCATATGGCTCAAAAAGATATACCAAGAGCTTAATTTGCCAACAAAAAATGATCCAGTGACAATATGTTGCGACAACAAAGGCGCAGTTGACCTAAGTAAAGGCAACACTTTCCACGCCAGAACAAAACATATTGACGTCCATCATCACATTGTAAAGGAGGCGGTGAAGGATGGTCAGACAAAGGTCAAGCAGGTGTCAACGAATGACATGGTCGCTGACTCACTCACTAAGGCAGTGACAAGAGAAAAGAACATGAAGTGCTCCCGTGAAATGGGGTTAAGCTTTAAGACTGAAAAATCAAGGGGAGTGTTGGAATGATGGATTTAACAGCCTTAAAAATATGTAGATCTCATAAAATATATCCATGGTTATCTATGGAAACCTTTTTCTGTCATTGTTGTTGTTGATATCTCCCCGCCTTTTTACGTTATGTAATCCGCTGTAGATTAATAAATGTATATCAATACAAAAGCTGTGTTGTTTAAATTTAACTCTGTCATCATAAGGCCGTCCGATAGCCTAGCAAACTCGCACTCTCGCACGCGGGTCTCTACAACTACCGACCAACCACTGACTCCTACCGAATGACAACTCACACTGACAACTACCGAATGACAACTGATCGACTACAGCCGGGCGACCCAGCGTCCGTGAAACATGGAGTAGTGGAGGGGGGGGGGGTTATACTGAAGAACCAACCCGTACCACCGGGTGAAAGCCAAAATTCCAGGAATCTGCTTGACGCATTTTACATTTATTTTCAATAGAAAAGACAATACTTAAATATATGAACAAGGCCTGGGGGGCCGCTATAATCCGTACTTAGAATTAATAAAAGAAATACATCAGGCCAAAGTAAAATAATGGTTATTGGGTTTCTTTGATATTATAATGCATGGAAATTGATGAGACCTCTCGTCTACCACGAGGAAACATCAAGCCAAGGTGTGGGGAAGAAAAGGAGAGAAATGATGACGACACTTAAAATTTGTTTTAGTACGGCGCTTTTTTATTTATAATGTTCACAAATGGTCCATGGCGATAAAATAATAAAAAAAAAAAAAAACAAAACAACAGACAACAAATAAAACAGAAACACGTGGCATTTATCGAAACGAACTGTCAAACACACGCGAACACACGAAAAGACGCCGACCAGAATATACCGCCCCAGGGTACAGCGACATCCTTACTCCAGGCATGTCACTGTCTTCCACGTGGTGACGGTAGATCGGTGGGGCCCAGCCTCTGCGTCAGGCTAGCAGGTCTTCCTCGTGTCCGGCGTGGTTTCTTCTTCTCCTCCTGATCTCCTCCTCCAGACCGTCACCCATGGCTGGCTCTGTGCCCCACGACACGCTATGACGGCGCATCTCGACAGAGGTGGCATACCAGTCGGGACCTCACCGGAAGGCGAACCGACGCCCCAGACGACACGGATTGCCCTTCGTGGTCCAATCTGCGAGCCGCCGCGTTCCCTACGCGGTGGCCCCACACTGCGCTCTGCCTCCAACCTCCTGTCCTGTTGATGCCCTCATCTTGGTTCTGGGGCACCATCAGCGTCCATGCGCGTGACGGGTCCTGTCACACAGACTTCCTCGCCGTCGAAAATATGGCCGCCATCGGGAGCACGTGTCGACCGATGACGGCGTCACACCAAACCGTCCGTCCTTCACCAGCGTCCAAAGCCAAGAGAGCGCGTGCCATAGCGCGTGCTAGCTGCAAGTTCCGTTTTTCGCCCGCAACGAGCGCTAGCTGTTTTCCGAAATGTTGCCGTGGAACAAAATAAAAATCATTGTTTTTCGGCATTATTTTTTTCGGGCATAACAATTCCACCCCACTTTTTTGTCGAAAAACAATGTCACTTTACAGTCTCATATCACTGAAATTTACAGGCGCCACCGAATTTTTTCTCGAATTCGGAAACGGTTAATGCACATGGTTCGTTATTTTAGCACAGCACAAATTTACAGTTCAAAACACAACAAATAAACATCACTTTTCTTCCCCACGTGTTTGATCTCAGGGTGTTGATTCGTGCAAATGTCTATTCGCAAAAGCCACACGTTGGCAAGCCATTTGATGAGACCTCTCGTCTACCACGAGGAAACATCAAGCCAAGGTGTGGGGAAGAAAAGGAGAGAAATTATGACGACACTTAAAATTTGTTTTAGTACGGCGCTTTTTTATTTATAATGTTCACAAATGGTCCATGGCGATAAAATAATAAAAAAAAAAAAAAACAAAACAACAGACAACAAATAAAACAGAAACACGTGGCATTTATCGAAACGAACTGTCAAACACACGCGAACACACGAAAAGACGCCGACCAGAATATACCGCCCCAGGGTACAGCGACATCCTTACTCCAGGCATGTCACTGTCTTCCACGTGGTGACGGTAGATCGGTGGGGCCCAGCCTCTGCGTCAGGCTAGCAGGTCTTCCTCGTGTCCGGCGTGGTTTCTTCTTCTCCTCCTGATCTCCTCCTCCAGACCGTCACCCATGGCTGGCTCTGTGCCCCACGACACGCTATGACGGCGCATCTCGACAGAGGTGGCATACCAGTCGGGACCTCACCGGAAGGCGAACCGACGCCCCAGACGACACGGATTGCCCTTCGTGGTCCAATCTGCGAGCCGCCGCGTTCCCTACGCGGTGGCCCCACACTGCGCTCTGCCTCCAACCTCCTGTCCTGTTGATGCCCTCATCTTGGTTCTGGGGCACCATCAGCGTCCATGCGCGTGACGGGTCCTGTCACACAGACTTCCTCGCCGTCGAAAATATGGCCGCCATCGGGAGCACGTGTCGACCGATGACGGCGTCACACCAAACCGTCCGTCCTTCACCAGCGTCCAAAGCCAAGAGAGCGCGTGCCATAGCGCGCGCTAGCTGCAAGTTCCGTTTTTCGCCCGCAACGAGCGCTAGCTGTTTTCCGAAATGTTGCCGTGGAACAAAATAAAAATCATTGTTTTTCGGCATTATTTTTTTCGGGCATAACAAAATATATCGATCACAATACCTATGGGAATATCACAGATTTATTTTTTTATATGGCAACCCAGTATTTTTTATATGGCAACCCAGTAATTTCTAAGCACAAATGTATGGCAACACACAAACTTCTACGAACGTAAGTAAGGATTATTATGGTAACACATCAAATGCCTTTAAAAAATTGTTAGCCACAGATAAACATCTGTTTCTATCGGCGCATTTTTGACATATGTCAAAATATATTTGTCAACATTCTTTATTTTTTCGATAACATTTTTTTATATTGATTTACTTACACAATATTTATCGTAGGTTTTTTGCAAATATTCTGAAATTATATTTACTTAATTTAATATATTTATTAATATGAATGATGTTTGCCGAATTTGTCTCAATAATGGAGATCTTGTATCCATTTTTGAAACGACCGATTCTATACCAATATCTGACAAAGTCATGAAGTGTACTTCAGTTCAGGTATGTTACAAAAAAGGTTTATAATTTTCTCGGAAATAATATAATTATTTAATAGATAAAATATGCGTATGGAGCAAATGGAGAGTGTATTGTCAAGATGATGGAAATTGTGACGCCTAAATAATTAATTATAAAATTATAAAGGTAGTATAAACGTGTGATTACCTTTTCTTCTACTATCACTTCTAATTCAACTATTTCTTTTTAAGATCTGTCTTGGGGATCACCTTCCGGCTAAAATATGTTTAATATGTGTACAGAATCTAGATGTATCATACAATTTTAAACTTCAGTGTGAAGATTCTGATACAAAATTAAGGGAACAGTTTTATGGTTTCGTGAATAACAATGAAATTAACAATAAAAATAAAACTAAGCAGGGTATTGAAATAAAAGAAGAATGGAATTTTCCCAATACAGACGTTTATACAGATGTCAAATACAAATCTATAAAATTAGAAGACGCTAAATTAGAAATATTGGACCCTGTTGACAAAAGACACAAAGTAAAACACAACAAGAAAAAACAAACAAATAAAAATAAGAGTCAAGAACCATTTGCTACATTGATTGACAATCATGATAATTTGAATACTAAAAATATTCAGTTGAACATCAACGATCTCTCTTGTTTCAGTTCAATACATAATTCTGATAACAGCAACGATTCCTTTAGTGATAATGACATCCTTGCAGATATTTGTTTCAATAAAAAAAGGAAAATTGTTAACAAATCCAAAAGTGTCTTACAAAATCTTCACAATTCCACAAATATACCTAAAGAAGTCTCAGAATTAAATTATACATTGTCTGCCTCTTGTGATTTGAAAGAAGATATTAAATATGAGGATCAACGTCTAGAATTAAACATGATGGAATTAAAAAACACTAAAGAGACTGATAATACTTGTACATTTTATAATTTAAAGTCTAAAAAGAAAACAAAAAATAAAAGTAAACATAAATTTAAAATACACGAAGATGATGTAATGGATAGGAAAAGTCTCGACAGCCACTCAGTGAACAATTCAGAGAACGAAATAATGACAAAGAAAAATACAGATTGTCACAACAGCGTAAAAAAACACAGTAAAAACGATGATGACACTGATTTGGAAATACTAAATTTGAATAAAAAAAATGTTAAGTCCGGCAAAGCTACCAAGGAACAATGTTTTACTTGTGGAAAGGTTATGTCTTCAAGGTAAGGTTTTGGTTAGTTTAAAAATAATTGTTTAGTTTTATTTTCATAGATTAAAAAAAAATGGTAAAATATAAAAATAATTACTATGCTCATTTTCAAATTTTAAGACATACATAATTTATTCTTTGTCCAACCATGCTGTACAATATTGAAATTAACAGAAGGTCGATTTTGTATAAACACCATAGGAAATGAAAGAAGTTAAGTACTATTTATGATTTTGGAATTTTGTAAGCGAATTAACTTTCCTTTTCTTAACTCTATCAAAATACTCACGTTTATTGTATTTACAAGAATAAACCACAGATAAAATAGTATCTAACTCCTTTCTTCCCCTATGGCGTTTATAAAAAATCAACCTTCAGCTTTAATTAAAATGCACTGTTTGCTGTATATTGGTAGTTTTGCTGTTTGTTTCCTAAATAAAATAAAAACTTTAAATATACCATCACCCCATGTCCCTTACGGGGTAGGCAGAGAGAACAGAGAGTCAAACTCCTCTATTTTTGCACACGTTCCTGGCTTCCTTTACATCCATGAATCGTCTCATACATGCTCATCGATTGTTCAAAATTCTTATGTTTCCTTCTTACAAATATCATACTTCATTGTGTACGCCTTCTTAATTAAGTATCGCATTTGTCCTCCTAGCTGTCAATAATTAATTACAAAATTCATGAGAGTTCAACTGTCAAAAATCATCAACCATCATACGTTGCCGCTAGTATAATGTTGATGTCTTGTATTTCATTTTATTCTGGAACCTGTACCTTACCTGATAGTGGTAAAAATTTCTCAGAGAGCACTTCAAAAACCTCAAAAAGCTTGTTCTGGTTACTATTGTCAGTTGTAAAAAACTTGCAGCTGAGATCCATCCACGAGCTGTAACACGAAAACTAATATTGACCTAAGAGCCAAAGGATATTAAGTCCATCTTTTGTTAAAAGTGAGGTTTTGACTTCTTTCAATAATATTTCGAAAGTCAAAATTCTTTGGCTCTGAGGTCCATATGTATCTGTAGAGACATCGGATTGGCAAAATTTCAGATTATTTATTTATTTAACAGAATACTGGTATATACACACAAGTTAAAACATGATATAAGATCTCCAATGTTCCAATGACAGACATCTGTCACATAATCAATACTAAATATTTAAGTTGGTACAATCATCGTCTAAAACGTATAAACTACTCTGAATGTGAGTTTTAATACATCATGATATTTCAGATTTCGTCTTAAAATGCACATGCGAATACACACAGGTGAAAAACCATTTGCTTGTAACTGCTGCTCTCGAACATTCTCTCTCTCCCAGAATCTAAAGGTGCACATGCGCACACACACCGGAGAAAAGCCCCTCTTGTGTGGTTCATGTGGAAAGGCCTTCGCACAGTACGCTGGTCTAATAACTCATCAACGTCTTCACACTGGAGTCCTACCATATTCTTGCACCCTCTGCCCGCTGAGCTTTAGAACTGCTGGACATTTACAATACCATATAAGGTTTGTATTTGTCCTGGCTATTTTTATTTTATTTAATTTTCTAAAATAGTTTTAAAAGCGGTAATCAATTCTTTCAAATTTTGTCCTTAGTTTGTTGTGTAGAATAAGTTAGCAAATGTGACGGTAATACTTAAAAAAAAGATTTTTTTAAGAATTTTCAATATTTGCCAGCAAAAAATGTAAAAAAGTTTGGAGATCTCAATAAACCTCATGTTTCCTCAGTCAACGAATTTTCAAAAAGGGGTGTACAGTGCATGGAGTGGGGCTGAAATTTTGACTTCAGGAATGGGTTTGGGGTACTTAGGAGGTAAACGAACCAAAAGTCGCCGACCTTGAAAGGTGAGCTGAAGGGGGAAGGCCTTAAAATTTGCCTTTTTTTGGGTTTTTGCTTACTAATCGAAAACTATAGATTCGAGAGAAAAAATATTATATTCTATTTGAAAGTTGACAAAATTTTCTACATTTTACACTAGTACAAAAAGTTTCTATCTTTCTACTGTTCTTGAGTTATGCGAGTATGTGTGTGTCCCATTCCTCCCTTATAACTTTTAATACACTTGATGCATTGAGCACAAAACTACACTTGTCTATATTTTTAAAAAATTTCAGCGTTCTAACTTTTATGGTTTTTGAGATATGTGGAAAAAAACAAATGTTGACAACCCCTGACTGGAACAAAAATTCAAAATTCTATGTATGAAAGTTTTGTAGGCTCAAAATTTTCTATACCTTCAGAAGTTCTGTGCTCTATGCACAAAAAAAACTAAGACACACACTCACATAACTCGAGAATGGTCGAAGGTAGAAACTTTTTGCAGTATTACAAAATGTAGAAAATTTTGACAGCTTTCAGATAGATTAAAATATTTTTTCTCTAGAACCTATACTTTTCGAGTTATAAGCAAAAAACCTAAAATGTCCAATTTTAAGGCCTCCCGGATCTCACCCCATTCAGCTGACCTCTCAGGTTATGTGTAGAATACTTTAATTAAATTTCTATGGCTTATTTCATAGTTAAAATATTTCACGATGTTGTTTTCCTTTGATTTTATTCCAATTACGTACATTATTAAACTCTTTTGTTTTATTTTTACTTATCATGCAATACAATCTTTCTACTCATTTTATGTCAACGACAGAAAATTAGTTATTTTTTGTAATGTCACGAGTAGTATTCTAAGGCCTCGCTCACATTGGATGCGTTTTCGTACGAATTTCGCTCGTGCGTAAACGTACGTAAATGCACGAACGATCCCAATACTTGTTGTACTATGAGAGTGCTCACACTGGATGCGAGTTGGTCGTACGTGGTCGTACGTAGTCGTACTGTGGTCGTACGTATACGCACGTATTGTTACGACGTCTGAGTTCGATCATGGACATGCTCACATTGGATGCGTTTTCGTACGAAATTCAGTCGTCCGAATACGTACGAAAACGTCGAAAACGCACGAATAATCCCGATCCTTTGAGCACTATGAGAGCGCTCACACTGGGTGCGAGTTAGTCGTACGTTGACGTGCGTATAGTTCCGACATACGAATTCGATCCAAACTTGTTTGGATATTTTGCTCCGTTCGTACTTTGATTACACATAAATGGATACAGAAAATATTGTTAATTTGGTTTTTGGACACAAATGTTTATGGGATTTCTGATTACGTTATGCAATTTGATCCAAATTCAAATAACTAAATATTTTTTTTTATGACTAGGTATTTTTATCTTTGTAAACTGTTATTTTAAATTTATCTTCGTGTGTTGTTACCTGTTTTTTGTAATTTGCTTACCCCAAGGTTTCAAAAAACCGTTCTGTGTGTGTGTGTGTGCGTGCGCGTGTGTGTGTGTGTGTGTGTGTGCGTGCGCGCGTGCGTGCGTGTGTGCGTGCGCGTGTGTGTGTGTGTATCTGCTGTTTTGTGCTTTGTGAAATGAATATGTTATTATAAAATGTTATTAACAAAATAATTTTGTCTATATTACAATTGTCGGCCCAGTTGGTTGGGTATCTGACTGCTGATCCAATGGTCCCGGTTTCGATTCCCGGTGGAGGCACAGTTTTTAATTGTGTTTTCAGTCTGGATCTGTGAGAGGATTAATATCGTAGGTCTCCAGAATGTGGCAACTTGTAATTGGGTGCGTGTTAAATAAATATTTGACATAGTATCTGTTGGTTGCCTGAGAAGAAATATCAAATAAATGAATAAATAAATAAATTAGCTAACCCACAGAGAGGCTGTGCTGTGCTGTGCCTTGTGGGATTTTTGTGTGCACGGTTGTTTTGTTGTGATTGATATTATGTTTATGTGTATTGTTTGTTATCCGTGTACCAAATCTTAAATAAATAAAATTGTACGACCAGCATCGTACGTCGACGTACGATCAAATTCGTATTAAAAATCGGAGAAAGCCGTATCCAGTGCGCGCACTCGACCAGTATCGTACGTATACGTACGATGCGAATTCGTATCCAATGTGAGCGAGCCAGTGCGCGCACTCGATTCGTACGACCAGCATCGTACGTTTACGTACGACCAAATTCGTATCCAATGTGAGCGGGCCCTAATTAATTTTATGAAATAAATATTTTCAATTTGTGTAATATTTCTTTTGATTTAGAACACACGGTGTATCATGAGGAGTGGATCAACTGAAACAGGCAGGTTGGGGACCTCAATATCTATCGATTTAACCCCCATGTATGTTCAGCGATATTGGGCGGTTCAAAAGTTATGTACACTTTTGTGAACTTTTAATAAAAATCGGATTTCAGACTAAACTACATCACAGTAGCTAAAGTATTAGGTCTACGATCATGATTTTTTTTCTGGGAATAGTTCAATAGTGATGCTTATGTAAAACAATACCGTTGTGAGTCAGTACCCAATAACTTTTAAAAAAGAAAAAATATTCTCAATAATTTTTGCAAGGCTCGATTTTCCACTAACTTTTCAAGGGCTCTTGGAACAATAATTTCACATAACTTTTTTTCCACAAGTTATCTTAAAAACTACCACCATTCATAGAGAGCTAGCTGCAAATTTCATTCACCTTGTATCATACCAAAACTTATATTTTTTCCTTGAGACAAATACATGAAAGACTACTTAAAAAGTAATTTAGTTAAGCGACTACATAGAATAAAAAATTGACTAAATAAAAAGGGCCATAATGTAAAACAAAGTTTTTGATTTTTCTCTTGTTTTTTTTTTATTGTTCTCTTTTACAAATATGTTACATATGCATAATTTAACATTTATTTAATTTTTTATGATAAATTTTCGAAATGTGCACCATTGTTAGCTATGCATAGCCTACATCTTCTCAAAAAGTCGCTCTTGAGTTTGTTGAATGCTTCTTGGGGTTATTACAAAGAGTATACAAAAGCGAATACAATTCAATTGAGGAATTAAGGCAAAAATTCGCTCAGGCACAAATTATGATTAGCGGAAATGAATTTTGAATGAATGAATTTTTTTAAGTTATTGGGTAGGTACTGACTCACAACGGTATTGTTTTCCATAGGCATCACTATTGTACTATTCCCAGAAAAAAAAATCATGATCGTAGATCTAATAGTTTAGCTACTGTGATGTAGTTTAGTCTGAAATCCGATTATTATTAAAATTTCTCAAAAGTGTACATAACTTTTGAACCACCCAATATCGCTGAACTTACATGGGGGTTATATCGATAGGTATTGAGGTCCCCTACCTCCCTGCTTCGGTTGATCCACTCCTAATGATACACCGTGTATAATTAAATTATTATTTTCATGACATAATAACCATATACTTTTTTTCTAAATATAAACTTTGTTTTTGTTGTTTTGTTGTATGATGAAAATTACATGTTGTATTTTTTTAGGAAACACACCGGAGAAAAAAAATTTGAATGCAATGTTTGCCATAGAGCGTTTATAACTCGTGGAGATCTAACACAACATACAAGAACACATACTGGAGAACGTCGTTTTATATGTTCCCTTTGCGGTGTTCGAATGACCAGAGCCAGCCATCTCACGAGGCACATGTTAACACATTCAGGAGAAAAACCTCATCGTTGTAAAATTTGTGGATCGGCATATGCACAAAAGGGTGATCTGATCAGGCATCATAAGAAACATTCGGCGTCTATTGCTATAAAAGTAGAAAAGGCAATTGCTGAAAAATATCTTGAATCTGGCAATGAAATTAAAATATGAGTATATCAAAATCAATTGATTTTCTAAAAAGATATTGTCTGCAGTGGTGCCATTATGTTTTTAAGACATTTTTAATCAATTTATTGATATTGGTCTCTCAATGCCAAATGTTCGCTATTGCTTAAAAAATAATTTTCAGACTGGACAAACCATTGCTGAAAAATTTTCACCTATTCTTGTATTTTATCTATGATTGATCTTCAAATAATACTAGTCTCTCATCAAAATCTATCAAATTAAAGTATTCTGATTACGTATGGTTTTATTTTTGCCTTAAAAAATTAGCTGTAAGTTTAAATTTTCTTTCTGGGAGATGTTTGAAAATAAAACTCAATATAAAATTTAATTTTAATTGTGTCATTGAGAAATAATGAATATAATTTTTCTATTCAAATTTTATAAACATAAAAAAGGATAGTGCAGTGCGACTATATATAAAAAAGTGAGGATTTGAAATTGACCGACGAGAATGTAATGAATATGTATTATTATACATTATTAAAAAAATAAAGATTTTTATGAGTTGATACGACCTCCTTGTGGAGTTTAAAGAATGTCGAAAAAGACGACTTCCCTCAATGCAAGGAATTCTGTCATCACTTTGGTTGCAAAGTGTAGTGATGTCTTTGTGGGAAGGTAAAGTGTCTTCCAAGTGACAGCCACCATGAACTCTCGAAAAACACCGATGATGGCGTGTTTCTTCCAGGAGTGTCTAATAAATCAAATGGGTGTATAAGAGAGCTAGTTAAGGAGCTGCGAGCCTCTCTTCCTCCCTATTGTTATCTGCCCCTATCCTAACCATTGCAACTCTCCACCATATAATATACATACAACCACAGATAATATGGAAGTAAACTTTCAGTATACTTCAGATGTGTCACTCAATACATAGAAGCTGTAACCGGATAATCATAAGGTTTCTCGCATCTCCGCTATAGGGGCAATGAATACGCGACCGGTCCATGGCAAATTTTAATTTCCATTTTTAATGTTTCCAGCTTTAAGGAATGGATTCAAGGATAACTTCAATAAAAAATAACCATTTTTCAATCATTATTTATTAAAAAAAAAACACTTATGATGGATTTTATTTGCAATCTTTCAAAAATCATGCCAAATAATTCATAAAATACATTGTTCTAAATAAAATGTGCATTGTAGATTATTAGATTTTTAAATTTATTTTCCACAAAGAAAGATTTAATACTGATTTTCGGGAAACTATATAACTTCACTTCGCCGTATTTCACTTGACAATTTATTCAAAACACAACAAAACTTGTCAGCCATCTTGCGAAGATAATCGAAAAACACAAAAAGCTGGCAATAGATTAACACCATCACCATCACATGGCGTGATAGTGTGTATGTAGATGAACACCGAAAACAACAAGAATTTTACAAAATCACACGTGTTATATTTATTATCTGGTTTACTTCAAGATTTTAAAGGATCAAAATGTTTCGCGTCACAACAAACAACAAAACACAACTGAAGTATGCTGAAGGTTTGAAAATTTTACATTGCATTTTCAAAAATACCAACATAAAAAAAAAATAAATAGCGCCACCTTTGGAGATGTAAGCGTAAAGTAAAACCAGTGCTACCAATAGAGTGCCACCGGCGTGCATACAACTTGATATTTTTCCAACAACTTAATAATTTATTAAAGACACAACTAGAATGTTTATTAGCTACAACAAAGTATGTACATGGAATTTTGTTTTAAAAAACAAGTGATTACCTTATGTAGTGATTACAGTGTTATTATTTTGTTAACAGACAACCCCGAGTTATCCATAGAAGGAAATTTTATTTTATCTATCTAAGATAGTGGTGCAAAGTTCGATATTTTTGTATGATCCTGTCTTTTAAAATCGATTCATGAAATTTATGCGGATCATCAATTCGCTCTTCGATTCAATATGATTCAAATATAGCTATCCTTATCTATCGTACATAACATGTACGTAGTATGACAGAGAAAACAAAACCGATTCAAAATATGATATGCAAATGTAGGCGTTAAAATGTTTGCATTTCAATGTACTTAATGGTCAATATTGCTTAAATATTTTATGAACCATAATGAATTAGTCGTGAATCGAAGATCGCCTTCAAAATAGTATATTCAATTATAGACGTTACGTATTTGTTTTTCAAAGTATGTTGCGGTCAAAATTGCTTAACATATTTAAGAACCGCAATGAATTAGATTTTATGAACCATAATGAATTAGTTGTGAATCGATGATTGCCATGAGTCGGTATGTGTATCGCATTCTAACGATATATTTTCTATGAGATAGAAAGTGTGAGAGTGATGTATGGGTCATGAGCGGATCGTTGTGGCAACGTGAACCGTGAGTCACCGATTCAATTTAATGATCCGGTCAAATAATACGGATCACTCATTTTTCCCCGTCGCTAATCTAAGATTAATTTGACATTAGACCTTGCATAATTTTGTGTTTAGTTTTATAACCTAAAAAATATTTGCAGGTTATTTATTGAAGAATAAGTAAAAAAAAATCAATATTCAAAATGAATAATTTTAAAAATGCCTATCGGTGTGTGCTTATGCAATTAAATGCACAAAATATATCCCACTGTCTGCAGATGCAGCAATATCGCGGTAATTATATTAAACGCATGATTCCTATTTTCGCCTCTTTATTTGTGTTTTATTTTATTTTATTTTATTTTATTTGGGACACTTACAGACATTGACAATCGCATACAAGAAAGTATATCATAATAATTTTACATAATGTCAATATCCAATTGGAAGTGAACACAACATGCGAAGTTCATAAATTATTTACACAAACCACAAACATATTAAAATATCCAAGATAAAAGCAGTAATAAAAAAACTTAAAAAATAAGACATAATTATACAAAACCTATAAAGAAGCAACAATAAAAAGTACAAAGTAAATATATTGTGCATATAACAAAAAAAAGGGATGAAAACATCAACAGAAATTCTCCTCTCTACTCAGAATCAATAGCATTCTTTTTTTAAATACCTCCCTTGTGTTGCAGAAGATATCAACTATGTTGGAGTTGCTATGACTATTGTAAATACGGCACATGCGATACAATGGATTATAAAATGATATGTTAGATATACAGAACCCTATGTGAAAAATATTTGGGTTTCTTAGTGATTTAATATTGACGTTATATTTTAAGCCATTGACCAGCTGTGTGTCCATCACATTATTTATTATATTAAATAAACATGCCACGTCCGCCACTTTTCGTCGAGTACTCAGCTTAGAAATATTAAAAAAATCAATCTCTGATTATAAGTTATAATCTTATTTCGCATGTATATCGAAGTTATCCCGTTGCATAGATTTTTATTATAATAAAAATCCATGTCCAGTTGATTGTTATGTATAGATATATCGAAGTATTTTGATAGATACAATTTAAAATTCGGTAAATAGGTTATGAAAGTTGAAAAGTCTATTTTTTGTTTCGATGTGAGCTGGTTTTATTCTAGTGTTTTTAGAGTTGCTTGACTGTCTGACAGAAGATAAATGTTCCTCTCTAGGTATATGTATTCTGCAAGACACACTTATAATATTGATATATTATGAGATACATACTGAGTGTATTTATCATGGTATAAAAAAAAAAAAAAAATATATATATATATATATATATATATATATATATATATATATATATATATATATATATATATATATATATATATATATATATATATATATATATATATATATATATATATATATATATATATATATATATATATATATATATATATATGTTATTATTAAGTATTTTGGGGATAACCCGCGTCAAATTCTGATTCCCGAGAGAATCAGTCGTCTGCCGACGTTTCGTCTGAATCACATCAGACATTTTCAATAGGCGCCTTGTTAATAAATTTCCGTCGTGAGGGATAGTGCGCGCACGTCCGTTCGCGTCGGAAGCTTACCACCAAGTGAAAGTTTGAAAGGAAGCCATGTCAGTTGTTAGTGGAGGGGTGGGTTTCCCCAATGACGTCATTACTGCGTTTTGTTTGGCATTGGCACAAAATTCCGAAAGAAGACATTGTTACGGGTATCGAATCAGCCGTGTGTAAACTACCAAATAATATAGCCGAAACTATACGACAAGAAACTTGCCATATACTTAGAAAATCGCTTCCGCCGAAAAGAAATATATCTCTCGATGAAATACGAGCTCTTAAAGAATTACGCGCAAATAAAGATATAATTATTCTTCCGGCAGATAAGGGAAACGCAACAGTCATCATGAAAAGCGAAGATTATCACATTAAAATAACTAATTTGCTTAACGATCCGGCTTATAAACTGCATCCTAATAATCCTATAACATACTTAGAAAAAACGACTAAAACAAAAATTATGTCATCCAAATTAAGTCCAGAATTAAAAAAGTCGTTAATACCTAGAGAAAAATCGTCACGATTTCCGAAATTATACGGTTTGCCAAAGATTCACAAGACGGATGTTCCTCTTAGACCCATAGTCAGTTCTGTCGGTTCGCCACTTCAAATGTTATCAAAGTATCTTGCCAACTACTTACAACCAGATGTAGAATCAGCGGAATCATTTGTCAAAAATTCGGAACATTTTATACAAATCATTAAAAATCAAAAATTAAACAAGGGCGACATCCTTGTCAGTTTTGACGTCGTATCCCTGTTTACCAATATACCTACAGACGAAGCTCTTCAAGCAATAAAAGAAATGAGTGACCCACCGAATGACATAATAACTTTAATAGAACATTGCCTCAATAACACATTTTTCACTTATAATAACGACATGTACAAACAAGTAAAAGGAGCACCAATGGGTCTATCTCTTTCACCGCCAGTCGCTAACATATTCATGACCAAGTTAGAAAAAGAAGCTATAGATAGAGCGCGCTTAAAACCAAAGCTATGGATTAGATACGTGGACGATACTTTCGTTATATGGCCTCACGGTTTGGAGGAACTTCACAAATTTCTTGATTTTCTGAACGATCTCCACAATAACATCAAATTCACAATGGAGATCGAAAACAACGGTGAAATTCCTTTTCTTGATGTTCTCGTAATCAAAAAAGACGATGGCACTCTCGGCCACACTGTGTACAGAAAATCAACACATACCAACAGATATCTCCACGCATCGTCGAACCATCATCCAGCGCAAACCGCCTCTGTAGCAAACACCTTGGTAACACGGTCATTAAGGATAACCGACTCCGAAAACATTCAAAATGAATTAGAGTATCTTAAAAACGCGCTACGAAATAACGGTTTTTCAAATTTCACAATAAATAATGCAATAAAAAATCAAACGAATAAAAATTTTAATAAAAAAGATACATCAACTAAAGTAAAGCCACTCGCCATTGCATTTTTACCTTACATAAAAGGCACTACTGACAAAATAAGTCACCTACTTTACAAACATAATATTCGCACCATTTTTAGAACAGACAACAAAATTTCATCCTTTTTAAAAAGTCCGAAAGATAAAATACCATTAGAGTCACACGGTATTTACGAAATCCCTTGCGGTGATTGCACAAAAACTTACATAGGCAGGACAAATCGCAGAATCTCGGCACGCGTCTCTGAACATCGCGTAGATATTAAAAACCGGAAATTAACTTCATCTCTAGTAAATCACTCATTGACCGAAAATCACTCCATAGACTTTGAAAATTCAAAAGTAGTCGCGAATATTAACAATGAAACATTTAGAATTTACAGGGAAGCAATAGAAATATATAGAAGAAGCAACAGTATAATGAATAGCAGGGACGATAGCATTCGAATCCCGACCGCATGGACAAGTGTACTTGAAAACAATATTTTGAAAAACCATAATAATCAAATTAACCCAACTACCGATATTTCAAACAATAGTCACATTAAAAACATTAGTAAAATTCTTAGTAAGCCGAAAACTGATAATCCACCTGTAAACAATATACCGTTAAGTACTCGAGTCACTAGAAGCCAAACAAAACGCAGTAATGACGTCATTGGGGAAACCCACCCCTCCACTAACAACTGACATGGCTTCCTTTCAAACTTTCACTTGGTGGTAAGCTTCCGACGCGAACGGACGTGCGCGCACTATCCCTCACGACGGAAATTTATTAACAAGGCGCCTATTGAAAATGTCTGATGTGATTCAGACGAAACGTCGGCAGACGACTGATTCTCTCGGGAATCAGAATTTGACGCGGGTTATCCCCAAAATACTTAATAATAACATATTTTGTACTCGCGAAAACCTTAGATTTAACATATATATATATATATATATATATATATATATATATATATATATATATATATATATATATATATATATATATATATATATATATATATATATATATATATATATATATATATATATATATATATATATATATATATATATATATATATATATATATATATATATATATATATATATATATATATATATATATATATATATATATATATATATATATATATATATATATATATATATATATATATAATTGAATTGCGGATGCAAATGGCTAAATAATTTATTTGTTTTTTTTTTTTTCTTATTCCATACTTTGTGAAAACATTTTTTTTCTAGCGATTGTTGAATATTTACTTAATTAGTTTAACCTATTGAAAAGGTTTATAACTTAATACATGTAATGTACCCACTGTAAATATACTGTAAACTATTGGTTCTGTATCTACATTAAAAAAATATATATATTAAGTATAGAGTTGCAATGGGTTATCAAAAACATGCAACTCAATTAGTGGCCATGCACCACGCTAAGCGCTTAGTCTTTGAGAATAACTCGTCTGCGACGGTTCTATCTGGAAGGGATAAAGTGTTCTTTAAAATATTGAAAAATTGTTATTTATATACATCGGAATTTCGGTGCTCCTTACTGCAATAGAACCCCATAATCCATAGACGCATGATGCTCGTTTCAAATTAATCATTTGTCTAGGATTGCAACTCTATACATTATATATCTGTATGCTTTCCTCTTAATTTTTGTTTTTTCTTGTTTCAATTTTAGCTGCTTCGCTGTATTCAGCATCCAGTTTAGGAATTGACAAATACACGCTCACAAGAGAGAGAGTTTCTTCACAGATGCACGGACTAATTGACAAATTTCGCTCTAAAATGATTGATTTTACGAAGGAAGGCTCAAACAATATGATATTTACAGAGGATCTTAAAAGCATGGCACACATCACTGAAAAATCTGATCTGGAATTATTCAGAGAAATGATAAAAAAGTTTGTATTTTTTACTTTTAATATATACTTTTTATCTTATGAAAGGCTTACATCCTAATGATTGGTAGAATCTAACATGTCAGAATAATTATAATTAAACTTATAGTTTGGGCTACATAAGAGACAAATTTATAGTACGCCTTACATACCATAGGATGAAACATATTTATTTATTTATAATATTAATATAGGAAATGTGAAGTTACAATGATAAATTTTGCTATACCTCAAAAAGGTAAGAATCTTGGGCTTGGTTAAGGATTCATTGATAATTAACAATATCTTACACATTCTATCGCGATCTACCCATTCAATAAATATACACCATACGTATAATAAAAAATATGTAACATACGTAATACACTCAGTCTTAAACAGGACACTATTAATATACAATAAAAAATTTAATGACATTTACTTATTTCACATAAAACACAAATCATATCTTATCTCAGCGCAGGCCATGATAATATAACTGAATATTAACTTCACCATTATGCAGATTTTTTCATATCGCATATTATACACAATGAAATTCTTTCCTTAAGTTTTGAAGGATTTTGCATCTTGATTCTTCAATTTATTTTATTAAAGTTTTTTACTCTCCACACTATGGAATAGTGGAGAGTCATCATTTCACAATTTTTAAGCGTATTTTTTTTACATCAATTTCTTAACGGGTATCATGTAGAGAGTGCATACTATGAGTTTCGTTGTGATGTGTTTGTATGTATGGCGTACGGCGTTTGCCGTACGCCGTATGGATTGTACTTTTTGTGTCCTCTCTACAGCCCAAACTATAAGTCCGATGGACTTCATATTTACATCATATGTGTAAAGTGTATAGACCTAGGGCTGATTAGTTTTCCATAGACAACTTTTAATTTCTTCTCTATGATTTCATCATTTATTTTGTTTTTTTTTGTGTCATCTACAGCCCAAACTATAAGTCTGATTGACTTCATATTGATATCATATGTGTAAAGTCCATAAACTTAGAGCCGATTAGTTTTCCATAGATATCCGTTAATTAATTGATTTCATCTGTCCAAATTTTCAAAATGCTCTCAGGGTCAAGTATTTTAATACTGTTTGAATTATGGTACAACAAAAATACACTCATCGAAAATGCATTCAAGGATTGTCAAAATTTTTAAGAAAAAATCTATGGTCTGCCATATCAATGTGAAATAAATTTCATATTCGTTGAAAAATGTATATAACATATTATAAGTAAAATAGCTTCTGTAAGGGAAAATTGAGTGATCAACTTCATATTGATATTGTATGTGTCTCTATAGACAAGTGTATTTTTTACTTTCCACTTCTATCTTCCTCAAGGGGTAGGCAGTACTTACTTTCCGTGTCCGGAACACCATCATATTGGTTGGTGCTCCAGTGGTGGAAGGATTGGCCGGCATTCTGCCGTTTCCAGGGACGCCCGATTGCTTTTCCGAAGTTAACCGAAACTCAATCTACGTGGAGGCTCCTTCCGTGTCCCCGGGGTAGGCAGTGAGAAGCGAACACTGCATTCTTCTATCTTGACACATACATCGCCTTATCAACATTGATACACTGTCTCATACATGCTCATCTTGCTAGTAATGCAATTTTACTTAAAATTTCTCAAGGTGTCATGTAGAAAATACATACTATGAGTTTCGTGACAATGTATTTGTGTGTATGGTGTATTGTGAAAACTTTTGTCCTCTGGGAATCTTATATTTGTTTAAGAATCTAAAAGAAATTTACTTCATAAAAATGCATTTAGAGATTGAAAAAAAATGAACACTTACTATGATGTGGAGAGTTTAGAGTTGGCTACAACCCACTTTTTAATAATAATTGTATTTATTTCATCTCCCTTAATTTATTGTTTTATTAATTTCTTGTTATTTCCTGTATTAATCTAGTTATGTTTATTTTATTTGCTAATAATTTGTAATAGAATGATGTATGACAGGGTAAGAAATGAGGACATAAGAAAAGAATGGAAGTTGAAAAAAGATGAAATTAATAGAATGAAAGTGAACTAATTAAGATGGTTTGGCCACATGGGGAGAATGAATGAGGAACGCCTGACGAAGAAAATATGCAGTACGGATAGGAATGGAATGAGAGGTCGGGGACGCCCAAAAAAGGGATGGAACAACAGAAGAACATGTAAGAGACGATGCACGAATATGTACTCCGCGTGGGACATGGCATGATGGTATGTATAATTTTTGTATCAAGCAATAAATATATAATATTTCACATGTAAATTCGTAATTGAAATACATTTATATTTATAGGATTATGCGCACAATGTTATGTAATATATTTTACCAACAAGTAAAAAAAATAAAATAAATAATGTATACTATTTACATGATACCCGTTGATAAATTGGTGTATACAATATCCCTAAAAATAGAAAGTTATTTTCTACAATTTCACTATAGCATAGCAGTGTAGAGAAAATGATGACAACTATCTGTCTGAGGAAGAAGCGATCACTTTGAAGCCGGTCTTTGAAATAGCTCATTTGTGATTTAAACAAAATAAATTATATTGTATAATATTGTTCAAAATGTGACACAAAGTATACTCCGAATCTATTCTTAAATACTCAAATATAATTTTTTTAATAACAATCACTCTGTATTTATGTGTTGGTTTTGTTTTGCAGATTTAGTTCACAAAATAAAGAATTACGATTTGGAAGTTATGTCTTTGGTCCAGTTATTATGAGAATGTATCACTACTTGAACCAACCAGATGAAGCACTGAAGGTTAGTTTTGTTTAATTAATTTTCTTCCATCAGTATCTCCAATTATTCACTAAAATAATGAGTCATCAGTTAAACCATCTCTTATTATATTCTTAATATTACAATTGTATGTGTTTGATCCATTTATTTAATATTTTACATTATTTAACGTCTTAATGGACAATTCTCGATAGAACTCTATAGCAAATTAGTAAAAAAAATTGTTTCCTCAGTGGCTCCAAAGCCCAGAATGGGCCATGGCTTTCTCAAGGAATTGTCTTCAATTGCACTCTGTCCATGGCCATCTCTCTCTAATACTCCTCGCCGGCTATCTGAAGGTCCCTCTCGACTATCCATCAAAATCGTTCATCAGTTCCACTGTGATTACAGTGGAACTTACAATAACTTGTTTTTTTTTCAAAAAACCTTTTTACTAATTTATTTGTCATTGTTTGTTTCAGGTCTTTAAAGAGTCATTATCGACTGGATTCTTCGATCAGCTGATGTCATTCCACGTACTAATGGATTTATTGTACAAGAATGAGATGTACAATGAGGTCTTGGAGATATTTGAATATGTCAAAAGCAAGCAGACCAATATGATTAAGTATCCTAAGCATATTGTCGTTCTTGCCATGGCAAGTTGCTACAAGCAGGTATTATTTATTTATTAAATATTAAATTTATATTACTAATGAAAATTTTATTGAATATATTAAATCAATTTTCTTACTTATTTATTCAATTCATGTACAATGGTGGGTTTATATGTTTTATGCTAACATTATGTCCTATTCTGATTCGTTTCAGTATACGAAAACGACTAAATCAACGGGCAACCGTGGATAAAAAGGATTTTATCCGCATGGTGACTAAATTCAGTCAACTTTTTGACATTTCTCATATACTAAAATTCAGACAAATCAGAATAGGACATATTGTTTTTTGCTCGATACAAATTGTGATGGGCTCCAACCTAACCTGAACTAAATATCGTCCTAAACTATTTTCTGTGGATCCATAACCTCCTAAACTAGCTAGCTAAACTACCTATTAAAATCTAACGTCTATTTCCTAGTACTATAGCTGATTTCCCTAACTAGTTTATCCTCTACCTGTAAGGTAAATCTAGAATTTATTACATCTATTTGAATATTCTTTATTGAATGATTCTATCATGAAAGAACATCGTATTCTTCTATCTTATTTCGCTAATTTTATATGTTTTTCAACGGATTTTGGCCAATGATCGTCTAGTAATTATTATTATTATTCACGTTAAAAAGGACCCTCTACGTTGTGTTTTATTTACGAGTTATAAACAGACGAATATTTATAATAAAATTTATATATATTATATTAATAATTAATAAATTAACAGACTCCACGACTGTTGAAAGATAGTTAATATTTATATACAAAATTATAACTACAGGATTATTAAATTCGTATAATGTAATGATAAAACTTCGATTCTCAACCCAAATTATGTAACTTAATTGTTACTCAATTTGATCGATATAAGTATATTAATATACCTACAAAATAAATAGGATGACGAAAAATTATCTTAAAACAAATTCATATGATTCTCATAAAAAAAACATAAATAAAATTCAATAGAAAACACGATATATGCTTATTAACACTTTTTCACACTCATGGAGGTTAGTAAATAACGAAATTCAGTTTTCCTACCTTTTCGTATATCCTGCTGTAATGAAAACATATCAAAACAATACCAAAATACATTATATAACAAAAGGCAATATTTATATGCAATCGACGATCTTTCCATGAGTGTGACGTAAATAGTTTTATATCAAATTTTGTTAGATGTCCAATATATCTTTATAATGTTAGTTTTCAGGACACGAATTTTCCTTCTACAGTAACAGATTGAAACATGAATATTTTGATTACTTTAGATAAAATGGTTATTTCAAGACACATAGGGTGATACTTTGATTTCCATTAGCGATGTCTAAGTGACATTTTAAAGCTTCTACAAAATGGGCTAGTAAAGTTTTGTGTTTTTCACTCGATTTTCATACTTCATCTGACATTTTAAGGTTAGGGAAATTCAGATTTTCAAGAAGATCATGCTAATTTATCATGCTTCATGCAGTTTGAATCGAGCACCTATACCCGCTCGTTTCCATCCTGGTCAACCATTTCAAATTACTTCCAGGTCCGAGTGCATTAACAAGGATTAATTAGACTACCTGTGACATCATGCATTACTATATATTGATATAAATATATATATCTCCAACATACTTCAGCTGCGATAGGGATATTTCGACCCATGAAATATCGATAACCCCACAACTCTAGTGTTCATTTATTCATTTATTTATCTATATGACAAATAAACAAATAAATAAACGATATATGAAGTAATTCGAAGAAAGGAACCAATGGTCAGTTGGTTATGTCTTTTGAGACATCAAAGGTAGAAGGACTTGGTAAATTAGATTAGTATTATATTAGATTAGTGAAGTATTTTACCACGATAGTCGATAAATAAAATACTGGTATTAAGGACAGGAAATAATACTTATTAATTTTCTACGAGATAGGATAACTTATCAATTTAACATGCATTTATAGGAAAGGAGTTATTAAGTTTTGTTAGTATTATAATGCTATTAGTAATTTAAATAAAGAAATAATTTATGAATCACTAAATTCTACATGCACACAATTTTTATGGAATTAGGATTATACAAGTTTACTTCATTTCACTCTGTCAGTTATAAAAACACAATACTTCAAATATAAAATTAATAAAATATAGAAAAATTTCAAATAGGTTATAATGTTTTAAAATAAGATTATGTTTATTCAAATTGTACTTGAAAGAAAATTCAAAATAGTTTAAAAATGATTATATTTTCCAATTTATGTTCAATTTTTCATGTATTCTCATCTTATTACGTCAAAAGAAAATAATTAAATTGTTAGTAAATAATAAAAAAAAAGACTCATCGATCTCCAGCGTAATTCTTCTCGTACTGCACTGAATTTAATTTACGGTAGCGAATAAGTTACTGATTATTGTTAATAGAGAATAAAAAGGAAAATATCACTTTACTTCACGATATAAATACACAATTAAATAATATTATTATTTAAAAAAAAAACAAACTCTTTCGTGTGTCGCGAGCAAACGACCGCCCCCCTTCTCCCCCCAAATGCTATCTTAACGAGTGCATTTAACTCCTTTCAAAATAAGACCCCCCTACCCAGCAACTAACTCCCGATTCTCTTTGAAAAATCGACCGTCTCTGTTCGCGGCTAGAGATTCATTAACCACTTTTTAAGTAAGATCAGACCGCTCCACCCAACATCTAATTCCTGATCCCCCTCCTCAACCCACGCACCCCGTCTCGTAGGTACAATTCCCTACTCTCCTATCCCCCCCCAACACCAGCAACAAAAACATATCCCCCACACATATACGCACATATGAATACTTCTCTCAATATGCAGATACCAGAGGCGGCAAATTTCTCAAACATAGATTATGTGCACCGTAAAAAAGAAAACAAATAATAAGCTGAACAAAATTAAGTCATCACATTCTCCCCTCTGAAGTTACATAATTTTATTAGGAAAATTGTGGAACTTCACACAAAAGCTACTAAATAGTCAACCGAAATTCATAAGAAGTAATTCGACGTGTTGTTCTAATCTAAACAATGTTGTCCATATTTTCTATTATAAATTTAAGATTTCCTCCCCCCCGATTGTTAATCCATTCATTCATCCTAAAAATTATTGTCGACTAAGAAGAACAAACAACAATACTCCTTCTCCCCCCCGACCTTAAATATCTTTGTCCATTCAGCAAATTGGCAAATATAAAACAAATTCAATATAAGAACTCTCCCCTCCAACTATAAGTCCTGATATCCATATTCAAACTTTGAAACGTATAGATAATAGTGAAAACACTATTTAGAAATTCCATCCTTTATCTATTTTAAAAAAATTAATGCGGTCACCCTACCATTTCAGACGAAGAATGTACCGTTCGATAAAAATACTTTGGTCACCCTACTCCTGTTCCCGAGCGTAGATATAAGTCATTACAACACAAGTATATACCATATACCATGTTCCCAACGCACGCCACTTATATGTTTTGTTTTTATATCAACGAAAAAAATGCAGCGCTATTAAATCTAACTTATTACTTAACTCGTAAAAGAATCCAATAAAAACAAATATTTATATCACAAGTGACTAACACATTGGACCACTCGAAGTTTAAAATATTTTTTTTTTTTTTTAAGATAATGCCATGAAATTTATGACCCATGGGGAATTAACACTAAGTTCCCAAACTATCAACATATAATCTTATCAGTGATTTAAAATTTATTTATTAACACAAAACGAATCATATATATAACATGACAATATAAACTAACAGCTTTAAACATTTATATGAACCCCTTACTTAACATATCTCATATTTCCGAAATTCAATTGTTATATAAATCTGTCCAAATATACTACAAACCAAATAAAGTCAATAAATACGTCCAATGTATGGAATGTCAACTTGGTCACTTTGTCACATTCCTCATACAAAACTGACCACATCCCTTAACGTGTCATCTTTTTAAAATATAAATCAAATAAATTATTATTTTAAATATAATTCAGTACCCCTAAATAAATCAAAAGGAACTGCAGAACTACTAAATACTACATCATACAATAAAATCAATTAAGACAGATGAAAGTATAACTCCACAATAACTAATCTCTTCCCAAACCCTACAGTTTAAGAACCTTTGAAATTAAATATTAACTCTGTAAAATGGTAATTAAAAGTTACGATCGTAAAATTATTTATTTTATTTCTCAAAAAGGGGACAGAGAAAACATCCACTTATTTAATATATTAGTCAATAATCACTTCAGTATATATATCTCAACTACGAATCCTCGTTCTAATAACGCTAGAAGAAAAAAAATGAAATCCTAAATCATACATCGTAAACAGACTTATCTTAATGATGCTCGAAGATACACATACCATATTTCTTTCAGTGAAACGATAAATATCCCTTCAGATGAGGATATTAGACAAGAATGTACGATTGAAAGAAATATCGTAAGTAAGATGAAAAATAAATGTCCTAATGCGGCTCGGCCACATAGAAAGAATGAGTGATGATCGTCTGACAAAAAAAAAATATACAAAGCTGATAAAAGAGGAATGAAAAATAGAGGTCGGCCAAGAAAGAGCTGGCACGAACACATAAATGGGATTTTGAAAAATGGAGATGTTAGAAGTAGAAGAGTGTGTATGAGACGATGTATGAACATGAAAGAAGCGAGGAATGCATGCCAAAAGAGAGGAGTCCGGCGCTCGGCTCTCCCCGCCCACCCCAACTAGGGAAATGGCGTGATGGTATGGTATATTAATTAACAAAATTTATCAAACTACTCCATTAAAAAAAATTTTGATCTACATTCAATATATACATAATTCTGGTAGGTACTCGAAATAACATTAGAGAATTTTATTCTATTCTCCATTAGTAGTAACATTGTCCCTATTTTCTTTTCTCTCTCCCCATCAACGACACCAACATCAAAAATAAAAAAAAATATAAACCAAAATATCAACATTATTCCACTAAATCTTGATAAAACCTTTCGTGAATATACAATTTATAATGATACACTAAAATAATTGTAAACAATATGCCCTTCAAAAGATAGAATAACATTAGTTTAAAACTAAACACACTAAACCGGTCACCAAGGTTAATAAAATTTAATGAATCAACTTTAACAGTGTTAATTGTCATTTCCATTTTCAAAATCTTCGAAGATAGTTTCCCATAAAAGAGAAAAAGAAACATCGCAAAAAAATTATACAATTGCTATTTATAAACCCAGCTAATATCTTAATCAATAATTGGTCATAAGTAAATATTACCAAACAATAAATCCATTAATGCCAAATTCACACGCGCAAATGTTTCAAACAAATAAATAAATAAAATAACTCCCGAATCAATTAATCGATTTAATAAAATTTAATTACAATAACATTACGCCAAAACATATTACTTCAAACCACCATTAATATACTCTCAACACTGCCCACGAAAACGTAATAACTCTTTGTTCTTACTTAAAAGGTACATAAAGTATCTACCCTTCAAAAATGTCCGCGACCCCAAAAATATAAAAAAAAGAAGTATTCATTAACGCATACTGCAACCAAATACATTCCAATTTATTACATCATAAACTGCGCCTATGCGAACAAACAAAAAAAATGTTATGTCATAAACGAAACA
Organism: Molanna angustata; assembly: GCA_963576475.1. Classification (NCBI taxonomy): domain Eukaryota; kingdom Metazoa; phylum Arthropoda; class Insecta; order Trichoptera; family Molannidae; genus Molanna; species Molanna angustata. The sequence continues at coordinate 9,695,192 of OY754978.1, read as the reverse complement.
AAATTGATTTGTCACAGTAAAATTTCTTAAATTAATTTTTAACGACCTAAAATTTAACACTTTAAGTCGTAAAATATAGTCGTAACTAAATATATACTAACAATGAACAAAGAGAAAAAAACTACTATTAATTTGAATATTAAAATCAAAGACTTCTATTCTCACAACAGCAAATGCACACAAGAAATTTTATGAGAACTATAAAAATTTTATTCCCCTTTTAAACACAAAGATATTTTATTATACCAACTGCTTCTAAAACAACGAAGACTGTAAAAAAAAACAAACAATTAAGTGTATCACACCCCTAAATGCGCTTCGAGACAATGACCCCTCTCAGTTACACTTATGTTCAACCAATTTATTTGTTTATGATTCTATACCATTCAAAAGACCAACAAATAACCTATTTATTAAACAAAATATAAACATCGATAACCAATTCTCTTGTCATGTGTTACTTCGAGTGTAAATCTAAACGAAACAAACAACTCACCCTCAAATCTTAAATTACATACTACTTGCCGTATTAAATTACCGTAGTCGGCTTTCCACTAAATCAACGCATCAAAAGAATAATATTATCAACCTATCATCTATTTGTCAGGCTCTAAGTATATACCTATAGTCTATTCTAATACGAAATTTTGTAGTGTTACGTGAGAAATTTATGAGTTTTAATTTAAATAATGTTTTGAAATAATTATTTCAATTTTTTTTTTCAAACAATAAATGAAATGTCCAAAAACTGACCTACATAAATAAACGATAAAAATTCTGTACGAATTTGAACCGTCTACTATAATATACGTACGAGCTGGTATCACTCTCTTCACTGAATTAACAAAAGAAACCAATAGTACCATCTTCCCATCCACCTTTATAAAAATCCTAAAACACAATTAAACCCAACAATTATAACATGAATTGTAAAATTACAAAAATATCTCCATTTTTATATAAACAATTGTCAACACCAAGCTAATCTAAAATTAATCCAAATGTATTTTAAATGTAAAATATATAAACATTACCCATTCCACTGGGGAATCGAATCCTAGACACCAGCGTGCAACCAATCGCACTCAACTAATACTTCACCAAAAGTAATTATAAAATACGAATTTCCTATATAATTCTTAAAATAAATAATATACTTATTCCCCACATTTCCTATAATGAATATTTTCACGGCCATCAGCTTAAAAATCCCTAATTGATATTTACTATCACTGTAACGAAAGGGAGATTTATGAGAAACCTAAAGAATTGTACTTATTAATCTTAATATACAAATATAGCCACAATAAGATTAATATTTTTCAACATAACATGTATTTACGAAGACAATAATAAAACAAACAACGATGAACATTTCCCTGCACCACGCGCAAACAATGGTTCTACCTTCCAATGGCAAATTCTTCCAACCAACCATGACCCCCAATCCAGAAAAGCAACATCCGCCCGAGAAACGAATACAAACAAATCTTTCCCCCGCTGGAAATCAAACCCAGAACGCCTGCACAAAAACCAAACGGCTCACTTTTCATAAAAGGAATAAAATTTATAATCCAAACTAGTTCAATACATTTTATTAATAATTATATTCTATAAGCACCTACAATAAACTAATAGGTAGACGAAATTAATTAACTACACATTCTAAAAGTAAATGTCCCAACAATATTCTAAATAGCGTTTACTGATACAATAAACAATCTGTCTTCAAAACTTCATATTGTATCTACATAATATAAACATTTTAAAATGCCCGTATTACAAAGAGTGTTATTAACCTGACATAAAATATTCTTTATTTAATTGAGACGAATAAGATACAAATCCATTCACTTATATTCCTCCACCATCAATATACGACCATTCCTGTTTATTTTATGAATTCACTAAAGTAATTAGGTACCAAACATATTCCCATAAAATATTTCATAATAAGTACTACAGAGCTTCGATGACATGTGTAAACAAACTCTTTTCTCCAAATTCGACCCCAGTATTTAGAATATTAAATATCATGTGAGTCTAGCAAGGAACTTGAATCGGATGACGCCATAAAAAAAAACAGTTCTTACTAAAACAAAATATATGGACCTTCCCAAAATTAAGTACCTAAATATCTATCGTAATGGAGTAATAAAAAATTAAAAATATGCATTTATAAGTTAAGCAAATACAATTCATTGTAAGACACGTGTCAAAGCATTTTTTTTTTTTTCAACAAAAACGAAAGTTAATTCTACCCTAATACTTTTATTATCAATTTAATTGAACTGCTTATACAATCAACAGTCCAACTAGGGATTATTCCGGATAGTTAACATAATTCTTTTCTATGTCATAAAATCTCAAAACCAATTTATACAAAATTAAACTTCAACTTTACCAGCAAATCTCCAAAACATCAATGAGATGTCTTGGAAGAAATTATCTTTTCACGTTATGACTCTGATCACCAGTCTAAATTCGTTATTCTTAGTATGGTAAAATTTATAACACAAATTTAGGTACCGATATTAATATCAAGATAACTCAAACATATTATTTATGATAAATTATTTCCTAATTTTCATCAATGTACATGATTAAATAATTATATTTATCCCTCCCCACAAATGTAATGGTGCGAGACAAACAAACAAAGCCCCACACTTTTCATTAGGTATAGAGAACCGAACTCCACACTCCTCTATCAAGCATAACAGACAACTTTAATTCAATAAATAATAATAATAATAATAAACACCTCCTTGCACCCTGCGCAAGTGGCGGGTTGGCAATTTCTTCCAACCAACCAGTGTCTCCAGCCCAAAGAAGCAATATTTGCGTGAGAAATGAATTTAAATGAATTTCTTCTCTGCTGGGAACCGAACCCAGGACCATCAATAATGACATCATTATAGTCTCCGTTACTTATTCATTTTATTTATCCATCCATTAATTAACCTATTCAATCATCTATTAAGTGTTTAAAATTAATAGGATTACCACTCCTAACACTGTTCATTATTAAATAATTTCAATTTTATATTAAACTATAGATAATATTTTACTCAATAAAATAACCAAAATCTAATATACAGTGGACACCACCAATCCTACCTGAAACTTATATTTACATGCGCCAATGATTTAGACCTACGCAAATATACGTTCAACTAGATAATTTTCTTTTCTGTTCCCAACTACTTTATATAGATTATAATTTTCCTAGATTAACAATTATACAATACCTCAAATAAATAATTATTTAATTTACATATTATTTATAGATAAAAACACGAGTAAATAAACGATTCTCTACCTCTTTCTACACTGATGACAAAACAATTCTCCCCCCAGAGATTTCAGCCATTTATCAAACTCTGATAACTTCATACTATTGCGAGTTAGGCAAAGAGGATAGAACACCACACTTTCTCCTAGACGAGAATTTAATGATTCCACCGTGATGGTATGAATGAAACGAATGATTTCGTACCTTCACGAGGCAAACAAAGAGGAGAGAACACCACACTTTTCCCTATACGAGATTTAAGATCCTGCCGTGATGGTATGAATGAAATGAATGATTTCGCATCTTCACGAGGTAGGCAAAGTGGACACAATACCACACTTTTCTATTTTTTTTTTTCTCTATTCAAGATTCGTGATTCTGCTGTGATGGCATGAATGAAACGAACGATTCCGTCTCCTCGCAAGGTAGACAAAGAGGACATAATACCACACTTTCTCTAGACAACTAATTCTAATGCTTCCGTAGTAATCCCAGTCAATATTTAGGTAATAAATACTGATATTGGTCACGGACACCAAATTATGTGATGGGCTCCAACCTAACCTGAACTAAATATCGTCCTAAACTATTTTCTGTGGATCCATAACCTCCTAAACTAGCTAGCTAAACTACCTATTAAAATCTAACGTCTATTTCCTAGTACTATAGCTGATTTCCCTAACTAGTTTATCCTCTACCTGTAAGGTAAATCTAGAATTTATTACATCTATTTGAATATTCTTTATTGAATGATTCTATCATGAAAGAACATCGTATTCTTCTATCTTATTTCGCTAATTTTATATGTTTTTCAACGGATTTTGGCCAATGATCGTCTAGTAATTATTATTATTATTCACGTTAAAAAGGACCCTCTACGTTGTGTTTTATTTACGAGTTATAAACAGACGAATATTTATAATAAAATTTATATATATATTAATAATTAATAAATTAACAGACTCCACGACTGTTGAAAGATAGTTAATATTTATATACAAAATTATAACTACAGGATTATTAAATTCGTATAATGTAATGATAAAACTTCGATTCTCAACCCAAATTATGTAACTTAATTGTTACTCAATTTGATCGATATAAGTATATTAATATACCTACAAAATAAATAGGATGACGAAAAATTATCTTAAAACAAATTCATATGATTCTCATAAAAAAAACATAAATAAAATTCAATAGAAAACACGATATATGCTTATTAACACTTTTTCACACTCATGGAGGTTAGTAAATAACGAAATTCAGTTTTCCTACCTTTTCGTATATCCTGCTGTAATGAAAACATATCAAAACAATACCAAAATACATTATATAACAAAAGGCAATATTTATATGCAATCGACGATCTTTCCATGAGTGTGACGTAAATAGTTTTATATCAAATTTTGTTAGATGTCCAATATATCTTTATAATGTTAGTTTTCAGGACACGAATTTTCCTTCTACAGTAACAGATTGAAACATGAATATTTTGATTACTTTAGATAAAATGGTTATTTCAAGACACATAGGGTGATACTTTGATTTCCATTAGCGATGTCTAAGTGACATTTTAAAGCTTCTACAAAATGGGCTAGTAAAGTTTTGTGTTTTTCACTCGATTTTCATACTTCATCTGACATTTTAAGGTTAGGGAAATTCAGATTTTCAAGAAGATCATGCTAATTTATCATGCTTCATGCAGTTTGAATCGAGCACCTATACCCGCTCGTTTCCATCCTGGTCAACCATTTCAAATTACTTCCAGGTCCGAGTGCATTAACAAGGATTAATTAGACTACCTGTGACATCATGCATTACTATATATTGATATAAATATATATATCTCCAACATACTTCAGCTGCGATAGGGATATTTCGACCCATGAAATATCGATAACCCCACAACTCTAGTGTTCATTTATTCATTTATTTATCTATATGACAAATAAACAAATAAATAAACGATATATGAAGTAATTCGAAGAAAGGAACCAATGGTCAGTTGGTTATGTCTTTTGAGACATCAAAGGTAGAAGGACTTGGTAAATTAGATTAGTATTATATTAGATTAGTGAAGTATTTTACCACGATAGTCGATAAATAAAATACTGGTATTAAGGACAGGAAATAATACTTATTAATTTTCTACGAGATAGGATAACTTATCAATTTAACATGCATTTATAGGAAAGGAGTTATTAAGTTTTGTTAGTATTATAATGCTATTAGTAATTTAAATAAAGAAATAATTTATGAATCACTAAATTCTACATGCACACAATTTTTATGGAATTAGGATTATACAAGTTTACTTCATTTCACTCTGTCAGTTATAAAAACACAATACTTCAAATATAAAATTAATAAAATATAGAAAAATTTCAAATAGGTTATAATGTTTTAAAATAAGATTATGTTTATTCAAATTGTACTTGAAAGAAAATTCAAAATAGTTTAAAAATGATTATATTTTCCAATTTATGTTCAATTTTTCATGTATTCTCATCTTATTACGTCAAAAGAAAATAATTAAATTGTTAGTAAATAATAAAAAAAAAGACTCATCGATCTCCAGCGTAATTCTTCTCGTACTGCACTGAATTTAATTTACGGTAGCGAATAAGTTACTGATTATTGTTAATAGAGAATAAAAAGGAAAATATCACTTTACTTCACGATATAAATACACAATTAAATAATATTATTATTTAAAAAAAAAACAAACTCTTTCGCGTGTCGCGAGCAAACGACCGCCCCCCTTCTCCCCCCAAATGCTATCTTAACGAGTGCATTTAACTCCTTTCAAAATAAGACCCCCCTACCCAGCAACTAACTCCCGATTCTCTTTGAAAAATCGACCGTCTCTGTTCGCGGCTAGAGATTCATTAACCACTTTTTAAGTAAGATCAGACCGCTCCACCCAACATCTAATTCCTGATCCCCCTCCTCAACCCACGCACCCCGTCTCGTAGGTACAATTCCCTACTCTCCTATCCCCCCCCAACACCAGCAACAAAAACATATCCCCCACACATATACGCACATATGAATACTTCTCTCAATATGCAGATACCAGAGGCGGCAAATTTCTCAAACATAGATTATGTGCACCGTAAAAAAGAAAACAAATAATAAGCTGAACAAAATTAAGTCATCACATTATGTATCTTCCTGTTTACCATACTTTCGACGATCAATGATATTGGATTTATTTTATTGTATACATGCCCAAGCAAAGAATATAGAGTAACAATGTGTTTAGTAATCAAATTGTTTCACAGTTTATTTTATCTCTAATTCTGCAATGCTTGAAACCAGTCATAGTCAAAAATACATTTGATAAAATGAAATAAAAAATTGTTTTTATTTTTAATTAAATTTAAATGGAATTTCATTGTGTGTTATCTGTCTACAAATTAAAAAAAAAACAAACTTGAATTATTGAGATAAATTGCCTTATCCTCATAACTAGATTTCAAATCCAATTTCAATCTACACTCGCCTACCTCTATTATAAGTGTACATTCTAATTACTATTGTTACGATGAGAACATGTCTACAGCTGTATTGTCCATTTGAGTACAAATTATTAATGAAAATTCAAAATTTTATTTATATTTATAATAGTTATTAAAAAAGCCGACTGGCTCATGACAATAATTTATAGTTTATATTGTAGTTGTAATATAGTAGTCGTTCATATACAGCAACACTTTACTTCAGTTCTACTAACTCTGGTTTTCAATTCCCGTTGGAATGTTTTGTCATTTATAGTTGTTTTAGCAAATTATTGTTGTCACAATATTGGGTTTGGATTTCACTGTCAAGAGTAAGGCCACTGATCTTGTGTATGGGGGAGGAGTAAAGTCATGCTTTTATTTAAATTTTACATAAAATTTTAAGTGAATGATAAGTCAGCTAAGTATGTTTTTTAATATGCAAGTAAAGTGAATTATTTTACAGAATACAGAGGAGAGTCTAAAGTATGCTTCGAAACTCTGGTCAGATTTATTTGATGTTGGACATCTTCCGATGCGACGCGCTGCTACATTTTTGGCTGGTGAGTACTTTTTTTAAATCTCCACTACTATGGAATAGTGGAGAGTCATGATTTCACAATTTTTAAGCATATCGAGTTCAAAGTTCTGTAAAGTCCAAACTAATTCAATTAACTTCAAGTGTAATAGCGTGCATTAAGTTTGAACTGATTAATTTTCCATAGATATCATCCATTTTTTCTCTATTTGTGAAAATGAATGTTATGGATTTTTTTAATATATGTTTAAAAAATCTAATAGAAATGTACTTCATAAAAATGCATTTAGGGATTCTCAACCTTTCAAGAAGAAAAAATATACATTTGCCATGTAGTGGTGATTTTAGTGTTGGCCACAACTGTTTGTTATAAAATGATATAGTTTGGAAGATAATGTGTTCAGGCATGGATAAATCAGTGACACTTTTTTCTTAAGTGTTCTCAAATCTAGCAAATCTATCAATGTAGAGCTCGACCAGTGAGAGAGTGCTAGTGACAGTTTTATACAAAACAATTGCAAATGTATGGTTGCAATGGTCAGGGCAAGAGTGACACGCAGTACACTATACAACGTCGATCATCATCTGATTTAATTGGTTGATTCAAATCACAGTATATCTCTGTAGTAAAATTAGTTTGTGCACAGATGACATCACCTGTATTCTTTCACTTAGCTTAGCGAACTTAACTTAACAAATCTTGGAAGAACTAATAAGGTGAAGATGCCTATATAAGAAAGATTTACTGATGAATGTTTAGGTATTCTGTGCTGTGAGTATTTAGTTCGTTTCCCAACAAAGGAGAAATTATTTTTATTGACCAAACATTTTTTCAACATCTCAATAGGGACGAAGTTGGGATATTGTAGAAGAACCAGGAACTCGAGGTACCTACAGGGCTTACGACCTGTCACCGGCTGGTTTACGTGATCACTTTATACGCTTGCGCAACGTTCACCAATTATGCCTTCTTATTGAGTTCCTTTATCAGTGTAATTTTTGAAAGTTCTATATATTTGAATAGTGTGTAACATTTCCCCTGAAAATAAGGGGCTTTACTATTACCATATATGGAGTAACGGAAAAGCCTTTTTGTTACGCCATCTATTGAGAAATTATTTTATTAATTTCAAATTGTTTCTTTCACATTTCTTGCTTCTCTGAGCTGGAAACACTAGTTGTAAGAAATTGGCATCCAGCAATAAACTAAAGAAGTATTTACAACACATATATATTCTTGTTCATCGGATAAATTTTGATAAAAATGCTTGAGCTTATTCTGAATTATTATTGTAATACTTGGTCTATTTGTATACTTGTATGTACAATTAACACAAGAATTCTGTTTTTTAGGATTAGCCTTGAATCAAGGTGTCCCTCATGTGGCTTTAGAAGTAGTCTCTACAGTGAAAAACCAGAGGTATATCTCTGTGAGGAATATCAAGGTATAAATCTTTAATAAAAATATTTATAACAATGTTAAATTGTTTTACTAAATTAGAGCATTTTAGGGGGCATATAAACCTAACACCCCAAATGAAATTTCTCAAATATGTTAAACAGTGTGTTTCTAGAAAAAATACCATCAGTATTTTCAACGTTTCTCTAGTGAATATTCGTCACACAATTGAAATTCAGCTATGCGTCGTGGAGTAATAAATATTTTATATGCTTAAAGAGTTCAAAGTGAATGACCGATCAAAGTTTTTTCATTTCAAGTCAGGTTTGTTAAAATGCAAAACATCAACAAAATTGTGCATTAGGTGGTTTTAATATATCATGTTTACATTATCTTCCCTCTTAAGATACAAATTTGAAATCCTGCTAAAGCATACATCCACTAACGAACACCATTAGACATTTAAAGGGATACCTATGTATGGAACATCCAAAAGTAATAGATACGAGTGTGTTGTATGAATGGTCAATAATTTGATCTCTATATTGTGTACATTTTTTCTTATTCTTTTACAATTTTCATATCAATGTACATATTTGATTTTAATAACTCCACTGATTTTAATAATGCCACTAAAGCAGGTTTGATTTCCGGCAAATAACTTGAGTTTTCATTGTTACGACGAAGGGGGGCGGCTTGCACAAATACCAACCCAGCAATAGACCCAAATTTGCACTCTGTGTAGCCCGCATGATTTATCAAGTTATTTGCCAATAATTGTACCTATGTAATTAAGTGGTAGGTAAAAGTTTATAACAATTCTAGCTATGAAATCTTTTAATGTGTGGTTTCAAGATGTGTTTAGAATTTAAAATGTAGAAAACAGAAAGGGATTGCAGAATGATAATATGTTTTAATTTTAGGTCTGTGCTATGGCGGATTTGAACAGACCTGATGATGCCTTACCCATACTAAGATCTGTGATAGAATCAGATAGTCCAGAAGGATACAGAAATACATTTACACTTGATGTGGTAATAAAAAAGTCTTTATTTTAAAAATATTACAATATCGTAGTCTTTTTATCCCGCACTATTTCTCATCTTTCACAATATATGTAGTTGCTGTTGTATATGTAAATAAATATTGATCATTTATCAATAATAAAATTACAAATATTATTAAAAATGTAATAAAATAAAAACACAACAGTATTTATTTCAACTGTTCTTTTTATTACACAACTAGTTTCAAGAACTGCCATACTCAATCATTCATTTAACAATACAAACACCTAATTGTTACGTACCTACATAAACATACATAGGGACTGATAAAAAACAATTTAAAGGCATTAGATCACAAGAAAATAATTAATAACCACACACAACCTAACACTTATTATTATCCATGTTCCCATTAAGTCAATACACATCCCCTCCTTCACCCTCACCTCCCGCTATACCCATGACACTGTCATGCACCACACCTAATTAGTTTTAGTTTTAACTCACCCGTAGAAGAAAACGGTACTTTTTGTAATAATAAAACATTGGAAATAACATGAAGGTATGTTACTAGGAAATAAACAAGTTATGTTTTTATTTTAATATTTTTTTAAAAACAAACTAAATTACCATACTCGGCAAGCATCCGAGTCTGGTATATCGATATCCTATATCGAATGTTGAATATTATTATTTAATTGTAATACTATTTTGGTGCGTCCATTAAAAAATCCTCTGTTCTTGAAAATATCAACACTTCCAGCATCCAAAACATGTTGGGGCAGTTTATTCCAAGTATTCACCACTCTATTTGAAAGAAAATTCTTTTGAAGATTTGTTGAAAATCTACTTTTAACAAGTTTTAAGCTATGGCCTTGCAAATTTGTGTTATGGCTATATTGGGATAGATTTTGCCTGTTTACACAGTCTGATAATATTTTGTTTGTATGCTGACCGTCGTGGCACAGTTGGTAAGCCGTTTGGTTTCCGTGCAGGCGTCCTGGGTTTGATTCCCAGCAGAGGAGAAACTTATTTAAATTCATTTCTCATGCAAACATTGCTTCTCTTGGCTGGAAACACTGGTTAGTTGGAAGAAATTGACATACGGCAATAAATTCCCCACTTGCGCAGGGTGCAAGGAAGTGTTTATTATTATTATTATGTTTGAATTATTTAAAAAAACTGAATATTTTTATGAATTATATTTTTTTTATTCTGAACTGAATATATACTGTAATTAAGTATTTTGAAATAAGGTACACACAATGGGTTCAATTCTGAAAATGCACTAAATTTTCAATGAAATGTCAAATTTATTGATTTTATGTATTTTTTGAAATACATAAAATTAATAAATTATTATTCTGAAATTTGAATAAAATAAAGGATGTTTAATAAGATTAAAATGACAAAATAACATCACTAGTGTGTTATAAAATTGAAAAAGATTAAAGTGACAGTAACACATTTTTGTTTTTGATAACTAATGTTCATACAAATTTTAATTCTTCATCGGAATTGAACCCATTATTACTATCGTGTTATTACTAATAGTTTTTCCTTTTATTTGGATGATTGTTTTGCCTTATATTAGCCCTTTCAACTAAAAAAATATATTTAACATCTTTGGTACTAATATGAACAAAAAGAATATAAAAAAAAAACACCAGAGTTGTTATGTGATTATAAATTAACATGAAAATAAAATGTGTTAATTTTGTTTCTAGATCAACAGAGTCAAAGTTTCCGTGGATAATTCTAAAAACAAAGAAGTTCAAAAAGAATTTGAACGTATCATAAAGGCTTTAGATGATAGAAAGTTGATTGATTCTTCTAAGGTTGGTTGTTTCAATATTTTATAAACCTATTTTCTGTATTACACTTTTTGAAAGTTAAAATAATGACTTGACAATTGTTAGGCTGACTGTAATTCTATCGTACAAAAATGGGACTTATTTTTCCTTTAGAATATACATTGTATAGTTGTGAGGCACCAGCTTAGAATAGTGCTTCCACTCTTATCTATTTTCGTCGTTTTCGGGTGTCCCGTTAGGGCCGGGTAATAGAAAACACAACAAGAAAAAAAAATCTCACATAGTTCAGCAATGAGTTCACCACCCATTCTTAATGTTGCTTTTTTAGGTGAGACGAGACTGGTGTGTGGGTATACATGTATGTGTCGTGTTTCCTTTTACGAGGTAATGTACACCTACACACCTGTCGCTGGTTACCCCACATTGTGGGATATGCCGTGATGGTATGAATAATATCATTTATAAAAAAAATTATTAATAGCCTTTTCAAAAAAATGTTATATTGATGTGGAGAGTGTCTTTTTATTATTGCTATATTAATATTTTGCTGTTAACATTATTTTATTTATTAATCTTTATTTATTTTATTTGTTTTTGACAATTGTCAAATACGGAAAAAACATTATTATTATTATTTGTTCCTGGGCAGGCAGCTGTAGCTGATATACCCAGACAATGACAATTTCACAACACTTTGTCAAGTCCATTTTTAAAACCATTTACACTATCGGCAACAACCAGACACTGTGGAAGTCCATTCCAATCATTCACAACTCTATTACTCAGGAAATTCTTTTTTGGATTCATCCTGAAATTGCATTTGTCTAATTTTAGAGTATGTCCTCTCAGATGTGTATTCCTGTTCAGATGAAACATAGTATGAAGCACCGGGCAGTCATAGTAATCATTCAGAATTTTGTATGTCTCTATCAGGTCCCCTCTCCTCCTTCTGTCAGCCAAGGTTGTCAAATTCAGGGCATCCAGTCTTTCCTCATAGGACAGATTACTCAAACCTGCAGCCGATTTCGTAAATTTTCTCTGCACTCTCTCCACCAACTGAATATCCTTCTCGAAATATGGATTCCAAATCTGAAACCCATACTCAATAATTGCTCTTAGATACGTCTTGTATAATTTAACAAGTAGAGCAGGTGGAAGACAACTGAAAGCTCTCTTAATGAGATACATGACACTGTTAGCTTTCTTGGTCATTGCTATTAAGTGTGACTCCCATTTTAAGTTATGAGATATAATAACACCTAAATCCTTCTGCTCTTGGACCGGTTTAAGTTGGATGCCATCTAGGGTGTATACAATCTTTGGGTTCGTATTGCCCAAATGTAGCACTGTGCATTTATCAGCATTAAGATGGAGCAACCACTCTTTGGTCCAAGTCAGTACAGCATCTAGATCCCTTTGTATCTGAGCAGCGTCTGTAAGAGGGTTTCCAAAGAACTTGGTGTCATCAGCAAACATATATATTTGAAAAACATTTATATATGAAACAAAGAAACAAAGGATCTTGGTATCACCTTAGATGAAAATATGTCATTTGCACCACATATGGATAAGGCAATAGGGAAAGCATATAAAATGCTGGGGTTTATTTTGAGAATCTCAAAACCCTTTAAATTAGAAAAAACACTTATAACTTTGTATTATGCATATGTCAGGAGTGTACTAGAATTTTCATCAGTTGTATGGAATCCTTTTCTAATAACATACATCAATAGACTAGAAGTAGTACAGAATAAATTCCTGAAACATTTGGACTATCGTGGTAAATTATATTTCTCCAACTATCGGAAATCTGCAAAACACCATAATATTTATAATCTTGAAAACAGACGAACAATTATAGACATGATGTACCTTCACAAAATTATGCATAACCGTGTAGACTCGCCTTACTTACTTTCTAAATTAAATTTTTACTGTCCATCACGCAATTTCAGATCTCAGTTTTTGTTCTATGTCGACCGACGTAACACTAACTACTCACAAAATAATTACATTAGACGAAGTTGCTCCAACTACAATTCATATTTTAAACATTTCGATATAGTACATAAATCACAGGCGGATTTCAGAACATACATATTACAATAATTCGATAAATAGTCACATTCATTCACAATCTATCTCGCATAAATATATACACAATATTGTTATAATATATAATACATATACATCAAATATAACACATAATATATCCACTTACTTAATACACACTACATACAAGTATTATATTAATTACTTTTAAACTTACTAAATAAGTCAAAAACAAGTTCACCCTATATCTTATGTGAAAACATATTATTGGGGTACAATGAACTTTCCTTACTGTTAAGTCTTCATATTGTATTTATCCTTATAACATTGTATCCTGTTTGTTTTCCAAATAAAAAAAAAAAATAAAAAAAAAAAATAATAAATAAATAAATATTTGAAATATACGGAAAATCAATATATACGAAAAATACAGGACTGTCCCGATAAAATAGTTTGATGGTCAGCCTAAAAATTATGAAATCATGACTTCACTATTAGGGGCCCCCTACACACTATACTTTCTATCGGCCGATAGTTTAGAGTATGAAGATTGCACCGTTGTAATATGTGTCCTTGCAAATATCTTCATACATATTAAAGATCCTGACATATAGATGGGTCGATGGCAGAGCTGCTAGCGCGCTGGGCTAGCAATCCAGTGGTCGTGAGTTCGAATCCTGCCTCGACCGATTTCGTTCACCTATAGCACAAGCATTTATGCTTATTTTAGGGAACGTAGGAAGATGTATATGTACTTGTTTAACAAGGACATATTCATTATAAAAAAAAAAAACTATTGGCCTTTAGAAAGTGTAGTCTGTGAGTGTCCTTACATTAAAGATATATTATATTGTATATTTGAAATTTTTTTCTCAACTGCATTCATATTCATATCACATCATCGATAAACCACATCATCGATAATCGATAAACAATTGTTTTTTACTTTGTGGTATAATTTTACAATTAATAAAATTACATAAAACAAACTTTGTGTACACCACTTAAAATATAACTTTTATTCGATTGTATAAAAATTCCTCTACATGTTACGGGAACGAAATTCCCTTCCTCAGGGCTATGTTCAGATTCAACGCTCAATGTCGGGCGTCGAATGTTCCTGAAGTTGCAGATTATGGCGTATTTCACACCAATCGCACTGAATGTTTTTGAGCGGTGTTTCAATCTGAACGCTGCATCGGGCGTTTTTAATGTCAAATGTCATTTATCCTAAATGTCTCTTTTTAGGTTATATTTTCATCGGAAGACAGTAGGCAGTGATGTAAATAATTATCAGTCGAATTGGGCAGTGATGTAAATAATGATCTCTGACCTTTTAGATGGGTGGTGATAGATCGGTTAACGAGCTGGGTTAGTAATCCAGTAGTCGCGAGTTCGAATCCTGCCACGACCGATTTCATTCACCTATAGCACTAGCATTTATGATTAATTTAGGGAACGTATGAGGATGTTTATGTACTTGTTACAACAAGGACATATTCATACTTTTTTAGAAAAAAAAAAGTTTGAATGAATTTTTATAAATTAACCTCTTTGTAAATGCATATTATGTCCTATTCTGATTCGTTTCAGAGTATGAAAACGTCTGTAACCAAGGGGCGACCGTAAATAAAAGGATTTTATCCACGCGGAGTGACGTAATGAGTCCCGTATAAATGCAGTTACCTTTTTGACATTTCTCATATACTAAAATTCAGACGGATAAATTTAGACGGATCAGAATAGGACATATTGTCATTATTAATAATGTCAACTGACATAATAGATACCACAGAAACAAATAGAAGTCATCAGATAAAATAGAAGTCATGAGATAAAATAGAAGTCAACAGATACTGTAACTGTCAGAGTGTTTTTCATTCAACAATTTTACCGAGCGTTTGGTGCGACTCGACTTTCAATCTGAACGCCACAGAGTGTCTTTCGAGTGTCTGTTTCCGGTCATTATGAACGGATTAGAGCGTCACTAAATGCACTCGGCGTTCATTGTGAACGTAACCCTGGAGGATACAAAGTATACTAAACTAAATGTACAATATTAAAATAAAAAATACAGACTTAAAGTAAACATAATGGGTGGAGTGTAGGCATATTCATATCAATTTGTTTTTGGATAATGAAATATTCCAGTTATAAGTTTCACTATATTTTACTGACACTAATTAGTATTTGTTATTTGCTGACCATCTTCACACCAGTTAGTGTCAATATATATTTTTTTCATTTATTTGCAATGGAGTCTCATAAAGAATTGTATGTAGAGAAGTAGAATAAAGAGAATTAATGTTCATAAATCTTTTTTAACTTACAGACGCTCAATGACATTCTTTGCCAGGAAATTACAATAGTTCCTGCAAACAATATGCAGACAAATCAGAACCAGCTTCACACATCTTATCAAAACCAAAATTACAGAAATAGGAATGTCAAACAAGGTCTACGAGATATGTATTAAATAGGTTGTGTAATATTTTATTTTAAGATGTCTTAATATTATTTACTGTATTTGTTGATAAATATATTAATCCAATTTGTCTAGAAGTAAATATTTGTGTTTTTTTTATTCATTACAAGATAGTTCAGTCTGCTATATACTGAATGCACCACCACCTCCACTGTTCCTATACTTTTCCTTCCTGCGGTCATATTGTCGAAATTCAGAATAAATTTGAATTTACTTCAACTTGTGAAATCTATAGTTTGGCACTGTCTATCGCAGCAGTCGTAAGTCAAAATTCTGACATAACAGAAAAGTTTTTTCAAAATATGAAATTTGGAAATGCTTGTTATTTTCCCATATACACTAGAAATCTCAAAGAAAACGCTGCCTTTCGTTTCACCATCGAGTTTCGTCTCACCTAAATATCTGATATATACTTTTTATTTAAAATATAGGTAATATAACTATGGATTAAGATATTAATTTTCTCTTATTTTTTTTTCACAAGATACTTATCGAAAGATTGGTTGTTTGTTTAAAGTAATTATAACAAAAAAATATACCTTTTATATTAAAATTGTTATGAATATCAGAACAGAAAAAAATAATTCAAATTTGTGTTATTTATTTCCTCTGTTATCCTTTTCCATATAACATATTTTTTTATTTGAATCACAATAGTCAAAAGACTGCTAAATAGATTGACAACAGTCCGTCACGCACAAGGCATTCGACGATACTGAAAAATATTTCTCTTTTCTATGATACTGAACTAGGCAACGAAGGCGCGGAGATGTGTCATGAGGTGGGAGGTGCGTGACTTAGCCCCCCGCATAGCTTGGGTCTGTATACACAACTAACTTAGCTTTACATAGTTCAGTTAGTTCATATATTTGCGGTATGCACACTAGTATGAAAAATGACTAGCCTTGCGAGCTAAGCTAATCTAATTTAGCTTTGCTTTTGGTCTGCAACTGTCTTGACTGCCTTCTATTGACTAATTCTTATGCATATTTCAAAATAAACTATATTCTAAATATTGTTTACTACAAGTTTTATTTTCATCTCAACCACGACAACAAAAATCATCCCAATTTTTCAAGGAAAAATCAGAAATTCACTCTCGAGCTCAGCTGAGTTGGGTTAACTCCTTTTTTGAAGCATTCTATTATGTCTGGAGACTCTCAGCTTTTCCTCCCCGAGTTAATGATGATTGAAGTATTCTGGGTCAGAGAACAGGAAGTTGATTCAGTGTCTGGGTGAGCTGGTGATTGTGAATGAGAAACTGGTGTTTGCAAAGCATACTAGACTCAAGTATTAACGGTAAGGGTACTGATATGCCTGATTTCCTGATCAAGAAGCTTTCTGGAGATACTAAGACATTCATTATAAGAGTGTTGGTGTTGGAAATCCTTCTGATAGAGATTTTTCGAGTTATTGCGTGTGACAACTGGAGATTGCAACATGGCTATGTTATGGGAGAAGGCTGAGAACAAAAAGCAGAAATAAACAAGTTTTTATTTTTTAAATTATGTATATATGGCCACTAGGGGCATAACTTGGTGATTTGTATATACAAAAATTTATCAATTTAAATACTGAAATACAAAAAAATATATGAACTTGTTATGCCCGAGAATAAATTTTGCCGAAAACAATACAATATTTTTAATTTTTTTCCACGGCAACATACCTGGAAAGATACTAGCGCTGGCTGTTTTGCGGGCGAGCAACGAGACTGGCAGCTAGCACGCGCTCTCTTGGCGTTCAACTCTGGTGAAAGACGGATGGTTTGGTGTGACGCCGTCATCGGTCGACATGTGCTCCCGATGGCGGCCGTATTTTCGACGACGCAGGAGGTCTGCGTGACAGGACACGTCACGCGCATGGACGCTGCCGGTGCTACGGAGCCAAGATGAGGGCATCAACAGGGCAGGGGCGCGGAGGCAGGGCGCAGTGTTGGGCCACCGCAGCAGGGAACGCGGCGGCTCGCAGATTGGACCACGAGGGGCTTTCCGTGTCGTCAGGGGCGTCGGTTCGCCTCCGGTGAGGCTCCCAGCTGACCTGCCACCTCTGTCGAGTTACGCCTTCATAGCGTTGCCATGTGGCACGGAGCCAGCCATGGGTGACTGCCTGGCAGAGGAGAAGAGGAAACTATGCCGAGTACGAGAAGGACCTGCCAGCCTGACGCAGAGGCTGGGCCCCGCCGGACTTTCAGCCACCACGTGGAAGACAGTGACATGCCTGGAGAGAGGATGTCGCTGTACCCTGGGGCTGCACCTTCAGGTCGGCGTCTCTTCGTGCTCGGTTGTGTTTGAGAGTTGGACTTTTATTCTTTGTTTTGTTTTGTTGTTTTGTTGAACTCTGTTGTTGTGTTTGTTTTTTTTATTATTTAATTGCCATGGACCAACTATACTGATATTTTGAATAAATGCGCCGTACTACTATAATTTCATAGTGTCACCATCATTTGTCTCCTTTTCTTCCTCACATTGGCTTTGATGTTTCCTCGTGGTCGGAGAGAGGGCTCATCAAACTTGACAAATGAAGAAGGGGGAGAAGAGTACTAGTCCCACGTTGGGATGCGAGGTTGATATAAGGAGGCTGGGAAGAAATATATTGGTCCCATATGTTGGGACGCGAATCGATATCTAGAGAAGGCGGAGAAAAATACTAGTCCCACGTTGGGACGCGAGATTGATAACTAAAGAAGCTGAAAAGCATAATAAAAATAAACATTAAACTCTGCCCCTGAAAATAAAAATCAAATAAAACATAATCGGCTGCGATGTGCCTGAAAAGACAAATACATACAAATACAGGCATGGTAAAAATAATATTATACATAACTGGAAAGATCTTACCAAACTGCTGGTCTCGTAACGGGACTGTAGAGGAAACACTTACACTACATATCACTTTATATTAATTAAAAATAACTTAAAACTAGCTTAAATTCACCCCTCGTTGGTTATATGGACCTGAAACACACTTATTTACTATTATGCGATTATTTAAGTTATTTTTATTTTTAATAGTAACTTAAACTATCTTAAATTCACCCCCGTTGATTAGATGGATCTGAAACACACTTAGTCTCTACCATGCAATCAATATATTAGTATACACAGAAAAAAAAAACTAGAGCCATCCGAGAGCCCTAGCACGTGGCACTATACTGTACAACTTTATAAGATAGACCGCTCGACACGTGTTAAACACTGGCCGACCACTCACACTGACAACTACCGAATGACAACTGATCGACTCGACTACAGCCGGGCGACCCAGCGCCCCGTGGAACATGGAGTAGGGGAGGGGGGGGGGTTATACTGAAGAACCAACCCGTACCACCGGGTGAAAGCCAAAATTCCAGGAATCTGCTTGATGCATTTTACATTTATTTTCAATAGAAAAGACAATACTTAAATATATGAACAAGGCCTGGTGGGCCGTTATAAGCCGTTCCCAGAATTAATAGAAAAAATACATTATGCCGAAGTAAAATAATGGTAATTGGGTTTCTTTGATATCATAATGCATGGAAATATATCGATCACAATACCTATGGAAATATCAATCGCCTCTCCTTTTATGATCGAGATAATCCATGCAAAGACAAAAGAAACCAAATATCATAATATAATCAGACAAAATTAAACGCATTACTAGAGCGAGAACGTACACGACTAAACACAATTCTTCTTTCCACCGCAATGTTCTACATAATAACATTTTCTTTTCTGATAAACGTATATGTAACGCTTAATATCGCTTCCAGAAAACCGCATCGCGAAGAAGCTTCACCTTAATTATAATGGGGCCAATACCATACCACAATCGCTTCCAACCACCGAACAAACAAAACCGTATAACAACTATCCATAATACAATTCGATTTCCGATAACTCAACGTCATAACGAATTTACATAGTTTTACGCTCATATCTATCTTCAATCGCAATACAACATCTTCCGCAAGTCCCTTTATCTAATACCTCTACTTCGTCGGCTGATTCATTCGTGTCCATCCGTTATCTCATTTTCCTCGGTGATTTATTTAACGTTGTCCTCTCAATTAAATAATAAAAATACCGCACTTTTTCCCAAAGGCATATAACACACTAAAAATCCATCACGCCGTATTCTGCTATTTATCTATCAATTATCACGTCTTTGTCTCATCTTTTTAAATCATTATCTCATCCGATTACGTCATTATCTCATCCTTTTACGTCATTATCTCATCATATTGCGTCATTATCTCGTCTTATTATATAGTTAGCTTATCTTACTTCGTCAAGATCTCATCTCATTGCGTCATTATTTCATCTTATTACATTTCGTTAACCGGCTACTACTAAAACTTATTCCTTTCATCTAAACGTTCGATTTCGAGTAGTCTAATTCTGCTTTCGTTACAAATCGTTATCTCTTTGGGTCAAATGTCCATCCAAATCTGCGCGAATTAAACTGCGAGTGGCTGTAGAGTCTATCAATGTTACATAAAGAGAATCATCAATCGTCTAGTTTATCTGCGGGGAGGCTAATCCTACCAATAACACATAGATCGTCTATATTGTATTCTTATTCGTAATTCCGTCATTATACTCCTCTTCGTACCTATTCATCTCATTACTACTCAGCGCAACTACTGGCGTACCTTACTCATGATCCGGCGCGACTACCGGTCTTCTTCGAATTTCTCAGGAGCTTCTCATCATCCGACGTATCATCATCATTTTGCTACCTCTCGACGTTTCTACTTGCTTCTTTCATCCGACGTATCTTCATCATCATCTTGCTACCTATCGACGTATCTGCTTGCTTCCTTTCATCCTACGTATCTAATCAACTATCAGCTTCCTACTGCTCGACGTATCTGGCGCGACTACCAGTTCTACTTCCGACGCGAATTCTGAACTACTTCTTATGATGCGTATCTTCTCGCTATTAGCCTCCACGGTCTTTACATCGTCATCATCCTCTCTATGCACATACAGCCTCCACAACCACTACAGCAAAATCTAAAGAATTGGGATCATCATTATCCTCCAAACAACTTCATTCTTCATTCACAGAATTTTTATTACTCATCAAAACCATCTACAGATTTACTAATCACCTTCATCGTCAGACTTATAAACCACCATAACTTCATCATCTACAGATTTATTATCCACCTTCATCGTCAGAGTTATAAACCACCATGCTTCATCAACTACAGATTTATTATCATCCTCCACCGTCAGAGCTATAAACCACCATAACATCATGATCTACAGATTTATAATTCACCTTTATCGTCAGAGTTATAAACCACAACAACTTCATCAGCTACAGATTTAATCTCCACCTCCATCGTCAGATTTATTTTAAATTCTTCACCTACAGAATTATGCTTTGCCTACAGAATTCACGAAACTTCGTCAGAGTTATAATGAATTCGTCACCTACAGACTTATTATTCATCAATCTTCATCTCATACAGAATTATTTTCTACCTCCCGTGAGGTCACGATATCTTCAAACGTCATTACATTATTATAATCATCATCATAATCAGGGCGCCAGTTCCACGTGTTTTTACCTGGTGGAACGCAGGTTATATTTATTTAGAACAACTCACAACAACACCAACAAAAAATTTCTTCGAAAAAAAAAACGCTTACATATCCTCTACTATCCGACTTTGTAAAAATAGTACTAAATATTCTATTGATTTAACATAAGTTTAAAATATTTAAAAATAAAATAAACATTATACTCCCGGGCTAACATAATATAACAGCAAATCTATAATATAGCGGTTTATATTATCATTTATATTATTCGCTACAAATCTAGTCTCATATTTTTATAAGTATACCACTGATTTCGTCATCACGTTCTATTATTCGATAAAAACATACATATATAACGACCGAAAATATATAAAGAAAATCCACCTCAAAAAAACATAACTATCAAAACAGTAATAAATTTCTACAACTGAAAATCTCCACGTGGTCTGTGAAAACAACAGTTATTAAAACACGCTCAAGTATCCCGACAAATAAATATTTCAATATCAGTAAAATGAATAAAAAATCATTCTTAAAAATAAAACGCTTAAAAAAACACAGCTATCTACAAACAAAACTTAAATCTCAGGGCGGTTCGTTAAAAACTACTGTTTTAAAATGTCCCACGTTTTGGGGGCCAATTGACAAATGAAGAAGGGGGAGAAGAGTACTAGTCCCACGTTGGGATGCGAGGTTGATATAAGGAGGCTGGGAAGAAATATATTGGTCCCATATGTTGGGACGCGAATCGATATCTAGAGAAGGCGGAGAAAAATACTAGTCCCACGTTGGGACGCGAGATTGATAACTAAAGAAGCTGAAAAGCATAATAAAAATAAACATTAAACTCTGCCCCTGAAAATAAAAATCAAATAAAACATAATCGGCTGCGATGTGCCTGAAAAGACAAATACATACAAATACAGGCATGGTAAAAATAATATTATACATAACTGGAAAGATCTTACCAAACTGCTGGTCTCGTAACGGGACTGTAGAGGAAACACTTACACTACATATCACTTTATATTAATTAAAAATAACTTAAAACTAGCTTAAATTCACCCCTCGTTGGTTATATGGACCTGAAACACACTTATTTACTATTATGCGATTATTTAAGTTATTTTTATTTTTAATAGTAACTTAAACTATCTTAAATTCACCCCCGTTGATTAGATGGATCTGAAACACACTTAGTCTCTACCATGCAATCAATATATTAGTATACACAGAAAAAAAAAACTAGAGCCATCCGAGAGCCCTAGCACGTGGCACTATACTGTACAACTTTATAAGATAGACCGCTCGACACGTGTTAAACTCGATATACCACTGGCCGACCACTCACACTGACAACTACCGAATGACAACTGATCGACTCGACTACAGCCGGGCGACCCAGCGCCCCGTGGAACATGGAGTAGGGGAGGGGGGGGGGTTATACTGAAGAACCAACCCGTACCACCGGGTGAAAGCCAAAATTCCAGGAATCTGCTTGATGCATTTTACATTTATTTTCAATAGAAAAGACAATACTTAAATATATGAACAAGGCCTGGTGGGCCGTTATAAGCCGTTCCCAGAATTAATAGAAAAAATACATTATGCCGAAGTAAAATAATGGTAATTGGGTTTCTTTGATATCATAATGCATGGAAATATATCGATCACAATACCTATGGAAATATCAAACTATGCAAAAATGATTTTTCATAGTGAACATCATTTTATTTGAAAAATTTGTTATTATTGGCAATACATGAGATTTTTAAGTTATTGGAAAGCAGTTTTGATATTATGGCAATATTGAGCCTAAAATACGCGCGAAATTTAAAAAAAATATGAAGTGCTGTGATGAAATGTAAAATTTTAAACGTTGTTGTTTTTTTTATCGTTTTCAAATAGCTTTTTGAAAATAAGTTTTCCATCCTTGAATTAAAATTTAAGCAAATTGTTTGAATAAATATTTCCATAAGTACTTTTATAATCACTGATGTTTTTTTTATTAAATGATTCCAAATAAAATTAAGATTCGATTAAATTTAAAATTTCTATAATAAAGTTATTAAATCATATATTGGAAATACATATCCAGAATTACCGTAAAAAATGTCATCAATATACCAGCACTATTAATCATTTCTAAAGTGTACATTTTCGCTTATTCGTTTGTTGTAAACTAGTATTTGAATTATTTATGTATTGAAAAAAATATATACATAAATAGATATTTCTAATGAAAGAACAATATTTCAACACTTTTCGTAGTAGTTGTATCTCTCGTTTTATTGATAATTGACATCCAGAACAAAATCGCAAATAGCATGACTGTATGATATATGATATTAGCAAAAAAACCTGTGGCAATGAGGATTTAGGATGACGTTCGTGATGACGATGATACCACTTGACTTGCTTCTGCTTCAGTGTTAATCTCTTTTCTATGGTGTTCAGTTATGGTTCAGTTTGGTTCAGTGGTTGGTGGCAAAGAGAATATAACGTGGTTCAGTTGTAAACAGTGAATCGGTGATTGTTGACGTGTCTGTCGCGAGGCTTTCAAAGTGCCGGTATCTCGAACTTTTACAACTCCAATCAGAATCAGGTTAGATTTTCAAACTACTTAACTTTTCGTAGAAAATTCGCGCGTATTAAACTTATGGTTTTCGTCCTGACATTTAAAATAAGAACGCGGCAGTCTATTTCATATAATGCATAGAAAATTAATATCACGCGCTCTGTGGTTTTAAACTTTATTATGAATTAATTATTGTTCCTATTTTAAATACGATATACGGGTTTATTCGTAAATATATCACGTGACCTTGGTGTAGAACCATGATAGTATCGTAGGCCACGATGACAATAATATGACGTTGAAATTACCTAATTCATTATTATTCGATTCCTGTGCTTTTTACCGTTATCGTTCAAATGATTCAATTTCACAACTTTGATGTCAATTATTATTGAGTACTTTCGAGGCACATACAATATTCAGCTGTAATGTTTACATTTTTTTTTGAATAGTGTAAATATCAGTAAATATAGTCGAATGAAATATTATTGACAGAGGTGAAGGGTAAACGACCCGTCTATGGTATTATGTTTTTATTGTAGCTTCTGAGTTCTTAGATGCAACCGGCTTTACCACATATCATTAATATGTACCTTCATATCGTTTTTTTTCTATCTCTGTAGGAAAGATATTGGTACTTTATATTTTAGCTGCAAGAATTCACTGTGTATTACCTAATAACTTACTGTATTATTTATGTATATATATATATATATATATATATATATATATATATATATATATATATATATATATATATATATATATATATATATATATATATATATATATATATATATATATATATATATATATATATATATATATATATATATATATATATATATATATATATATATATATATATATATATATATATATATATATATATATATATATATATATATATATATATATATATATATATATATATATATATATATATATATATATATATATATATATATATATATATATATATATATATATATATATATGTTGTTTTTCAGGCTCTCGCGGAGGGGTGTAAATGATGTATCCGTTTCTCGGGTACTCCGCGTCGTGTTGTAACACGACGCGGAGTACCCGAGAAACGGATACATCATATATATATATATATATATATATATATATATATATATATATATATATATATATATATATATATATATATATATATATATATATATATATATATATATATATATATATATATATATATATATATATATATATATATATATATATATATATATATATATATATATATATATATATATATATATATATATATATGTTATATTTGATGTTTTCACGGGTGAAATATGTTATAATATTTTTATCTCGGTTTTCCCGTGTCAGTAGGTCTTGACTAAGACCATTTGTCTTCCGACGTTTCGCCTGAATATCACCAGGCATTTTCAAGGACTTAACGAAAAGCACGCGCGCGACACACGTCTACTCACTTGACGGTGAGCTTTCAGTGTGAGTAGACGTGTGTCGCGCGCGTGCTTTTCGTTAAGTCCTCGAAAATGCCTGGTGATATTCAGGCGAAACGTCGGAAGACAAATGGTCTTAGTCAAGACCTACTGACACGGGAAAACCGAGATAAAAATATTATAATATATATATATATATATATATATATATATATATATATATATATATATATATATATATATATATATATATATATATATATATATATATATATATATATATATATATATATATATATATATATATATATATATATATATATATATATATATATATATATATATATATATATATATATATATATATATATATATATATATATATATATATATATATATATATATATATATATATATATATATATATATATATATATATATATATATATATATATATATATATATATATATATATATATATATATATATATATATATATATATATATATATATATATATATATATTTTAAATCCATTATTTTGTAAGCACAAGTAGCTATAAGCCGATTTCTGTTCGATTCCTCACATATATCGAAGGGAAACTCTGAAGTATTGAAAAAAAATGCCAGCTGGCACTTCATAAACATTGTGTTAACAATACTCGTACAATAAATACCTAAAGGAAGATTTGAAATATTTATATTAGTATGTAAGTATATAGTTGCAAATTTAGTTGAGAATGATTGCTTAAAGTCTAAGGTACCTATGAGAAAAGGATAAAAGTAAAAATGAAAAAGGTAGAATAAGGATGGACCACGGAAAACATTAGTATTTGCGTAAATGGGATATTAAGGCCGCACAGGCACTCAAATGTTGTATTGGCGTTTCCTCATTTACTCAGCTAATACTGAAATTATCGTCTTGAAACTAACGACAGGGACAAAATTACATTCGTTCAAGTAAATTCGGCAGTTTAAAGCCAAGACGCGTGTATGAAGGAACATTTTGTATGGTGTAGTGGATTTTTTGCATGGCAAAAACTTAGAGGCTTCGTATCATATGTTTTATATATATGGATGAATTCAGAATTTGAAGTAGAACTTTTTGTGTGTCTATGTCCCCCACCCCCCCACCCCTTATAACTTTTGATCGGCTCAATTCACAGAGCCTAAAATTTCATAATATGTAGATAATTATAGGCCTACAATACTTGTAGACTCATAATTTTGATTTTGTTTCAGTCAGGGGTTATCACGTTTTGAATTTTTACTTTATTTTTCCATATATCTCAAAAACCATATAAGCTAGAACCCCGAAAATTGGCATGAATATAGACAAATACAAAATCTCAAATTTGTATTTGTCACATACAAATTTGTTACATTTGTATATTTGTCACATTTGTATACACAGTATACACTACACAATATCTACGGGGACTCAATAATTTGATACTTTATCTCTAAACATACATACATACCATCATGCTGTTTTCATATTCTGGGTAAGAAAAAAAGACTGACCTCCACACTATCCTATCCTGACATACGTACATGTTTTATATAGACTAGTTGCATGTAACACATGAGATCCAACTGTCGATAGCGATAGTACGTATAGTTGAAGAATAAGTACCAAACTATAAACCCATAAATACAAATTATTTAATATTTTAAGATATTTGGTTTTCTATACAACACATGTACCTATCTAGGTATGTATGTCAAGATAGGATAGGTATGAAGGTCAGTCCTTTGATCCTACCCAGAATATGAAAACAGCATGATAGTATGTTGTATATTTGGAGATTAGTATCAAACAATTAAGTCTTCTTAGATATTGTGTGTAAGCTACTACCATACAAATTGTATGAAGCAATGTCGTCACTATATTTATAAAATTGTTAAATAAAAATTGAGATATGCTAATACAATGTTAATATTTTTTATAGAAAATTAAATTATCTAGTTGGGGTATTTCGGCTTTTTTCGATATTTTTAAAAAAATTGGAAATATAGGCAGTTAAACTCTTAATAAAAAATGTTAGAAAAAATGTTGAGAAAGCCTGGAATTTTTTTGAAAAAAAAGCAATTTGAGATTTTGTATTTGTCTATGTTTATACCAATTTTTAGCATTCTAGCTTTTATGGTTTCTGGGATATATGGAAAAATAAACCAAAATTTCAAAAGTTGGTAACCCCTGACTGAAAGGAAAATTCCCAATTCTGAGTATAAAAGTTTTGTAGGCCTATAACTGTTTATATATTCTGAAAATTTGGGCTCTGTAAATTGAGCGGATCAAAAGTTATAAGGGGGGGACGGACACACACACACCACACACACACACACACACACACACACACACACACGCACACACACACACACACACACACACACACACACACACACACACACACACACACACACACACACACACACACACACACACACACACACACACACACACACACATAAAATGTTCTACTCCGAACTCTGAGTAAATCCATGTATGGGGAACATATATGCTGCGAGGCCTCTAGTTGGTGTTATTAGCATGCAAAAAGTCCACTACGCCATACAAAATTTTCCTTCGTACACGTATCTTGGCTTAATAATGTCGATTCATTCAGAGAATTGAATTCTCATGAACGAATCGACAGTTGGAAAACAAAATATCTTTAAGCTTAAGTTTTGTACGTATTATTCAATTATACATACTATCGCCATCGACAGTTGTATCCAATTATACATACTATCGCCATCGACAGTTGGATCCAATTATACATGCTGTCGTCATCGACAGTTGGATCCAATATTATACATACTATCGCCATAGACAGTTGGATCAAATTATACATAGGTACTATCGCCATCGACAGTTGGATCCGATTATACATACTATCGCCATCGACAATTGGATCCAATTATACATACCTACTATCGCCATCGACAGTTGGATCCAATTATACATACTATCGCCATCGACAGTTGGATCCAATTATACATACCTACTATCGCCATCGACAGTTGGATCCAATTATACATACTATCGCCATCGACAGTTGGATCCAATTATACATACTATCGCCATCGACAGTTGGATCCAATTATACATACTATCGCCATCGACAGTTGGATCCAATTATACATACCTACTATCGCCATCGACAGTTGGATCCAATTATACATACCTACTATCGCCATCGACAGTTGGATCTCATGTGTTACATGCAACTAGTGTATAATAAAATGCCATATGAACTTACTCGTATACATTTGGACTACCATCCTACTAGAAAATGACATCTTCGCATACATTTGATTATTCACGCCATTTACAGTCAAATATAATTTATGCAGATTAGTGATGAGCAAAAATCTTACAGTCTTAAACAAGACAAAGGTTTGCAAGACCAACAGTTCTAATGCAATACCTTAATGCAAGAGTCTTGTGGTATTGCA
The DNA here is from genome assembly GCA_963576475.1 of Molanna angustata. Classification (NCBI taxonomy): domain Eukaryota; kingdom Metazoa; phylum Arthropoda; class Insecta; order Trichoptera; family Molannidae; genus Molanna; species Molanna angustata. Next base: position 9,666,081 of record OY754978.1, on the reverse strand, counting down.
AAATTTTATAAACGTGATTTTCAACTAACAAGTAATCAATTAACTATGTACTATTGACAGAATACTTTAAATAATTTAATCAATTATTGATGTTTTTTGTCATATTTCATTGTAATGACTGAATTTTAATAGAAAAAAAAATATTTTTTTGGAAAAGTTGCAAGACCAAGACTCGATTGAGTATACAAGACCAAGACCACATTTGTAATGCAAGACCAAGACCATCCCGGTCTTGGTTTTGCTTTTTCTCATCACTAGATTGTTAAGTGATGAGCAAAACAAATAGTGCATGTGTCATTGTAAGACCAATACAAGACGGTCGAGATGAAGAGACTCAAACTTGTTTTAGTTAAAAGGTTTCAGGGTTTCTCAAACTAGGATTTTTTATGACTAATTTATGAGTTGAACCAAGTTGAACTGCCTATGTTTCCATTTTTTTTTAATTATTAAATATCGAAAAACGCCGAAACACCCCAACTAGATAATTTAATTTGCTTTAAATACATATACATTATTGCAGTAGGTCCATCTCAAACTTTTTGAACAATTTTTGAAAAAATAAATTTAGTGACGCGTTTCATACAATTTGTATGGCAGAATATTTATGCTTATTTTAGGGAATGTATGAGGACCACTCTCTGTGATGAGGACATTATCTCTCTGAAAAAAAAATTACAAATAAAAATATATAATATATATGTATTAAAAAACGAGTGGGTTGTGGCCAACGCTAAACTCCTCACTAACAAGTCATTCTATAAAGTATTCAAATTTTGTATAGAAAATATCAGCATTTTCATGAAATGAGTTTGTTAAATTATTTTTTATTTAAATATTTTATTATGAAAACTTGATAACTCTTCAATGCCATTTTATGAAAGTGATGTGCCTATTTACGAATTTGAAAATAAAAATTTCAAATTTTAATTTTCCTGAGCTTGGGGTCACTTTGAAATATTTGACAGTTAAAAAAATTGAGAAGCACTATTCAGATATCCTTCAAAATCTAATGAGGTCTAAGTGAGTATCAGATATACAAATTTGCAAAATTTGAAAAGAATCGAATGAGTACTTTAGTCTATAATCGATAAAGTAAAATGAACACGCCGTACATAGCACACTGCACATAGCACACACACACACACACACACACACACACACACACACACACACACACACACACACACACACACACACACACACACACACACACACACACACACACACACACACACACACACACACAGATACATTGTGATGAAACTTTCAGAATACAATCTCAGCATGATACTAGTTGATAATCTGCAAAAAAAATAGCCATAAAAATTGCGAAATCATAACTCCTCACTATATCCCCTTGGGTTAGTGAGGAGTAAAAAAACTTTTTTTTCTTTATAATCAACACATACAATTATGTAGTCTCATTGCAATAACTGAGTTTTTAGAAAAAAATGTAATCTTACATATTATATCGATGATTTCTAGTTGCCATTTTTTTTGTAGACTAATACACTACCGCATAGGTATACAAAACCGAGATCACACTTGTAAATGCAAGACCAAGACTGGGGAATTAGATCAAGGTCTTGCATTATTTGCTCATCACTACCGATTATTATTCGAAGTTCTAGTATAATAATTAAAGCATGTGCAAGATACAACATAGGTAAATAAAGTATGTAGGAAAGGAATACAACATTTCAAAGGAAACAATATATTATATTATAAGGTTATGGGAATGATTTGAGTGGCTCAATGGTAGAGCGGTCAACAAGCAATTTAGTAGGCCCGGGTTAGAATTCTGTATATACATTTTTGATTTTAAGGTTATGCTTTGAAAAACCTGGTTGTCTCATAAGATTATTGAAATGGTCCATGTAGATTGGGAATGACGAGTCCTGTTCCATACGTCTTGAGAAAGAATGACAACTCATCCTATTTCGTATTGACAACATTAATACACTTGTATACTTTGGGCATATAGGATGTAGGTACACAAATTACCTTCTAATATATGAAACACGAAAAATATTGTTTATCACCAAATCTGTGATATACACTACTTATTACCTATACACTATTATTCATGAAGAAAAGATAAAATTTAGAGTTTTTTGTAATATAAAGAATAGTAATTATAATAGTAAAAAACTCAGTCAGTATTTTTTCATATTTTCTTTCAATTGAAGTAAAAATTTATTTCAGATAGTAAAACAAAAACTAATTCTTACAAGGAAAGTATTAAACAAATTCAAATTCCAAAAACTCTTGCAATAGAATCAAGATGACTACCTAAATAAACCTGTTGTTTATTTAAATACGCATTTTAGGGTACCTAGGTACTGGAGAAAAAAAATCAAAAATTAACTATTTAGCCTACTACAAAAAAATGAGAATATGTTTAAATGTATTTGGGGTATCTCGTTGAAAATATATGAAATATTTGAAAGCCGCTCTTCACTTCTATATACCTAGGTAGGTACTGAAGTACTGAGGCCATGACCAGTGAGTGATGAATGTTGATACTGCAATTAAAATACCTACTTATATGCGTATGTAGGTACTTTGTATAGTTAGCTCTTTATATGTATATTAAATTGAGATGCCATGTGTAAATTTATAATATTATGCACATCATTATTTCATGTTTATACTATGGATAGTATATTAAGTATTATGTACATATGTACTATCATACATTGTGTATCGAATATTGTGTTTTGAATCGGAATCTAGTTACATTCTAAACAGAATATTGCGCAATTAAGTCCGACACATAACTAGGTAATGAGAAAATTAATAATGAAAGATCAAGACCCATATAACCGGGGTAGTCTTGGTATTGGTCTTGCAACTTTCATAAAAGATTAAAAAAATTAAAACACGAAATAAACATAAATTCATAACAAAATTTCATTGATATGTATTTTTTTATATTGGGTTTTTTGCTTGGTTGGTAGATACCAAACTGCCCCCCCACTCCGCCGAAAACTTCATCAAGTCATTTGCCGATATCTATAGTAACTATGAATGAGAATAAATAATTGATAACAGTTATTTCGCAAGTTTTAATATACCGCGCGTTGAATATATACTATGTATATAGTCCAGCGGTCGGGGAACTTTTTTAACCATGTAGAAAACATCAGGTGATGGGTCTTAAAGATGGAAGGTAGTGGACTGTATTATAAACGATCTCACCGATGCTTCTTTATTCCTGGTTCACTGATTATTTTTTCTGTGCACACATCCACACGCAGTGGTCTTCAAACTTGTATTGATCATTTGTAACTTGACACTTATTGTCACCCAAAATTATTGTGACCAACTTTCAAGTGACAATTTTCAAATGCATCGGTGAGGGGACAGTGTGGAAGGAAAGGATTCAAAGGAAATATGCTTCTACAACCATTACCCCAAAATATTTTTGCGTAAGTCGATATTACCCCTTCCCCCCATTTTGAAAAGAAGACAATCAATGTATATTTAAATAAACATTATTTATTGAATTAATTTACACGGAAAATAAAAAAATTACACCTAAATAGGTAATAGACAAACAAAATAAAATTTTCAAATTGGATCAAACAAAAATTCAGATTTTCAGATTTCCCTTTCAGATTTTGGAGAAATGATGTTGCCTCATGTTTGATGCAATTACTTCAAAATTGGGACTTTTTGATGTAAGAGCAATTTTAATACAGTTTTCGGCATTTAATCGATTTCTGTTCATCGTTTTTATGTTCGTTGGAGTGGAAAAGCCTTGTTCACAAAGATAGGTTGTTGCAAATGACAGCAACTTTTTTACCGCCTCCTCACCCGAAGGTTCTTTTGGTATGTTAATCAATTTCACATTTAAAAGGATCTACAACCCAATTGAAAGTATGTATATCAAGATCTGGAAAGTAGTCAGATAAATGCTCTCTGAGTTTGGTAAGATGTTTTATAACTCTCACGCACACATCACCTGAATTGGTTAAGTTTGTAAAAATACTAGCACGTTTATGAAATAGCAAACTAGAAAATTTTCCTTATAACCCCAAAAAAAACATTATTACCCCATTTGGGGTAATTTACACCCGGTTCCCCGACCGCTGATATAGTCCATCCTTCGTCGAAGCCATATCGCAATTTCAACAAATTTCTTTCACGTTTCTCTATAATATTATACCTACACATACCTATCTACATACTTTATTTCTTCACAAGTATCATATTAATTTAATTTTAATGCTTTTTTTTAGTATGTACGTTGGCAAATCCTAAACGCTTGTGTGCAAAATTTTTCTTTCAGGCATTCATTGCTGAAATCGTCTGTTCTGCTTAAACAGATAGTTTTTTTTTACCATTTCTGTAAATTATGACTCATATGATTTTCTAATCTTCAGCATATTTTATTTATTTGCTAAGATAAAACGATTTCTTGACACAGTACGATTTTTAGATCTCGTGTTGTAAGTTTTAGTTCTTGACACAATACGATTAGAGAATCTTAAGCATCTGCATATTTTAGTTTAATCAATATCTACTTATCTACGTTTAATGCGATTTTTGAAACATCTGTAAATTTGAGTTCTTGACACAGTACGATTTGTGAGTCTTCAGTACATTTTAGTCCTTGACACAGTACGATATGTGAGTCTTCAGTAAAATTATTTAGTTCTTGACACAATACGATTTGTGAATCTTCAGTAAATTTTAGTTCATGACAAAATACAATTAGAGAATCTTCACCATATCTTATTTAGTTGAAATTCTCCTGGAAATTTTTGTTTATGATTCAGTAGGTACGATTTGTGAGTTTTCACAATTTTCAGTTCTTGACACAATACGATTTGTATATACATTTTAGTTGCTTAGACTTAGAAAATACGATCTTTACCTAAATCTTATGTAAAAATTTTCCAATATAAATGATTTGTGAATTTTGATTCTTGTTCTTAAGATAATTTATAATTAGGAAATACGAATCTTCCGCCGGTAATTTACAGAAAGGAGAAAGTCAATGACATTTAAACGCATAAGGCTGCAATAAAAGAATCGTGATTTGCAATTAAATAAAATTTAAACTCGTGCTGCGTGATGATTATACCTAGATTTCGAGGACACATTATAATTTAACGAAATTATAATATAATTATTAGAATTAAACGTATCTAACTATCATCATTAAATATCTTCGTAAATGAGATCAAGGACTTAAGTGGTCAATATAGTATAGACCACCAAGGGTTCAGAGAGAGGCGAGATCCACTTTTGGCTTCGGAAAAGTATTCCTAGTCAAATATTAAAATCATATCGTAACAACAATATACTAATTTATTGATTTTGTATTGCTATTCGGGAAACTAAAAGGTAGGTACTATGTTCAATATTAATTTTGACGCATCGAATAACGAATTTGCCACATCCTGGAGATTTACGATATTTATCTTCTCACAGATCTAGACTGAAAACACAATCGAAAACTGTGTTTCCACCAGGATTTCGAACCCAGGACCAACCACCTAGCCAACTAAGTCACGAAGGCCGACATACTTTAGATATTTGTACCATCAAGATATGCATACATTTTGTAGTTCGTCGCAAACGTAACAAACGATTTTTCGCGACCTGCCTAATTTGGTAATTTAAAATTCAGATTAAGTAATATAAGTATTTCCAAACGAAAATAATCAGCAGACTGGTTATTTTCAATTATTCGTGATAAATACGTGGGTATATAATATTTTAATGGGTATATATAACCGAATTTTGTATTCGAAAATTAAATACGACCAATCGATAACGGATTTTTCCAACAGTTTTTTTTATTCGAGTAATTTGTAGGACCTGTGGTAGGACCAATGTGTTTTACCTGTGTCTTAACATGGACCTAGTGATGACCCCGGTGTCGGTCTTAGCGATGTCGTCACTAAATTCAATTTTTTTATTCGAGTAATTTGTAGGACCTGTGGTAGGACCAATGTGTTTTACCTGTGTCTTAACATGGACCTAGTGATGACCCCGGTGTCGGTCTTAGCGATGTCGTCACTAAATTCAATTTTTATAAAAATTGTTAAAAAAATTTAAGATGTACTACTACAATGTTCATATTTTTTATTGAAAATTAAATTATATAGTTGGGGTGTTTCGGCTTTTTTCGATATTTTTAAAAACTTTGGAAATACAGGCAGTTAAACACATAAATTTATCATAAAAAAAATATTTTTCTTAATAAAAAATGTTTGAGATACCCTGGAATTTATTTTGAAAAAATCATTTTGAGATTTTGTATTTGTCTATGTTCATACCAATTTTCAGCGTTCTAGCTTTTATGGTTCCTGATAATATGGAAAAATAAAGTAAAAATTCAAAAGTGGATAACCCCTGACTGAAACAAAAATTCATAATTCTGAGTATAAAAGTTTTGTAGGCCTATAACTATTTATATACTAGCTGACCCGGCAAACGTTGTTTTGCCATATAAATTATTTCTAGTGAATAATTTGGTAATTAAATAAAAAAATATAAATATATAACTTATTGTAAGTATGTGGAGATGGGGTCTATGACTGAAAGAGGAATGGAGCGCTGTTGACGATGACGGCCTATAAAAATAACAAAACGCCAACTATTCATTTTAATAATTCAATGTATCTACTTCATTAACTTAACTCACATATTTAAAGTTTGATCTCTTAAAAGTTAAATGTAAATTAAAAATAAATCGATACATTTTTTTTATCTTAAATTATGCCAATTAAAAAAGAACAATATCAATCTCGAAGAGCAGTGTACAATGTTTTTTTTGTCAGTCCGTATTTAGCCAACACAAACAAACTGGATGGTTTGCCCATGCCACTTATAATTAATTGTCCGTGTGAAAAGCATGGTGTGCCCAAATCTAAGCCATAAACAGACATAGTTCGGTCTTGTGACTTATTGATTGTCATTGCGAATACCAATCTAATTTGAAATTGAACGCGTTTTAATTCAATTACCACTTCTGTGGTAATCATTGAGATTCGTGACAGCAATATATTTTTGCCTCGGAACTTGCCATTCAAAATGCTGGTTTCGACAATGTTTTGCATCAATTTTTTAATGACACACAGCCATGGTAGGTTCAGATTCCGAAGTAAAATAACCGGAGATCCAATTTTCAGTTGTAGATGGTGCGGTGACATGCCTAGGAAAACCAATGAGTTCAAATCTCTGTTGGATAATTTACAGCTTCGTTGACATCGCCAACTATATCGATCGATCTGTATGACACCAAGTTGCCTGGCATCAATTATTGTATCTTGAAATTATTGTTTCATTAACGTCCACATTTTTTGCTGCCAAAATTCATGTATTATGTGCGTACAACGGGAAATATGCTATCGATGAGAGTATTTTGCGAATTAATGATGTGCAGAAATTGGTCGGCAATTTTATGCATCCATTATTTTCATGGACAGCAACTTTTCCATCGCCGATATCTAACAATTGTTTAGAGAATGTATCAGCTGATGGATCTTGAAGCATTTAAACGCGCATGTTTACTTTTAGCTGTACCATTTTTTCAACATTACGCCACAGTGGCGATGATTTCAAGCAAGCATTGATCTCATCAGCGTACGTTGAACGTAGAATGAAGGGAATTGTTTGTCTGAAATCACCTGAAAAGAGTAACAGAGAGCCGCCGAATAGTTTGTCGTTGTTTTTTATATCATTCAGTGTCCTGTTCAACGCCTCAAGCGAATGTTTGTGTGCCATAGTGCATTCATCCCAGATAATTCATCTCAGCTGTTCTGCCTCCATCCAATAAAGTTGCTGCAATTCCAGATGATGCAACGGCCAATGCGATGCCATTATTTCATCGTATTTCGGCGAGAATAAGCGTAATGAGAAATGTTTTGCCAGTTCCACCTGGTGCATCCAAAAAAAGAATCCACCTTTTCCTCCCAAAACTGCCTGCACAATGCGGTCGTAAATGATTCTTTGTTCATCAGTCAGTAGTGAGACATTACGATTCAGATTACTGCATGGGCCATGAATCATGATTGTTGTAACAATATCGAACAATAGTTGATCAGTAGACAGATTTGGAATTTCCACAGAAATTATACTATCGATTTCTTCATTGATAGAATCGGTGTACAAACAATAATAATGGCCAAACTCTGTGTAGAGAGTGAGAGAAAGCTTATTGTGTGAGAGAGACAGGAGACCGCCATCTTTCTCGTCCCTACTCGTTGCTGTTTGCTGGTTGAGAGGTGACACTTGTATAAAAATCGCACTTTCTGTTTTCACTGATACATGAAATGCCCCTGCATATCTGAAAGAAAGATTTCAACCGTTGGCCTCTCATGGACTCCCACTTCGGTCTAGAGAAGATAGAACCCTAGCCATCCCACCTCACGTTACAGATTATTATTCATCTTCCTTCACTATGTATTCATGCTGCCCGGCTATAGAAAAATTTAGCATTTGATATTAGAGCTGGCACATCACTTCCAATTTTCAAATCTCGTCTTAAATGCTCACTCTTCCTCTCAATTCCATAACGAATATATATCCCAGTTTCACTTTCCATCCCTTTTGTTTGCTCCTCATCGTCCCTTACTGATTTTCTTCTCCTTTCTGAATTTGTGTAATTTCTCACTTTTTGTTTTGCTGTCTTATACTGGTTGTGTTATTATGTATAAGCCGAAACTATGTTATGTACTTTTGAAATCAGATGGTTGACTGGAAGAAATTGCCTCTAGGCAATAAGTCCGCCATTTGTACTATGTAATTTAATGTATGTTCAAAAAAGTGTTATATAAATAAATAAATAAATAAAAATTTATCGTACGACAGTGATTAATCAATTGCCATCTTGTAACTCTATTGCGTATCTGTGGATAAAAGTAAAAATAGTAATATCGCTTTTAAAAAATAGGGGTTAGTGGTAAAAGGGTGTAAATTTAGGGTTATAAGTATTTTTTAACGCCAATTCATAAAAAAAATTGAAAAAAAAAATTTGTCAAAAAAATTAAAAAAAAAAAATTGGGGAGGGCCACCCTTATCGTATAAAAAATAGCCTACAACCTATTCTCAGACCTACCAAATATACACAAAAAAAATCATAAAAATCAATCAAGCCGTTTTGGAGGAGTTTCAAAGTCCAAATTTTATAATAAATTGCTACATAGTAATAATTGGGAAATCTATTCCTCATACGATAGTTGATACCCTTGGAGGAGTAAATATGAGTTGATACATTTAAAAAAAATATGTAAGTATATGATTTTTGAATAAAATTATATTGCTGATACAGATCGAGAATGGTGTTTAAGACAGTCCTGGTAACTGGAGGAGCAGGCTACATCGGCAGTCACTGTGTGGTGGAACTCCTGGAGGCTGGGTATGAAGTAATAGCCTTGGACAACTTTGCCAACGCTGTCGGAGACGCACGTGGCTCAGCAGCCCTGCAGAGAGTTGAGCAGATCACCAGTAAAACTGTGCCATTTTACAAGTGCGATCTGCTGGACAAAGATGCTCTGGAAAACATTTTCAATCTGGTATGAAATATTCACAGGACAATCAAATTACCAACTTTGACATAGGCAATAAGTTAGACATGGACATGACAATTGCATAAAAGCAGTTAAAATTAAATCACAAGAATTTATAAGTCTATGTATAGTTGTCGCCAAATAACTTGAACTTTTAGCCGAAAAGGGGGGCGATTTGCACGTAAACCAACGAAGTAAAAAGACACAAATTTGCGCTCTGCGCAATCGGAAGCTCGTTCAAGATGTTTGGCGAAAATGAGGAGATTAGGAAATAATGTAAGATAAAGAAGTATGCCATTGATAGAATGAAAGAGAAAATAGTAATCTAAAATTATAAGGATGCAATGCATGGACAATTAAGGTTCCACTTTCAATAATAATAATAAACAAGGAATTGATTTTTTTTTAATAAAAATGAATATGTCCTTGTTAAACAAGTACCTATACATCTTCCTACGTTCCCTAAAATAAGCATAAATGCTTGTGCTATAGGTGAACGAAATTGGTCGAGGCAGGATTCAAACTCGCGACCACTGGATTGCTAGCCCAGCGCGTTAACTGTTCTGCCATTGACCCATCTAAATCTAAGAGAACTAGGAGGTAGGAGATCTAAGAGAACTAGGAAGTAGGAGATCTAAGAGAACTAGGAGGTAGGATGAAAAATTGAGATGGGAGGATGACATAAGGAGAGATGCGGTAGATACAGCTCCTGCAAGTTTACAAGTGAAGAGCGGCAGCAGAGGAAATAAGTAGTTGGAGGCTATGGCTCGATTTGGGCTGTACAGCCATCGAAGAATAAGAACTAAAATAAAAATAGGTTAAAGCAGGATATTGTGATCATCAGAACGAAAGAGATCTTCTTCCTGTTGGCCTCATGACTGTGAGATGACTCATGCGGACTCAAGGCGGCTACAATAATTAATAGTCTATCTCTATGTAGGACGGTCTCTGGCAGATCAAAGGGTTTCTGTGATTGAAGATCCTGTAGTGTACTTAACAAGGTCACTCTATCTGGTCACAGAACGACCTTTGGATCTCTTACCCTTCACAGTTCTAAATACAACAAGCTACTTGAGGTTATCAGGGACTCTTTAAACCGAAGGGTCAGTTTGAATGATCAACGACTGACTAAAACAAGCAAGTTGTAGCTCACATTAAACTGTCATTTTTTTCAGCACAATATCGAGTGCGTAATTCACTTTGCTGCCCTGAAAGCTGTCGGTGAATCGATGCAACAACCGTTGATGTATTATCAGAATAATCTACTTGGTATGCTCAATCTTCTTGAGGTAATTAAAACACTTTATTACATCTTACCTTATCCATATGTAACAATACATTCATCATTTTCTTTATAACATACATAATTATAATTGTCTATGTGGCCTTGTATATAAGTTATCTTATTATATAGGTATTCAAAGTACTGAGTTTAGTGTTGAAATATTTAATGTCTTCCCTGTTATTAATAATAAAACTCTCACACAAAGGTTAAACAGTGTAACAAAAGTGCAATAATATTAATTTTACTTATTTTCCAATGAATATCAAATGAACAGTTTTGAAAATGATTGCTGTTGAATTCACTACACAAATTTCCATGAGCATATCTTTTTTGAGTTAATTATAATTTTCCTTATATTTTTTCCCCTTCTAGAAATCTTACTACAATGTATTTTCATCACTTTTAATTTAATTTTTACAATTAACTCTTATTACCTACACACTTTTAAAATGAATTTCAGAGTTGTTAATGGGGTTAATAATGACATGTATATAACTCCTAGGCTACAACTTATCTTATATAAGACTCCCCATGAAGTTAACAAAGCTGGGGCAGAGCCATTATTCATTCCTGGGTGTAAAATGGTACAATGAACTGGATAGAAATATGAAATTCCAACATACTGACAAATTGTTAAATTTTAAAAAAAGGTTGAAATAATTTCTTCCTCGTTGTACCATATGAGTGTTTTAGTTTTGTGTATGTATGTGTGTATGAATTTTGTGTATCTTGATAATGAATTGTAGCTTTATTTTTTATTTCTTTTACTATTTTATGAAAATTTAAATAATCAATTTTTCTGAACTCTGATGTTTTGTGTGCCTTATATGAACTGTAGACTTTTTCTCTCTTATGTATGTTGTTAATTTTAAGATTTCTGAACTCCCCGAATCACAATGTTCCTTCTTTTCAGGGAGAATTTAAAGTTTTATTTGTGATATACTTTATCCTTTAATTGTCATGATATTTCCTGTATCCTTTTTTTATACTTTCATATTAATAAATTTACTTATTTACTATTTTATGACAAATTTTTAACATCTCAATAGAGACAAAGTTGGAATCATATTTACTCCTCCAAGGTTGGAACATTATAGGAGAAACGGGAAAACAAGGCACCTTCAGGCCTTACAACTTGTCATCGGCTGGTTTACGTGATCACTTTATTCACCTATTCACCAATTATGGCTTCTTATTGAGTTCTTTATCAATCCAATTTTGGAAAGTTAATTATGAAAATCTTTTCGCTTAAGAAGCTGAAACACCATCGCCATCTATGGAAGTGATCAAGAAACTTCATCTGAATTTCAAAGTGTTGATGCCTTCACATTTTCATACAAAAATTGATATTTCAAAAACACAATTTAGAAACAATTGATAATATGAAAGATGTTTTGAAGTAAGCCTTATTATGTTAAGTATATTAAGCACGACAATGCAAAGTACGATAATTCATCTACTTAATGTTTCAATGTCATTTATTTATTATTACTCACTCTTATTTACTGGAATTTTGCAATTGATTTTTATGTATGTTCTGTATTTGACTTTATTTTATCTTTATTCATTATATAAAACAACTGCGTTTGACATTGCCAGTATGAATGTAAACAATCTATGGACTGACGTTAAATATTTTTTTATTCTTCATTTCAATCTGAAGAAAACTTTGACAAAAGTGTCCTCAAATTTTTTTATTTACTTGTTTTTTAAATTAACCTGTAGCTTGATTTGCAAAAAAAAACATGAAAAATTCAGTGAGTTTTGAGATTCAACAAAAAAATATATATTATATTAATTTTGTACTTGACCTTAAATTAAGGGTAGGTATGTGTTTAGTTGACCTTAATTAATGGTAATATAAAATATTGAAAGTACATATATTGAAGAAATGTCTTTTATGGTATATTTTGAATTGAATAAATAAATATGTCAAATGATTCTTTTAAACCACGAACAACAAAAATGTCATAGAATATGAAACAATCAAAATCTACTTAAGCTATATAAGTAATCATAATTTTATAAAATGAGAGCAGGTTTGCCAACTGACAAAATATACAACGATTCAGTTAGTCAATCATATTAATATAGAAAATTGGACGATTGAGGTAAATTTATGATTTCAATTGAATCATTCACACAGATTAAGTATAATCTACTATAATATAGTAATAATTTTATGTAAATTAACCAGTTTGAAATAATACTTTTAAATTTTATGTGCAAGATCAATATTCATTCTCTGTCATTTAAACTAATTATATAATCATTTATTCAAATCAAAACAACCATGTTGCAACATTCAAAAACCATATTATTTGTGTGCGTTGAAACATGCAAAAACAATATTGTTGTGTTGTAGCATGTAAAAACCATATTGTTTGTTGTATTGTAACCATAGAATAATAATACTATAGAATGCTCTTTAGCCTGCAGTTTTTATGTTGACTAATTTGGTCAAAATTTTGCTACGAGCCTTCAGTAATCATTTGGCCGTCTGCGTGATACGTTCTCCAAATAGGGAATATTTTAACTGCTTGCAAAATTATTTATGCAGTCATAACGAGTAGTACTATACGAACAATGTCTACCAGCAGAGTCATACATATATTGACACGAGCCGGGCAATAAAACAGCTTCACTTTTTCAGCAAAGTATTGTATGGGAATGAGTATTCTATAGTTTTATTATTATTCTATGATTGTAACATGCAAAAATCATATTGTGTGTATTGTAACCATAATATTTGTGTTGCAACGTGCAAAGACAATTAAACAAATAGTACCATATATAATTCTTGTTATGAACAACACATGATAATCTAAAATACTTATTCATTTTATCTTATATTCAATTTTATTGAATATTCATTTGACGATGGGCGTTGTATAAACCGTCACATAAAGATCAAAATAATCTATTTTGAATGCAAAATTCTATTTTTTTATTCACGGGGTATGTGCAAACTAATACATATATGTATAATTATTGCCTCAAAGGATGCTGGCTGTGTACAATGAAAGCGCTTAGGCTCATATTATTTATATGTGCACTTGTGGATTGGTATTTTATTGAATGTTTCATAATTAATTCAAATTAAGTTATTCATTCCCAATTTGAGAGCCTAAAGTCACTATTTATTGTGTCATCAATTTTTTAAGATGAAAACTTACTATAATGTTTCAGGTTATGAGACGGCACAACTGTTTTCAGTTGGTATTTTCCAGTTCATGTACTGTTTACGGTGAACCAGAGTCACTTCCCATCACCGAAGATCATCCAACAGGAACAATCACAAATGTTTATGGTAGAACCAAATATTTTATAGAAGAAATGCTCAAGGATCTGTCAAGGGCAGATGATGTAAGTAAATTATATTTTCAATTTCTTAAAAAATCTCATAGTTCTCATTTCACACTTAATATAATAAAGAATAATGTATAGAGTATTTTTTATATATTAATTATTGTGTTAAATGGGCAATTTAAAAATGAAATATTAACAATGTAAGAAATGTTATTAGGGGGTTGAATTAGTTTCCGCTGTTTTAAAAAAATAAAAAAATATTCATAATTTAAACCGATTTTTATGCTTTTTTTTGTTTTTCTGTTTCCCGCTGCCGCCGACACCCATGTGGCACTTCTAACCGCTCAAATCCGTCAAAACTGCAAGAATTTCCGCTTCCAAGATGTCAACTTTTATATACCTTCCAAGCAGCACTTGCGGGAAGTGTTACTTTTCTGCTTTCACTTGCAAAAAACAGCAGCTGCCACTCATAAACGAGCTGCTAAGGGCTGGTCAAACAGTTACGGCAGAGCTCTACAAAGAGCAATTAATCAAGTTGAAAGCAGCCATTGAAGAAAAACGACCAGAATTTGCCACCCGTCACGAGTCGATAATCATTCAACACGACAATGCGAGGCCACATGTTGCTAAAGTGGTTAAAGATCTCCTTGACTCCTTTGGTTGGGAAGTTTTACCCCATCCGCCTTACTCCCCAGATGTCGCCCCATCAGATTATCATCTTTTCCGGTCAATGCAGCATGGTTTATCTGGCGAATTTTTCAAAAGTTATCAAGAAGTTGGATTATGGGTGGCAAATTGGATTGCCTCAAAAGACAAGGTTTTTTTCTACATGTGAATAAGACTTCTTCATGAAAGATGGGCTAAAGTAGTGGAAAAAGAAGGGCAATACTTTGAATAAATTTTTATATTTCAAAAAAGTTTTAACATCAATTTTTATTAATATGAAAAAACGGCGGAAACTAATTCAACCCCCCTATAGTAACATAGGCTACCTTTGATTTCATGCTACATGATGTACTCACTGCTGGTAACAAAACAATGAATTATTCCTGTCTAATGTGGCTCCTGGACATACAGAGTATGTTTATGCGATAGCCCAAATATCTGATTAGAAAAGCGAACCATTTATTAAAATAAAATGTACGGCGAACTAGGGAAATATTTGTATTTTTACTATAAATAATTTTTTTAAACTTTCTTTTGTTATTTTTTTTATGTACTCGTTCAAAGAAATGGAATATAATAGCGCTGAGATATTTCAATCCAGTGGGTGCACATCAATCAGGGTTGATAGGAGAAGATCCCACAAAGGAATTTACCAATCTGATGCCCTTCATGGCTCAAGTGGCCTTGAAGAAGAAACCGGCTCTCACAGTATTTGGCAACGATTATAACACAGAAGATGGAACAGGTGATATTGCTATTATTTGTTGGATCGTAGTTATTATAGAAAAAAGAACAATGTCTGCATTGAAATATCTTCTTCTTTGTCTGGTTTTAGGCCGAAGGCCTGTTTTTTCAGTCGGAGTCTGCCTCTTGTGATCTGGATGTCCAGCTGTCACTCCATCTTTTTGCTGGTATTCCCCTTGCTCTACTACTCTACGGGACCTCCTTGGAGACAATTTTGGGTAGTCGATTGTCTCCCATTCTCTTGACATGGTCTCTCCATTTGACACCTTCGCCCTCTACACCAGTGGATGATGTCGTCCACATCGCATCTCCTCCTTATATCATTGAGATATAATAATATTTTGTTAGATATCTGTTAGAGAGACAGTTTTTAATTCCGTTTTCATTTGTGGTGCTTGTGTGGGATTTGTGAGATAAAAAACATCATAATTGTTGTCATAGAAAAAAAAATCTTTATAAATAGCTATTATTATCAGGTAACCACTATTTAGAGAAGAGTGTTCACTCCTAATGCTAATAATTTAATTGGATATGCGTTCATTTCTTGTATTCTTTGTATAGTGTGCTTTGCCGTGTGCAACACTGTCAAGTATATAATTCTAATGTATCAAATATGAATATTTTTTTAGTGGAACATGGTTGATCATTAAATACAGTAATTTGATTTTCCAGGCAAATGAATTAAATGAAAAAATTTGATCAACCTCTTTTCATCAAATAAATTTATTGTGTTTTAACAAAACTTATTAAACACTATTGTATAGGAAATTTTAAAATTGTTTTAATTTGATTATGAAATTTTAAGGAGTGCGAGATTATATTCACGTGATGGATTTGGCAAGTGGACATGTTGCAGCATTAAAGCACCTCAGCACAAAGCATTTACGATTAAAGGTAATTATCAAACTCTCTCCAGGGGACATACCATTCTGGTAGGTCATGGGTATAGCAAACTCGGGATACCTGAGCTGAGGAATTGTTTCCTACTCATCCAAACGGACTTATCGAACTTTCCACACAATCACGTCACATTCTTCACCTCCATACATCCACTGCCCTTAGTCAAGTTGGAAGGAGTCCTGCCGAGGACTGAATGACACTGAGGGCAGTAAATGTTCAATGTCACAAAAGATCTCCTTGGGGAACACCCTTGTAACTAGCCTTCTGTATACATGAGGCTCTGTGTGCAGTGACAACTTACTTCTTCAATATTCGTGGGAGCTCTATGAAACCAGATAAACAATTTAATTTTTTTGAAATTATAGTAGCTAGAAGGAATTCATACTATTTTAATAATAATAATAATTACTTTCTTGCACCCTGCACAAGTTGCGAATTTATTGCCATATGGCAATTTCTTCCAATCAACCAGTGTTTCCAGCCTAGTGAAGCAATATTTGCTTGAGAAATGAATTTAAATAAATTTCTCCTGAATCAAACCCAGGACTCCCGCACAGAAACGGAAGGTCTTACCAACTGTGCCACGGCGGTCGACTTTTAACATTTTTATTTCATTTAGCGCAACTCACTTTGTTTCAAACCATAAATGATTTATTTGAAACCAGTTGTTTCAAACAACTTATTTGTGGTAAGATGGCATATACACCTAAACATTGCATTTTGAAATCAAATTTCTCAAATATATTGAACAGTATGTTTCTAAAAAAATACCATAAGCAACATTTCTCTTATGAATAAGCATTACACAATTTTAAAATTCAGTAGTATAAATTCCCCTAAAAAAATTATTAAAAATATCATTTTTTAAAATTACTCCATAATTACTCCAGTGGTCGCGAGTTCGAATCCTGCCTCGACCGATTTCGTTCACTTATAGCACAAGCATTTATATGCTTATTTTAGGGAACGTAGGAAGATGTATATGTACTTGTTTAACAAGGACATATTCATTTAAAAGAAATATATATATACCTTGTAGAGAATTTTTTTTGTTTATTCTTAAAGAGTTGATAAAATAAAGGTGAATGTTCGAGATAGTTTTTTCATTTCAAGTTAGGTTTGTTCTTAAATTGCAAAATCAATAAATTTTGGATTTCCGATCATTTCAATTTAGGCGGTTTTAATATTTCACGTTTTCAGTCCCTTGTACAGTTTTACAAATAGAATATACACACTGATGAGTTCCAAATGACCAGAATTTATTGCAAGGAAATAAAATATGTACTATGACAAAAACGAAAGAAGAGGAAAAAATATTTTTTTCAATATGTGAAGATAGTGAAGATAGATATATTGTCTCATTTTGAGTTTTGCCAAAATTATTTTCAAACAAATTTAAATTCATCATCAGCAATGGCGCAACAGCCCGGTGCGAGCCTTGGCCTCCTCAAGAAAAAATTTACCCATGATAAATATAATAAAATATTTTCAGGCTTACAACTTGGGAACTGGGCGCGGTGTATCTGTGAAAAAGTTGGTGTCGGTGTTTGAGGAAGTGACAGGTGCTCAAGTACCCCTGAAGTTGGAGGGAAGACGTGAGGGAGACATCTGCGCCATGTGGGCGGATCCAACGTTAGCTCGCGAGGAGCTCAACTGGACTGCTAAGTTTTCACTCCAAGATATGTGTAAGTTGAAAACTCATACACTAAAACTGAGTCCACAAATAGTTGAATAACCGTTTGTTTAGTTTATGCGAAAACAAAAAAGTTTGTCAAATAAATAAGTCTCGTAACTTGGCCTTAATTTATTTAATGAAATGTTCACAATTTTAGCTTTTCCCACTAGGAAAGTCCTGTCAGGTATAGCAATCTCTCACATTACACTCTTTGATAATTTTAATACACTTTGTATTTAAATTTAATACATTTTGATTATTTTAATACACTTTGTATTAAAATTTAATACTTTTTGTTCGTTTAACACTTTGTTCATTTAACACGTACACTTTACACTTTGCTCGTTTAACACTTTGTTCATTTAACACATACAATTTCTTTAAAATTCAATACATTTGTTCATTTAACACATACACTTTCTTTAAAATTTAATACACTTTGTTCGTTTAACACTTTGCTCATTTAGCACGTACAATTTCTTTAAAATTTAATACATTTGTTCGTTTAACACTTTGTTTCATTTAACACATACACTTTCTTTAAAATTTAATACACTTTGTTCGTTTAACACTTTTTTCATTTAACACATACACTTTCTTTAAAATTTAATACACTTTGTTTGGATGAGGGAGCGGGTCAGCTCTGAAACCGGTTAACATTAAATACTCAAAAGTGGTGTAAACAAAAAAGTTATAATTTTAATTAATAAACTTTGATTATTTTAATACCATTTGTATTAAAATTAAATACACTTTGATTATTTTAATTACACTATAAATTCATTACAGTACTTGACTTGACAAGGTAACATATTAAACTGTATTATGAATGTTTTTTCCCAAAGTTTTGCAAACCTAACATTCTTATTATAATTTAAAAAGATAAATTGAATGAGTATATAAATCTAAATTTAAGATTTACAAATTTTGAAAATAATTTATTGTTTAATTTTGCTAATAATATATGACGCGAGTAAAAATGAAAATGTAAATAAAAAAGGTAATAGAAATAGAATGAAAGTGAACACATCACTATGGTTACACATAATGAAGAAAATATATAATATTGAAATAAATAAGGAGAGAGAGAGGTAGACCAAGAAAAGAATAGCTAGCACAATGAAATTACCTGATGATATTATATCAGTTTCACTAATGCAACATAACATTAAGTAGGATAACAATCAAACAAACTTTATATATTTTAATTGATTTATAAATATTTTTAGGTGCAGACTTTTGGAGATGGCAAACAATGAACCCCGATGGTTATCCCAAGAAGAATGTCATACAAAATAATTGCAACGGACATTCATGATAACTGCAAATCCAGATAGAGCACTTCAATTTACATAGAATGATCAAATTTATATTATTTATAGTTCAATGTGTCAGTATTAGAATATATTTCAGTACTGAATTATGTGTGTATTTCTTAACAAAAAGTATATTGTATTTATGTTTTAAAAAAATATGCTCATGAAAAATGAGTAGGTAGATTTTGTTGTCAAAAAGAACAATTTTTTTTATCATATTTACAAACAATAAATTACAATAAGTATTTAATAATAAATTGTTTTATTACAATGGCAATATATTTATGTCAATAAAAACAATATAATATGCCCAATATTTCAAGACTGATCATAGATTTACTTTGTGGATGTGAAGGTCGGTACATATAGTGGGACGATTATGAAAACTGCTGGTGTTCCGTTACATGATGTTTATTAGTGTGACTGACCCGAGAGAATGCTAAATGAGAACTGAATTAGCTTTTGATTGGTGGGGGGTATATATAGGCTACCCCGTATACCCCACAATTTGAATGAATGAAATAATGTGGCAAATTTTGAAAAGGTACTTGAAACCCAAAAATAATTAATAAATGAATACAAATATTCCTCTAGTGTGTGATACAACTGGATCAGATAATTTTATACCTTATATGGAGATTGTATTAATTAAATAAATTGATCGTGTGTTATATTTAAAACAAATCAATCAATAGGATTATCAAAATGTGAGTTAGGTTTATGTATTTTCAATTTATTTTTTTCGATATAATTACACCTTACAATTAGTTGACAATACAAAAATTACCTTATATCAAATAAAACAAAACTTTTTCGACTTTGATACACATTTAAACCTGATTTACTGTGATGCTGTCTCTTGGAAGTATAGATTGGAATGTTGCCAGCGTAGTGTTTCTAGTCCGATACTGGTAGTGTTGGGAAGTAGGTATCTCGCAAATATTTCTAGGCACTTTGGTGTATTTGTTGCTAGAAAAGAGGAAAATAAATCTGAAAACAAAAGGGTTTTTTTAAAACAAACTGCATTTAAAAGATTTAGTATTTAAGTGGAGATAATAAATAGAATCAGAAATAAATAAAACAAATGTATTCACCATTAAGAGGAGGTTTATGAGAATGAAGAGCACTTGGAACACTGAGAATGACTTTTTCATCTGATGGTGCATGTTGATTAGGTAGCAGATTATGAACACCTATTATAATCCTCTCAAATGGCTGTTTCCCATTGGCTGCTGTGAAAGGACATACGGGCAGACCATTCTTAGTTACCTGCATTTAAAGTAATTAACTATATTATATTAATCATTGTGTAACATTTGGAAAGCAATGTTATTTAAGAAATAAAACAAAACACTAAAAATATAATGTATTTTTTAACATGCCTACGTAGGGGACAGGAGCATTCTACTCTAACGTGAAGGAGCGCTGGATAGGATTTGCAATCTGCTCAAAAAAAAATATTTATTCGGATCTCAAAAGAAGCTGGAAATGCAGAATTGGGAAGATCATTCCACCGTTCGGGCTGCTGTGTTAGTAAAAGAGTTAGAGAAGCAACTGTTGGAAGGTTTACTGTAAATGGGTGTTGCGAGTTACTCAATTGCTAACGGATGGAAGAGGAACAAAAGATACAAGTTCTTCTGAGGATTTCTCAAAGTATTACCTATAGGTAGTAAATAAACAAGATTTCTTCAACAGCATACATATATTTAAGATAAATATGTGAATTTTTATAGTGACGTAATCTAATGCAAAATAACTTTGTGGCTCCATCATTAATAAATAATAACAACAAAATAACTTTGTATAACACAACTTTATTTGACAACCGTCAACATGATTCGAGAACGATGTTCTCTCCTTAGGACACTTCAATATCAAATTTTAAGTTTCCTGAGCTTGAGGTCACTTTGAAATATTTGACAGTTATAAAAATTGAGAAGCATTGATCAGATATCCTTCAAAATCTAATGACGTCTGAGGGAGTATTAGATATACAAATGCAAAATTTTAAAAAAAACCATGAAAAATGTAGACCTGAGCATACAAAATCTCGCAGATCTTGACTTGAAAATTTGTCAATCCGTTAAGTGAAATAAATTCCCTTGAACGAATCGAGTGTTGGATAATATTTTTTGTAAAAAGAAAATCCGGCGGTACATATGTTTAGGCATTTTTTTTTTAATATCAATAAGCAAGGATAACATATAAAGGTATTTATAATGTTACCTTCATCCAAAACCATGTTGCCATATATTTGACTCCCCATTTAGGAAACATCATATCTTTCACAGCATTTTCATGAGCTACGCAGTTGGTACACCAGACACACACTATTGCTCCATCGGAGAGAAGCGGTTTTAGATGTATATTGGCTATTTCTTCATTGTGCATCATTTGATAACTGAAAGATACAAATTCAAATTTGGAAAACAAAAAATATATGTGTACGCAGAGGAAGATTATAAAGCCGTGTATCGATTATGCGCTCCTGCCGCGCACGCCGTGAATGACCGCGAATTTTGAAGGCATCTCAACTGTGCGCTCCTGGCGCACGCGGCAGCTGTTCCAGTATTTATTCGTTCCTCCATTTTTCTCTCCTGTAAGATGATAAAAGCACGGTCATTTTTTTCTTTAATTCCTCCACAGGCACTTGCGTTTCACTGCTTATTTCCCTCCAAGCGTCCGTTCTAAGTGCTTTATTATGGTATGAACGACTTTGGTACCATATAATTGTATTAGTTTACGGCAACTTTGATTATCCATCTTGGAATGCAACGAACACTAAAGTAGGAAACGTCCGTCTCAACTGGTGCGCGTGCCAAAACTGGGTTTCTTTGGAACGCGGCAAAAAACTGACAGAAGATGGAACGTCCCGTTCCACGTTGGTGCGTTCCAACGAACACTTTGGCGCGCGTTCGAAGTCGGTATCGACTTCGCGCGGCTGGAACGCGCGCCAATGTTTGACCTCTTGGAGCGCATAATCGATACCCGGCTTAAAATTAATTTTGTGTAAAGGGAATACTTCTTGAACTTGAGGGAATAGACTTGTATAAAGCTGACTACACTATTCAGATACATATTTGTTGAGATTCAAAAATAAAAAAAATTGATATTAGAGAGGTACATACATAACAGTGACTGAATTGTAATATTCTTAACAGTGTAATTGTAAACCCAGGTAAATGACCTGGGAATGAATGCAATGAGTGTCAGGTATTACAGAAATAATGTTACTAAAAATAATAATAAATAATGTAGCAAAGAGATTATGAGAGAGAAAATGGAATAGATTTAACAAAAAACACGAGAAGAGAAAGAAAAAATTCAAAATAGTATACACACATAATAAATTTGAATATAAATATAAACAATTCAAATTATTCGATTCCCAGTGGATACAAAGTTTTTAATTGTGTGTTTCAGTCTGGATCTGTGAGACGATAAATAATCATAAGTTTCTGGAATGTGGCAACTTGTTATTTATTGGGTGCGTGTTAAATTAATATTCAACATAGTACTTGTTAAAAAAAGATAAAAGCAAAACATATTAGTCCGTCATTTCACATTAATATTATATAGTAGGTATTTAATAGAAATAATAATAATTTAGGTTGTAGTCCTTAAATAAATAGTGGAATTGATTCTAAACATGTTTTTTATTTTTATTTATTAAAAATATAAATTAATTTACTGATTAAAGAGTTTGATTCTCTCTCCACTGAACTAACTACTAATGAAAGGTACTGATGAAAGAGTTTGACTCTCTCTCTCTCCACTGAACTAACTACTGATGAAAGGTACTGATGAAAGATTTTGACTCTCTCTCCACTGAACTAACTACTGATGAAAGGTACTGATGAAAGAGTTTGATTCTCTCTCCACTGAACTAACTACTGATGAAAGGTACTGATGAAAGAGTTTGATTCTCTCTCCACTGAAATAACTACTGATGAAAGGTACTGATGAAAGAGTTTGATTCTCTCTCCACTGAACTAACTACTGATGAAAGGTACTGATGAAAGAGTTTGATTCTCTCTCCACTGAACTAACTACTGATGAAAGGTACTGATGAAAGAGTTTGACTCTCTCTCCACTGAACTAACTACTGATGAAAGGTACTGATGAAAGAGTTTGATTCTCTCTCCACTGAACTAACTACTGATGAAAGGTACTGATGAAAGAGTTTGATTCTCTCTCCACTGAACTAACTACTGATGAAAGGTACTGATGAAAGAGTTTGATTCTCTCTCCACTGAACTGACTGGTGGATGTTGAAAATTACAGTCATTTTTGATCGGTGTTCACTTGTTCAGTCTGTTTATTTTTTATAAGTTTAGTTTGTTTATAGATGTGTAGGGAATTGTAACTGCCCAGAGACGTGGAAATTTCAGTGGAAATCTTTGGTAGAAAGATGTGATGATACAATATAATATCTAATAATGTATAATGTGTGTCACCACAGTTTTGCTTATCTTAGATTAAAGAATCCAAGATGTTGCAAACTATACGTAGGTGCTATAAAAACATGGCTTATTATAAGATAACAAATGTAAACCTATGGTCTGGACGTGCAGCTTTACATCGTCGGATGTATTTATTCCACCAAGGAGGGTCCAAAGTAACAAAATCATATTTTTCACCATCCATTTGAGTTAATACTATACTAACATCGCCATTAATGAATCTGAAAATAAAAAAAAAATAAAGAATTCAATAAAGTTTGTTTAGTATAATTTTTTGGAAATCTTTCTTAGAAAACAGGAAAGGAAAAGGACGTCCACTTTCCACGTGGTGGGGTAGTATGAGTAAGCTCATGGATAAAGCCCAAATACCAGCCTCGATAATACAGGACAGATTATCCTGGCGCCAAAGGATTAGGAGAGCCGATCCTACCTAAAGTAGGACAAGGTCAAGAAAAAGAAGTTTATTTTTGGAAATCTTTTGATGGACAGTGAAACGCAAGAGAATTAAAATAAGAAGGCTTCAAAAAAGATCACAGAGCTAATTATTTTGTTGTTTTTATTTTGTATTGCTTCTCAGGCAACAGTTCCTATGTTAAATATTATTTTAACACCCATCTAATAACAAGTTGCCACATTCTGGAGACTTATGATATTTATCGTCTCATAGATCCAGACTGACAACACAATTAAAAGATGTGTCTCCACCGGGAATCAAACCCGGGACCTTTGGCTCAGCAGTCAGATATTTAACCAACTGAGCCATGATGCTGATAAAATAACAAATTAATTTTACGAGAAAATATTTGAAACATTTTCAGGTGATTGAAAATGGTTATCCATTTAATTTTGGGTAAAATATTTCACATTTATTCAACAAATTGTCCTTCATTTCCTTAATGATTGCATGCTAATACAAGCTGTGATTTGAAATAAAATAAGTATACAATAAAAAATGATATTCTGGCATGTCTGCGAAATATGAAAATGATATTCTGGCATGTCTGCGAAATATAAAAATGATATTCTGGCATGTCTGCGAAATATAAAAATGATATTCTGGCATGTCTGCGAAATATAAAAATGATATTCTGGCATGTCTGCGAAATATAAAAATGATATTCTGGCATGTCTGCGAAATATAAAAATGATATTCTGGCATGTCTGCGAAATATAAAAATGATATTCTGGCATGTCTGCGAAATATAAAAATGATATTCTGGCATGTCTGCGAAATATAAAAATGATATTCTGGCATGTCTGCGAAATATAAAAATGATATTCTGGCATGTCTGCGAAATATAAAAATGATATTCTGGCATGTCTGGGAAATATAAAAATGATATTCTGGCATGTCTGCGAAATATAAAAATGATATTCTGGCATGTCTGCGAAATATAAAAAATGGCATAATTATAATAAATTAAACAAAAATCACAAGTTATACCTGCAATTGGAGGGCAGTAATATATTAAAAGAATTCACATGTTGATACAAAGAATATGGAGCTGTGTTTCCACCACTCAAAGAATTTGTATCTCTTAAATCAATGGACGAACTTGTGCAATACTCCGCAGTTTTTCTTGCTTTATCATTTGAACAATCATCATTGATTGATTCGTAATTAGAGTTGAGGATGTTTTTGGATTTTGCCAATTCCAGTATTTTCAAATACTTTTCTTGAATTAGACGCACCTGAAACAAAAAAGCACTCAATCTAAATCTTGTAAATATTATTTTTTTTTTTATTATTTCAATTATCTTTTTTTAAAATGGAAAATTCAAATAAAATTTTGACAGTATAATAAATGTGAATAAGATAAGTGTTGTAACTTAATCAGCCCATCTTTGGTTTCATGTTACATGATGTACTCACTGCTGGTAACAAAACAATGAATTATTCCTATCTAATGTAGCTTCTAAAAAGGGTTCTGGACATACAGAATATATCCACTGACCTGATCCTTTCCAAATTATTATATTTGATGAGGCATTGGTACAGTGGCAAATTCTGAGCAGCGTTATTGTTTTTTATTGTCTAAAAAGAACGTTGAGGTGTACCTTGTTCCTCTGTTTGGTATGTTAAAGTTAATAATTTTCAGAAATATGAATATGTGACTTCTGTGATTGTGAAATGTAGATGTGTTTATTTTTATAAAAAATAATAATTATTATAAAATTATTAATAATTTTATTAATAATTTATTTATTATTAGCAGCGAGTTTTTGGTAGAACGCAAACGTCTTGGCTGCACAACATTAGGGGGGCAAGTCTGGTTCAATTGGCGAAATCAAAACCCTCACGATTACCCTTATCATGGATATAATTATTATATGTAGTTCTATAATATCTTTAGATGTCATAGAACTCCATATGATAATTATATCCATGATATGGGTAATCACTAGGGTTTTGATTTTGCCGGTCGAACCAGACTTGCCCCCCTGAGGTGTTTTCGCCATAGTGATTGCCAACGTCAGGGAGACCCGATGTGGTACATTGAGAAGAATAATTTTTATTTACCTTAAAATCAATGTTCTTAGAGTGTTTTCTTTTTCTTTTTTTGGTTTTTATGTCGCAATATCCGTTTGATTCCGGGCTGATCTTAAATGGCTTTTCAATATTAAATAGTTCATTATTTATATAATATTTATAAAATGAATCATCTTTTGAAGTATATTTATAAACATTATTAATGAATTCCTCGTGAGATATAACATACCCTGTGTCATTTTCAAGCAAGATACTCATTTTTATTTGACCGTCAATTCATTTAACAAAATATATTAATAATTTTATTTGATCTACTATGCATATCTTAGAAATGGAAAATTAATTATGAATTTAATGAAACCTAGCTTGAAATAAACTAATAGGTTTAAAATATTAATATTGCAAATAAAAAAATAGTTTACTACAACTGTCTGATAAAAATATATCATACAAATCATGAAGCTATTATACTTATACAAATTATCGTGACTTTGTTTTGATTTTCAATTTTGACAATTATTTGACAGATTTTCCAGAGACAAAATATTTAACAAAATACGTTCATATATATATTTTTTATCTTTTAAGTTTTATTTCGTGCTCAAAAACATCTTTATTTTATCATCCACTATGGCGATTATAAAAGAAAAAACTAAAAGTTGAGTAGCAGAATTGTTCCGAAGTACTACACTGATTCCTAACTCTCCTATCAATGTCTCACATTCCCATATTTTTGTATTTAATGTGTGGAGTATTATCTTTACTTCATTTCCACCATATTAAAGTAATTCGCCTGGAATTCCATCCTCTCCTGGAGATCTATTGTTCTTGAGGCATAATAGGGATCTTTCTACTTCTCCGATTGATGGGGTTGCTTATTCATTGTCAGAGGGGATTTCAAAATCAATATCTTCAGTACAGCTCTGCCTATTCAACAATTTATTGAGATAGATATGTGACTAATCCGTCGTATCTTAGGTTCCTGGTAGGGCTGCTACCTTGAGGCCTGAAACCCTGCCCTGGTTTTCTGTCGGGGTTTTCCTTCCCTTATCCGATCAGTTTTATGGTGCTGAAGTCTCGCCATCGTCCGGTTTCTATTAGCTGTGGCACTGATGGTAAATGGTAATGTGTCACATTGCTCAGGGGTTCGCGGGGCCTTGAGAGACCACTCTTGGACGCTAGAAAGTCGGCCTTGCTGGCAGTGTTGTTGATGGTGTGCAACTTGGCGTTACATGACATTTTATAGAAGTAGGTACATCTTTGGATAAACAAACCCCACCATGATCCTGCCAGCCTTTTAACCCCCCCCATCAGGTACCAGACTTACCTGATTATTTGATATATACTTTCTTATCGAATATAGGTATGAAAAAGGCAACATTAGATAAGAAAGTAAATATCAAATAATTATTTTGATGAGACCTCTCGTCTACCACGAGGAAACATCAAGCCAAGGTGTGGGGAAGAAAAGGAGAGAAATGATGACGACACTTAAAATTTGTTTTAGTACGGCGCTTTTTTATTTATAATGTTCACAAATGGTCCATGGCGATAAAAATAATGCAATAAAAACAAACAAACAAATACAACAACAAATAAAAACACGTGGCATCTACCGAAACGAACTGTCAAACACACGCAAACACACGAAAAGACGCCGACCAGAATATACCGCCCCAGGGTACAGCGACATCCTTACTCCAGGCATGTCACTGTCTTCCACGTGGTGACGGTAGATCGGTGGGGCCCAGCCTCTGCGTCAGGCTAGCAGGTCTTCCTCGTGTCCGGCGTGGTTTCTTCTTCTCCTCCAGACCGTCACCCATGGCTGGCTCTGTGCCCCACGACACGCTATGACGGCGCATCTCGACAGAGGTGGCATGCCAGTCGGGACCTCGCCGGAAGGCGAACCGACGCCCCAGACGACACGGATTGCCCTTCGTGGTCCAATCTGCGAGCCGCCGCGTTCCCTACGCGGTGGCCCCACACTGCGCTCTGCCTCCAACCTCCTGTCCTGTTGATGCCCTCATCTTGGTTCTGGGGCACCATCAGCGTCCATGCGCGTGACGGGTCCTGTCACACAGACTTTCTCGCCGTCGAAAATATGGCCGCCATCGGGAGTACGTGTCGACCGATGACGGCGTCACACCAAACCGTCCGTCCTTCACCAGCGTCGAATGCCAAGAGCGCGCGTGCCATAGCGCGTGCTAGCTGCTAGCTTCCTTTTTTCGCCCGCAACGAGCGCTAGCTGTTTTCCGAAATGTTGCCGTGGAACAAAATAAAAATCATTGTTTTTCGGCATTATTTTTTTCGGGCATAACAATTTGACCTAAAATATTTAATACTCGTGGTTATGATGTGAATTCAATCCTATGTTACCATTATAAAAATTTAATTATCCTGAAAATATTATTACCGTATTTTCAGAGGTCATTTTTTATCGTGGTGACAGTACAAAAGTAAGATGTTTGACTTTTGAACTTTGGACTGCTTTGGACACATATTTTTCATTTCCATGGTTATCTGACTGTCACTGTCAGTTGTCATTTTAATTTGTGCATTTATTGGTAAGTTGAAATATTTTAATTTTACTAATCAATAAATTAACCTATTTATAGGATGAAGGATTTACGAATTTCTTTAATTTCATCTTAAAGTTAGAGAATTTTTTAATAACCATCAATGGCATATTTGTTATACAGTTGGCACATCCCAAATAAATAAAAAGATAGTAAATAGTGTTTTTTTTTGTGATTTAAAACCGGTTTAGTCTAATATTTTTTGTTGTTAATGCATTCCCAATTCGTATGCTTGTATTATTACAGCTTAATAAAGGCATCACAGGCTTAATTTGTTTTGAAGTACACGAATTAGGCAAGAATTGTCAAATATTAATTCATAAGAGTCATTATTCTGAGTTTTAATTTATTTTTTGTCTGAGCCCTTTGTTTATTTCAATTTTCTACCACAAATCCTTCTACCTTGGGACCATATTTTCACAGTTTAATATACTTTCATCTGTCTTTTATTTCATTGAAACTTCATTGGCTTACATTAAAGTTGTAACACGTATTATGGAAACTTTGTCATAGATAAATAAACTAGATATAATGTATTACATTTATATCTGTTAAGTTATACAATGCTGTAATAAAACACTTCACAATAGAGATGCTGCATCAATAAGAAGACAATGCACAACTGACTGTGATGGGCTCTCACAGTACAGTAGGGCTCTCTCAAAGAGAAGTCAAGTGGTCAATTATAAACGGAATCAGCGAGGCAAATAAAACAGAAGTTATAAATACCAAACAACACATACACATGTCTTGTGTAGTCTCAAAACTGCATTATTGCACAAAATCCATACCTATATATACATGAAACACAGCTGGTCGTTCCGCGCCATTGCATAACGTTACGCTGGTTGGGCAGTGGTAGCAGATCACTTCACAAGTAAATTGTATAACAAGCAAATGTACCAACCTTTTCGCTGTCAGGCCAATGTCATGGCAATGGTTGGATGGTCATTGCTTACACACTGCCATTCACACATACAGCCTAATATACGTACATATTATGTAGATACATACACTATGGCATATCACACATGAAAAGAAGAATGAATATGTCCATCTGAAATGTACTTATACATCTACCCACATAAAGCATGAATTCTTGTGCTATAGAAGCTAGGGTGAGGTTCAAACTTTCCATCACTGGATTACTAATTCAGTGCGATGCCAGCTCTGCCACTGACCCATCTAAAGTTGCATCACTAACTGCTACTCACTCCAGGATGTGTGCTAGGTTTTCCACCATTTCCAACTCTCCAACTATCCCTAAGAGACCATCATTAACCGAGGGGGCCCACCAATCAAATTTGGCATATCTCACAATGTGCGTTACGTTATTAAAGGAAGCAGAGTGTATCCCCACTCACCAATCTCATCTCACCTAACATTCAGAATGGGCGGTGAACCTCATTGCTGAACTATGTGAGATGCTTCTTGTATTTTCATTACCCGGCTCTTACGGGATACCCGAAAACAATAATAATTGAAAATAGTGGAATCACTATTCTGAGCCTGAACCTCCCAATCAACTAGTTCACAATAATACTGAAAATATCTGAGTATCCCATACACGTGTGCTCACACTATGATTGACTTCACTTTCGGTGTCATTTTGTTATTGAGTGTGTGTTAATTTATTATTTGACATACCTAGTACCTGCCTGTTAGTTGCTCATGAAGATAAATAAATAAAATGCTTATATTCTGTACTCTTTCTTTTTTGACCAGTGTTTTTTATGTTCTTATATCTTTGTAATGGTTATTGGAATATAACTAGTTGCATCTAACACATGAGATCCAACTGTAGATGGCGATAATATGTATAATTGACGAATACATACCAAACTATAAACACTTAACACAAACTACACAAATTAATAAATATTTAAAAATATTTTGTTTTCTATATAAAACATGCAGGTATATATGTCAGGAAAGGATAGTATGGAGGTCAGTCTGTTTTTCCTACCCAGAATATGAAAACAGCATGATGGTATGTATGTATGTTTGGAGATTAAGTAGGTATCAAGCTATTGAGTGAGATATTGTGTAGTGTATACTGTCTTACAAATTGTATGAAATGATGTCTTCATTAAATTCAATTTTTATAAAAATAGTTAAAAAAGTTTGAGATATACTCCTACAATGTTCCTATTTTTAATAGAAAATTAAATTATCTAGTTAGGGTGTTTCAGGGTTTTTCGATATTTTAAAAAACATTGGAAATATAGGCAGTTAAACATAAATTTATCATAAAAAAATTGTTTGAAAAACTCTGGAATTTAAAAAAAATGAATTTGAGATTTTATATGTGTATCATACAATTTTTAAACGTTATAGCTTTTATCGTTTTTGAGATATTTGGCAAATATAAACAAAAATTAAAAAATTCTTATTTCAGAGTATAAAAGTTTTTTAGGCCTATAACTATCTATATATTCTGAAATTTTGGGCTCTGTGCATTGAGCGGATCAAATGTTATAAGGGGACACACACACAGACACACTAAATGTTCTACTCCAAATTCTGATTAAATCCATATATATATAGAACATATTGCGAAGCCTCTAAGTTGGTGTTTTTTGACTTCAAAGTTGAAAAAACCACGAAATATATAGACCTGGCATACAAATCTTGCATATCTTGGCTTGATACTTTGTCGATATGTTAAGAGAAGTAAATTCTCTTGAACAAATCAGAAATCAGTTGGGTAATATTCTTCAATAAAGTATTATTTTCTTCAATTCAAAGCTAATAATGCTGACTCACTTTATTGTCATTACGAATTACCATACATATTTTTAAAAAGGATTTCATTCCTGACAAAAGAAAATGTATATATTTATTGAATCATTTTAAAAAATATAATTGATGCATTACAAAATCCAAACAAGCTATATTTTTTCACGTAAGTTAAACATGACTTTGAACTTTAGCATTTAATGATATATACAATTATATGAACCAATTTTACATCAGTTGGTTATTTTTCAAACATTTTGTTTATTTTTGCTGAAATGAGTTCATTAAATTTTCTTCGCCATTTAATGGAATTCTTAATTCATAACAATAAACTGTTTTTTATTATTATTATTTTATTTTATTGATATATAGAACCAAGAGGTTTTAGTAGTATTGACAAAGGTTTATTAAATTACAAATAAAGTTCTAAAACATTTTTGATAATCTTCTTCTTCTCTAATGTGTCCTGTTGGGTCCCCCCAACGTTGACGTTCACTCGGGAGAAACTGTCCCTGTCCTGTGCGGTGCGGAACAAGTCCTCCATATGCCTCACTCCGGTCCACTCCCGAATGTTAAGGAGCCAGGATAGCTGCTTCCTGCCGACCCCTCTACGGCCCTCAATCTTTCCTTTTATGATTAACTGTACGATCAAGTATTTTTCGCCTCTCATTATGTGACCAAAATATGAAGTCTTATGGAGCTTGACTGTCATGAACAACTGTCTGTCAGTATTAGCTCTACGCAAGACTTCAACGTTGCTCACCATGTCGGTCCATAGCATTCTACGATGAATCCACATTTCGAACGCTTCCAGGCGGTTTATGGTACCAACCTTGAGGGTCCATGCCTCAACACCGTAAAGCAGGACAGACCATACATATAATTTGATCATCCTTTGGCGTAGTTTCAGATTGATGTCGTCGTTACAGAGGAGATTTCTCATTTTAATAAAAGAATTACGGGCCGCTTCTATTCTGCATTTTATTTCAATATCAGGGTCTAGGTTTTCGGTAATAATACTGCCCAGGTATTTGAATTGTTTCACCCTTTCAATGTCAACACTGCCCATTTTTGATAATAGGAGATTTTATTCATTCTCCAAATGTTTATCATTTATCAAATATTATCATCCGTGGTGCTACAATCCAGTATGCCCTTCTCAAGAAATGTGGTCTCACTCATGTTATATGAATCTAATACCAATTTTGAATTTTAATTAAGAATCTTTTTTTATAATGGAGTCTAATGGCAAGCGTCCATACAGGCACAGAGGATGGATGGAATGGAGAGCAGCATCAGACGAATTTTAGAATTTATTCTTTGTATAGGAATTCAAACAAGTGCATCCACTGATCGGCATTCGACGCTCGTGCAGTGGATCGCCGGAATGCCGACACCGTTGCTAGGAGAGGCATAAATCCGATTGAATCTCTCATTTTTGTATGTGCATTTTCTATGGTAATGTCATATAGCCTTTTTTTATAGAAAATTGTATTTAATTTTTTTTTAAACCATCCCATATAACCATTTTCGGTCGCAGAATTTTTAAAGTAGTCACAAGCAGACGCAGTGTCTGAAAGTGTGGTAACAGTCTCTACACATTGTCGACCCGGTCGATTGCTAGGAGAGGCATAAATCTGATTGAATCTCTCATTTTTGTATGTGCATTTTCTATGGTGATGTCATATAGCCTTTTTTTATAGAAAATTGTATTTAATTTTTTTTTAAACCATCCCATATAACCATTTTCGGTCGCAGAATTTTTAAAGTAGTCACAAGCAGACGCAGTGTCTGAAAGTGTGGTAACAGTCTCTACACATTGTCGACTTTGTGTCAACAGTGCAACTGAAATGTTACTGTGTCTTTTTTTTTTTAACAGATTTTTAATTATCTCAATAGAGACGAAGTTGGAATATTTATTGTAGGAGAACCGGGAAATCAAGGCACCTACAGGGCTTACGACCTGTCATCGGCTGGTTTACGTGATCACTTTATGCGCTTGCGCAACGTTCACCAATTATGCCTTTTAATGAGATCCCTATCAATTCAATTTTGAAAGTTCTATATATTGTAATACTGAAATTCTTTTCGCTTGAAAATAAGGAATTTTTACTACAGCCATCTATGGGTGAAATTATGAACAACAATCTTATTATTTTTATTTATTTTGTTGGAACGCCATCTATTGAGAGAATTGGTTTTTTGTAAATAATGAAAGCTACAATTCTTATATCTGAGGTGACAATGCATTTTTCGCATAGAAGTCACCCCTGAATTGCGCCAGACTTATAAGGTCATTTTTGTCTTACCTACTTGTACCAATGTGTAAGTAATCGAATATTTTTATTATTGCATATGCGCAAACATTGGATTTTTTTCCCTCGACTGTTCCCCATTTTCGGTCGCGGCGACAGAACCGTGTGCACTTTGCGACCAGAATATGTTACTATAATACATTAGTGTGTACACAACCATGTCGACATGTGTAGTAACGGCGACTGAAAATGGTTATATGGGATATTTTATTACTTTGTATAAACCACAATATTAAAATTATATTTGCATTTTCTATGGAAAATTACTATTACCTTTTTGCTGATGATCTTCAGTTATATATTCACTTTAACATCCACCACATTCACAGTGCTGCCCGTTCTATGAACGATGATCTCAGTTTCATCTCATCTTGGTACTCAGAGAACGGTCTTCTAATTAACCTGACTAAGGCCCAAGCTATTATTATTGGCAGTCCCCGTCTGCTGTCATTGCTTAATAATACACAAATCCCACCTCTTCTTATAATCAATGTATACCTTTTACTAAACTCGTGAAAGATCTTGGAGTTCTAATTGACGAGGATCTCTCGTGGCACAAACAAGTATCTCACGTAAGTAAAACCCTTTTTTTTAGCATTCACTCTCTTAGACTCAAAAATGTTCTTCCTTTGCATTGCAAAGTAACCCTAGCACAATCGCTTCTCCTTCCTTTACTTGACTGTGCTGACGTTTGTTATTTGGATGCAAACGAGGATCATCTCAACAAACTCAAGCACCTCCAGAATGTTTGTATCCGCTTCATCTTTGGACTTAAAAAATTCGATCACATTTCCTCTTACCGTAATCTTCTCCATTGGCCTAAAATATGACAACGGCGAAATATACATATATTGTCACTTCTATATAATACGCTCTTTAATCCTTATTCACCGCAGTACCTTAAAACCAAATTCATCTATTTAATTAATCACAGCCTATCGCTTCGATCTGCTGAACGTACTACATTAACTATCCCAATTGCCCAATTCACAACACTGAATTTTTCAGCTCTTCCTTTGAAAGTGCGTTCAGCAAGACTCTGGAATAATTTGAGTCCTGATATAAGTTCGTCAATCTCGCTTTCCATTTTCAAGAAAAGACTAAAGCAGGGATATCTCTCCGAAAATACCTGATCCCTCTCCTTTTCCTTCCTTCCCTAAACACCTGATCTTGATTTCCTCTTCTTGTTCCTTTCCCAATCCCTTTTTTGTTGCTATGATGTTTTTTTTTTGTTTTTTTATTTATCTTGGTGTTATGTATATTTTCATTGTTCTTTTGTAGCTTTCATTTTTTGTTGATGTACATGTATAATTCTGTCACTCTGTAATCTGGTTGGTTGGAAGAAATTGCCTAAAGCCCCCCAGTGTGCATTATACTTGTTTATATTATGTACAAAAAGTTAAATAAACAAAATAAATAAATAAAATTATCAAATCCAACTGACAGTTGTGTCAGTAATCTGATTGGTGCACCTCTGTGGAAGCACTGCCACAATTGACAGTTGTGTCAGTAATCCGATTGGTGTGCCTCTGTGGAAGCACTGCCACAAAAAAATCTGTCTGATCCATCCGCTGCGCCTGTTTGGACGCTAGTCTAAAGCGGTAGGTAGGTATGTATGTATGTTCTAATTGCAGTAGTTATTAGAATTTTTGCTTATGATGGAGAATAAGGCAGTAGGTAGGTAGGTTATAAGCATAGATTGAAATTGGATTGGGAATCTAGTTTCAATATACTAAGACTGATAGTCGCATTCCACCATATTAGTTGCCCTGTATTGCCAGTTAACAATTTGTAGAGATCATATGCCCTTCTCAACACAGGCAAGCCATCTCAATTTCAGTTTCTCTATTCTCCTTCTATATGTTTTGTATCCATAAAGCTTCTTCAGCATTTACCTGTTTCTTCTTATACTGTTCAAGGCCACTAGGGCCTGTTTGTGCATTGACCTACTATTGATGTATATTACAAAATATTTGATCATCAATTGCAGATGGCTGCTTTATCGTACGATGGTCGCGTGGCAGTGGTGACAGGTGCCGGTGCAGGATTGGGGCGAGCTTATGCTCTTCTGTTTGGCTCCAGGGGTGCTAAAGTCGTTGTGAATGACTTGGGAGGTGGTCGTCATGGCGATGGAAAATCCTCATCAGCCGCAGACTCTGTAGTTAAAGAGATTGTTGATAAAGGTATGTTATCTTATTTTGGCAAGAAAATGTTATACCATTATTATTACATATCAATTTGTTTTAACTACGATTGAGCTATTTTTATTATTATTATTATTATTACTTATTTATTTATTTATTTAACAAAATTACAAATAAATTTATACAATACATTATTTTATTTATTTTATTTTATTGATTTTATAGAACCAACAGTTTACAATATGAATTTTCAATAGGTATAATTATATTAACAGGTTATAAACCTTTTAAAGGTTCTTTTAAATAGTTTAAACTAAGTACGTAAATTATTTAACAATTATTTAATAATTATTATATTTACTATAGTAAAATTGCTGCATTACCTCATCAAAAATATTAAAACCATGTGCTTGATGAGGGAATCATTAGATATTAGATAATACAATAAAATACAGAGTTATACAGTGATGGAAAAAATATTAAAACCATGTGCTTGATGAGGGAATCATTAGATATTAGATAATACAATAAAATACAGAGTTATACAGTGATGGAAAAAATATTAAAACCATGTGCTTGATGAGGGAATCATTAGATATTAGATAATACAATAAAATACAGAGTTATACAGTGATGGAAAAAATATTAAAACCATGTGCTTGATGAGGGAATCATTAGATATTAGATAATACAATAAAATACAGAGTTATACAGTGATGGAAAAAATATTAAAACCATGTGCTTGATGAGGGAATCATTAGATATTAGATAATACAATAAAATACAGAGTTATACAGTGATGGAAAAAAAAGCTATGCACAAACAAAATAAATATACATAAAAAAACAATACAAAATTCAAAACACTTTTGGTCATATCATTACATACATCTGTGGCAGACCACCTCTGCGAACTCTCTAGAATATATTATCGTATTATTATACCGCTGTAGTCGCTTATTGTCGCTCGCATACACCACGTTTAGATTGTGAAATGTTTTTTCAGTCTTTGTTTGAACTTTTTAAAATCATTTATTAGTTTTATTTCATCTGGGAAGCAATTGAAATTCTTTATTCACATATAAATGTAATTGTATTTATATTTATGAATTTTAAAATTGCTTCGGAATCGTAGTGACATATTTTTTTCAAATTTTTAAATTTAACACATTTCTTAATCTTATGAAGATTGGTGAAGGAGTCAGGTTGGAGTAAATGAACTGTGTAAAATATAATGAACCTCTGCATGAATATGAATCTTCTTCTTCTATCGTGTCAGCAATGCATTTAAATAATCTTCTGCCAGTGCCTAGCAACGTCAATAGCACAATCATTGCCCACCATAAGATCGTGCATGGTGCAGTTGACTGGACTTGAGGGGCAGCTGCACAGATGTGGCAGTTTAGTAATTTGGCATTCATTATTCTTCTTCTATCGTGTCAGCAACGCATTTATACAATTTTCTGCCAGTGCCTAGCAACGTCAATAGCACAATCATTGCCCACCATAAGATCGTGCATCTGCTGCTCTCCACAGTCACATGTCGTTGGTATTCCCTGTTGCAGGAAGCCCCATGTAGGCAGGTTGTCCAATATTCTCCCAATGCCCGTCCTCAGTCTGTTTAGTGACTTCCACGTATGCCACTCCACATAGTGACCCGGGGGAAGACTTTCCTTAGGGCGGACGAAGTTATCAGGGCTTCTTGCTGCCATAGACGGAGCCTTTCCTGCTCAATTAAAAAATCTATTGAGTTGGAAGATGAGATTTTATCATATTATAAAGATTTATAATATGAATATGAATAAATCTATGACTGATTACAAGGATAGAGTTTGGAAGAACAGTTGTATGCCTCATTATTGTCATGATATCACATGTGTATAATAAAAAGTATGTTTTTTTAGGCGGGATTGCAGTTGCGGACTACAACTCTGTGGTCGAAGGTGAAAAAATCATCCAAACGGCTTTGGAGAATTTTGGTAGAGTCGATATTCTTGTCAACAATGCGGGAATTCTTAGGGATAAGAGTGTGGCTCGCATATCTGATCAGGTAATTTGAATTTTATATTAGATCCATTGTTTTAAAGACAGGAACTAAATGTATATTAATTTGTGTAAAAATATTGTTTATTTCATACAATAGCAATGTGAAATATCAAAGTATGAATGTCAAGTTCAATACTCCGTTATCTATATTATTTTCTTTTATATCTTTCC
Organism: Molanna angustata; assembly: GCA_963576475.1. Classification (NCBI taxonomy): domain Eukaryota; kingdom Metazoa; phylum Arthropoda; class Insecta; order Trichoptera; family Molannidae; genus Molanna; species Molanna angustata. The sequence continues at coordinate 9,627,715 of OY754978.1, read as the reverse complement.
TCTGCGTCTTTTTATTATAAATAAATATAATGTTTTGTTATTTTTATCAATATATATACATATATATATATATATATATATACATATATCTCGGGCGTCAAGCCATATAAAAAAAAATATATTTTTATTTACTTTGAATCATAGAACAGTCGGCCTTCGTGGCTCAGTTGGTTGGGTATCTGACTGCTGATCCAAAGGTCCCGGGTTCGATTCCCGGTGGAGACACAGTTTATAATTGTGTTTTCAGTCTGGATCTGTGAGACGATTAATATCGTGAGTCTCCAGAATGTGGCAACTTGTTATTGGGTGCGTGTTAAATTAATATTTGACATAGTACCTGTTAGTTGCCCGAGAAGCAAAATTAAATAAATAAACATACATTATTTAAGTATATAATAGCTGCTTCACTAGAATAAATTTGTTCTAGTAGTGACCAATAATTCATTCATTCATTCATACCATCACAGCATATACCAGAATGTGGGGTAACCAGCGAAAGGTGTGCGGGTGTGCATTGCCTTATAAAAGGGAGAACAACACATCTATGTATACCCACACACCAGTCTCGTTTCACCAAAAAAGGCACTACATTCAGAATGGGTGGTGAACCTCATTGCTGAACTATGTGAGATGTTATTGTTACTGTGAGGCACCGGCTTAGAATAGTGCTTCCATTCTTTTAAATCATTGTTTTCGAGTGTTCCGTAAGAGCCGGGTAATCGAAAATACAACAGGCAACAACAGGTTACCAATAAAGGTTTTTGAATTCTACATATGAATGCATTCAACCCTATACTTGGGGCAAAATGATGCATTATTGAAGTTTTAGAAGTGTCCAAACATCAAAAGTCATCATACATTCATTATTTATGTATTGTAATATTTTAAGACATTTTTATTTGGAAGAATTAATATAAGCCGAAACACGAGAGAGATTAGAATCCATCAAAGGTTATAATACTAATCAGATATGTGCGCCGATGGTCAATTCCACGGGGGACTCACGCCAACGACGGTGACAATGGCGACTCATATCTCATACTAACTTTAATAACCACATGTAACTTATTAAGTACATATAACTGAAATAAATTATAACAAAGTGCTTTAAAAGTTTATTCTTTATTATGTAGATATAGGTAAAGGGAATGGATGTTTGCCAAGATAGAATATGTGACCTTTGACCTTTTTGTTTTGCTGTATCATCTCAATAAAAAGTATGTCAACACAATATAAAAATTGTTGCCACAATATGAAATAATGCCACAGTTATTGCATTAAAAATATTTCCAATACTAATAAAATTAAATACTGTTGCAGGATTGGGACTTGATACAAGCGGTACATCTGAAAGGCAGTTTCAAGACGACTCAAGCAGCATGGCCAATATTCAAGAAACAAAATTTTGGTCGTATTATCATGACGGCCAGTAATTCTGGATTATACGGCAACTTTGGACAGGCAAATTACAGGTATTAATGAAACTTTTAAATTTATTATCTTGGTTTGGCCACAAATTAAAGAATGTTTTAGGTGACAAAGAATTATCATTATTATCGGATGATTTGGGCTTGAAACATGTACTTCTTATGAGAGTGATATAGGGGCTAGTCGAAAAACTTTTAGCTTCTAGTATAAGGTTTATTAAGAGTATTAACGAAGGAGATGTGATGAATGTATGTCAAGACTGAAACTTGTGGTATTCAATTTCCTCTGCTGGGGATATGACATGATAAAATGTATATCTATATTTTTAATTTAATAACACTGACTTAATTAAGTATGTTTTTTTATCTACAATGATATTTCATAAGAAGCGATAATTTAAATCTCATTATCTCTTTATTTTTTTTAAGATTTTGTATTATATAACATTTTTATCTTTCATGTATTATAAAAATATATGTAGGTGCAATTATTATTACCTATTATTAATTATATGTATTATTTAGTTTTGTTTACATGTACCTATAATTGTTGTGATTTGTCAACTGGGCTTATCTCAATATGTTTCTCACTACAACTACCTCATAGCAAAGTGGCATATTATCCCATTAAACATATAGAAAAATCACGTGGGTGCGCAGAATACAAATTTGGGTATTTTTTTGATCATTTGTGTACCCCTCCATGTCGAAAAATTTCTAGATGTTTTGGCAATAAGTATAAAATACATTTTTTAAATAAATGTAATTTAACTGTCAGATTTATTTATTGGTTGATAAAGAGTTATACAGTCTACTCAATTTATAAAATAGACAATGTGTATTGCTTTATTAGTGGACCAGTGAAAACTCCATGCATTATTCAATAGGATAATTAATATTGAATACAAAAATTTACAAATAATATATAATTAATTTATTAGTACATAAAAAAATAAACATTAAATTAAGACAGCTGATTAAATCAAAATACTAGGAAAGATAGGAGGAGATAGCTGTCCTAAACGCACCGAGATAGCTCACAGAGATGTCGAGTGTATTAAAAAAAGCATTGTTTACCGTGCAAGCATAGTACACAAAAGCATTCTGAGTGTAGTTGTTATTACACTTAGGAATATAAAAAGTGTTAGGATATCTGGTTGTTCTGCTCGGACAGTGAAAGCAATTATTTTTTAATAAGTCTGGGGTATCTTCAAAATTGTTTACCAACTTAAAAAAATATATATCAATTAGGGTCTTGCGGTTCGTATTTGTATTGCATTAAAGAATTGTACGAAACAGTAAATTATGAAACTTTATTTATAATTTTGCATAACAATAAGTTGTCACTTGTCTTTGAACTTTAGAGTACCAAAAGGCAGAGTTAACTAAGAATTTTATTGATTTATCAAATTTGAATCTTGATTTTGTAGTGCTGCTAAGCTTGGAGTAGTAGGACTTGCCAACACAATAGCCATCGAAGGAAGAAAAAATAATATTCATTGCAATGTCATCGTTCCAACAGCTGCTTCAAGATTAACTGAAGATATTCTTCCACCAGATCTATTCAAAGAATTGAAGCCAGAACTTATTGCTCCTGTTGTGGTAATAAGTCTTTTTTTTAATTTAATTTATTTATAATACAAAAAAAAATATATAGTTATACTCCACAATGAGTATCTTTTGCTAGATACAGCTATTGAGAAGCTATTTAATATTGTATTTTGTAGAAATTAGATTATTAGCTAATGAAGGTTCTATTACGCTAGCTGTGTTATTATTGAATCCATTGTAACTTATTTCTACTTAATGTAATGTTCGTATAATTTTATCTTCAGAAGATACTATAGTGCGTTCATTATAATAACTCCTATTGTGTTTTTGTGGTGGTAAGATTTTTTAGTGTTGTCAGATGTAAGAAACTAAACTTTGCCAGATGTGACAACATAAAGATAACGCTAAGTTGGACAAATCAATTCTGTAGTATTCGTCAAAAAAATAATAATAATAATAACAAAAGTTGTTTACATAACCCCAAAAAAAACAATAAAATGAGTTTTGAATCTATGTAAATTTACAGAGAAACGAAATACTTAAAATGTTAGCAACTCCTGCGAACTAAATTCATAAGGTTACCAACACAAAAGGATTTATTATAGTGAATGCACAATGGCTGTGTCTAGCAAAAGCGATATGGAATTGAATACATGTGAATCAAACTGTTTTTTTATATTTTCATAAATAATACTGGTAGAAATTGCCTGTGGGCAATAAGTCCGCCACGTTGTTTAACTCAATAAAAGCCTTTAATTATTATTATTATTATAATGTATAGTTATCACAAAATTATAAATTGTATATTTTCTAACTTTCAAGGCCTACCTATGCCATGAAAGTTGTGAAGAAAATGGAACTATTGTTGATTCGGCTGCTGGTTGGGCAGCCAAAGCTTACATTGTCAGGGGTAAAGGAACAAACCTCAGGTAAATACAACATATTGTTTCATTTTACTCAAAGTACCTATTTCAGTTCTGACAAATTGAAACAGAACAGAGGATCTTAAAACAGAATAGATTATAGAACTGAACACACAATCTAGAAAAGAAATCACACAATCTATTTTTCAGTCAGTTCGGGGATGTCCAATGAAAACTCAAAGACATTTTTGTGGCTTTGCTGTTTTGTTTATCCACTGTTGTTTACCAGTTATTTTTATCTTGTTTTGTTATATTGTGAAAAAGTATAGGTATTATAATAACTGGTATGTGACATCATGTTGGCCTTCGTGGATATTTGAATAATATGTTTAAAGTTATAAAAAAATATTCAAACATGTGTCAAATAAATATGTTTGAATATTTTATTACATTTTTGAAAATATTCTAAGATTATAAATACTTTATCATCTCTTTTTAGAAATTCTTTGTCTGAAGATGTAACACCAGAAAATGTCAGAGATAACTGGCACCGGGTCGTAGATATGAGTAAAGCGGCAAGACTTAATTCCATTGAAGAAGCAACCGGTGAACTGATGAGTAATTTGCAGGTAAATTATAATATGACTAAGTAACTGACAAAATAACTTAGTTATTTGTTAATAATTTAAAGCATTGTATTATAAAGCATTGATATTTTAGAGCTTTCCTGTACAACGGGTTATAATTTAAGTATCAAAATTTATGAATGTTAGTATTTGAAATGGTCAGTCAAGTTTATAAAACAGATTTCTAATATTTCTATAGTTCTTCAAATATTAAACCACTTGTTGGATACAGAGCGAAGGGAATATTGCACCTACCTGGTGGCGAATTTCTTCCTTCTTCTGGAGTTTCTTCACGGAAGGCACTCACTAACTTCTGGTATCACAACACTCACTATTGTTGGTGAACGACACCACTTCCAAACACGGTTTGGGTATTTTTAAGGGGGCGCACGGCACTTAATTTTTTAGTTGACACAAATTCACAAAATATGTATACTTCGATCGTATATGTATCGAACTAAATTTTACTACAACTGTGTGACGTACACGACAAGTTGACGAAAGATGTTTACACTGCTATATCGCACAGCTGACTGTCCTATGTAGGTAACAATATTTTAGGAGAGGAAATAGGTAAGGAATGTTGCCACATTTACCGAACACCACTAGTCCTTCATTCTTCCTTCAGTAGTCCCCGCCTGCAGTATCTAGAACAGGTGTGCAAGGATAGAAGTTCTGCATAATCTTACTAAGGATAAACCATTTATCAGAATAATATAAATTCAGATTCAATCGAATAATTATGTACATTCACCAAAAGTACATTCATTATTTTTAAGTCAGTTTAGAAGGTGTTTAATGATGTATCATGTGTTGCCTGAAAGTACATTCATTTATGATATGAATTTTATTATGTTTTACAGGGTTTGACCATTGGCGACAGTAAATCTATTGTTGATTCGTTCACTTTCAATTCAAAGGATTACATTATTTATGCTTTGGGAAGTATGTTACTTTTAATAATACTACAATACAATATAAACTTTAAATTGTTTAGTAGTTTTTTATTATTTAATTTGTTATGTATTTGTGTTTATTAGTTGGAGCAACCGTTGTAAATCCAAGTGACTTGAAATATTTGCACGAAAATCATGAAGAATTTTCACTTTTCCCAACATTCTTCATATTACCCGGAGTTACACAATCCATGAGCAGTAATATCATCGCTGAATCTATGCCAGCAGGAAAAACTGCAGACTTTAGCAATGTAAATGTTTTTTTTTATTTTTTATTATTGAAACCAAACAAAATATAACAATATACAAACAATAAAAATATTACAAAAAAGTACAATTTAAATAAGTTATATGAAACATTTTTTTTATAGGATTATTTGGTATATACCACCTCACTAGGCTGAGCCTGTACCGAGGTGGCAGAATTTTTTTTTTTTTTCGTTATATCTGACAGAAAAATATTAAACTTGTATTTAACTAAAACTTGTTATAAAATATACCTATTATAAAAATAAAATATAAACTATTGTAGCTTGATCATGTTTCCGCAGTATATAATGCCCTTGTTTCTAATCCATGTTTCTATTGTTTTCTTGTGTTTCAAATTATTCATCAACTGTATGTCCGTTATTAATGTTCTAATATATTTTTTTTTAATCACACCATTTATATATTATGCTTCATTAAAAATAGATAACTGCTGCCGAACTAGGTATACCTGTTCTAGGTTTAGCTATTTATATATCTCTTTCAGCCCTTGTAGTTTTTTACACGACATACAATTTTATAAAGTTAAGAAAATTATCATACATTAATCAGCACTATAATACACTGGCAACATTCCTCTTGTATGTGGAGAAATCTTAGAACAAATTCACAAATGGTGCCATTTTGAGACCGTTGTAACATGCATATTATTATTCTATGTTACACTTACCAAGTTTTTATTTAGTCAGTGTGGCAATCCTATAACAAAATATCTTAAAAGGGTGCCTGCTGCCAGCGTACCTATTTTTCATTTTGATATTCCATCTTTATTACTAATCAAATCGTTTTGAAAATAATAATTTAGATAGTTTGGGTATTAACGAAGAAAAATTTTCCTTAACTTTTCAATAGTGTTCTCTTGTAGAAAAATAATGGCATATCCTGATTTTCAACGTTTATCTTATATTTTTAATAAACTATAGGGCGTAAAGAAATTTTTTTTTTTTTAATTAAATAAGATAAAAATATGGGGAAAAATATGTTTTGAAATTTGCATTAATGCTTCAGGTTTAGTAAAGAAACTAAAAAAAAAAATTCCATTCAGTGTCATTGCGTAATTAAAAAAAATACATATTGCTCTATGCCAAATGTGGGCAACAAACGGCCCGCGGGCCAGATCCGGCTCGTGGGACATTTTGAAAAACCCAATTAAAAATAATATTACACTACTTACTCATACTCTCGGAATAAAGTGAGTGTATTTATTTATTTATTTATTTTATATTTGGGAAGCAAACAGCTCATTTACAGTTTTGATTATACAATTTACATGACATAGTCAGAGCCAATAAAATCATTCCATCAATAATAAGTTAACAACAATAACAAAAGACAGTTCATACAAAGAAATCAACAAACAAAGAGAAAAATAATAATTAAGAAAATTAAAATTAGGTACCTATGGGACTGATAAGAGATAAGGAGGGATGGGAAGGGGGGGGGGGAATTAAGTGCGCATCACTTTCAGTATTTCTTCACAAAACCTTTCATATTTTGCACTGAAGATGTCCACCCCAGCTGAAAACAACGTGTTATATGCGTGGAATAGTGGAATAGTATTTAATTTTCATAGTTTGTATTAATTACAAATTTCACAATTTAATTATAAAGTTGTGCCTATTTTTTTCATTTAATTTTGTTATTTTAATAAATTGTAGTATAATAGTAATGTCGTATTATTTCATGTCTGATATCTATCATTAAAAATGATGACTTACTACTTTTAAACACTACTTTAAAAAGCACTACTTTTAAACGCGGCCCGCGAACGTATTTACACACTAAAGTTTGGCCCACAACATGTCAAAGGTTGCCCATACCTGCTCTACGCCTTTAGTTTTACGCCTACTAGTTTTTATAAATATAAAATAAATGTCAAGAATTGGGGTTTGCTTATTATTTTTCTACAATAATATATTCAGAACATAATTAAAAAGTTTAGGAATAATTTTCTTTATTAATATTCAAACTATCTAAGTTATTTTTTGGAAATTGACTAGTTTTGTAGTAATGATGCAATATTAAATTGAAAAAATAGAAAAAATTCAATCTAAGGATCAAAGATATCCTATGGGCCGGTATTACAGTCGGTCCTCAACTCATTGAGTTTGTTAAACTCAAGATTAATGTTAAGGGGAGATTGAATCCATTTCCGCATTACAGTGCAATATGACATGTCAGTTACTAAATCTTCAATTATAGACATATTTTACTTTTTCTGTGGTTATTATCTGTCAAATTTTAAATAACCTCAAATAATACGAACTACAAAACGGGACGCTACAACTTGAAATACTATTGTATTTGTTTATTTAATTTTTTTCACCAAAATAATGCTTTTAAATGCCCATGCTCGTTTCAATATGGCTGACAGTTCGTTTTGTTGTGTGGCGCCACCATCGATACAACTAACGCCCCTAGTGATAGAACACTGAAACTACACTCGTTGCCTAGCAATGAGTCGAGGCATGACAGTTAACTCACCTTTAAGTACTTAATCCGCCAGAAACGTTGAGTTAAATATTTGTCGTTTTAGTGACGTATTTGAGGGAAGATTAGGCCTAAACGGACACTGTAATACGCTATATTTTTGTAAAACTTGAGTTTATCTCTTAAACTGAGACTGTAATACCGGCCCTATGTTGATTAATTATTCCATGTATTTATAAAAAGTTTTCTCACCCTTCTCAACAAGTTTTGATAATTCATTAATACCATCAAGGCATATCCCACAATATGGGGTAACCAGCGACAGATGTGTGGGTGTGTATTAACTTATAAAAGGAAACACTACACATGCTTGTATCCACAAACACCATATGGCAATTTATTCCTGCTAACCAGTGTTTCCAGACCAGAAAAGTAATATTAGCGTGAGAAATTAATTTAAATAAATTTTTCCTCTGCTGGGGATCGAACCCAGCACGCCCGCACAGAAACCAAACGGCTTACCATCTATGCCACGGCAGTCGGCGATAGTATAGTTTATAAATAATGCATGCTTATGTCATAAATTAAAAAAAATAGCACTTTTTTGTTTATTTTGATATAACTTGTGCGATACGAAATGATCAAGTCTCTATAACGATATTTTTTTAATCTTAGGTGTTACACGGAGAGCAATATATTGAAATATTGGGTGCTCTTCCCCAAGGAGAATGTACAGTAACATGTAAAAGTAATGTTGTAGATATTTTGGACAAAGGATCGGGAATAGTTGCTATTGTGAACTGTGAGTATTTGTATTTTGAATCTGCTTTATTGTTCATATAAACTAATGGTCGAATAAAGAAGGGTTCCGTGACAGAGGGGTAGTGTCCTGGACTAGCTATTCAATTGACATTTGGTTATTTTAGGGAATGTATGAGGATGTACATGTACATGATCCAAGGACATATTTATTCTGTTTTAAAAACAATTGATGTCACCCCTAAATAAGGCCAAAAATATTATTGTTTATTTTTTGTTTGCTTACAAATCTTATATTAATGTGTTCATCGACATTGAACAAGAGTGATCAGTAATTATGGCTTGGACACGTGGAGAGGATGAGTGAGCAGCTGCCCGCCAGAAGAGTCCTTCACCATAGACCAGAGGGTGTGAGGCGTAGGGGGAGACCCAAGGGGACCTGGACTCTTTGGGCGTGGTCAATTGGAGACAAGGAGCCGCTGACAGATTGGAATGGCGAAGACTTCTTTTGGAAGCCAGGTCCCACCTTGGGATGTGGAGCTGATGATGATGATGATGATGATCAGTAATTATATCATATAGCTTACAAATCTTATACTAATGTGTTCATCAATATTGATCAAAAGTTTTAAAAAACACAAATAACTTTGTTTACACTACTTTTTGAGTTATTTTTAGAAGTCTACCGGTTTCGAAGCAACTGCTTCCTCCTCAGGACTGATTATAACTAACTTTCTATGATTGTGTGTTACTGCTGTTGCGAGGTGAGAGTAGAGGGGGTGAGAGGGGTGGTAATGGGGGTGGGGTCAATTTATCCAATGGAAACATATTTATGAGTGGACTATTTGTTAAAATTTAGTTATTTATAATATTTTTGCCTTTGTCTAATGCTTTCCTAATTTCTAAAGCTTCTAAATTATCTAATCTATGACCCTGTTTGTGAACGTGTAAAATTTGAAACCCAGTATTATTATCGAAACTATGATTATTTTCTATGATATGATCTGCAAATTCCGAAAAGTTATTATTTTTTAGGCACCGCATATGTTCTTTAATTCGCGTTTCAAAGTTTTTCCCTGTTTTACCTATGTAGAAAGCGGTACATTCGTTACATGTTAATTTATATATGCCCGATTTACTATTTTTATCAAATTTATCTTTTGAATTGACTAAATATTTGCCTATTGAATTAGGTACTTGTATAAAATGTATGTATTTATTCTTGTTACTCTTGTTCATTGACATTGAACAAGAGTAACAAGAAACTTCTATGAATTGTTGTAATTTTTGTGTTTCAGTTATCAAATGATTAATTGAGATATAGGTTTTGTTTAATTATCAATAAACTTAATGTTATTTTGAATAATTTTAGATGAAATTTCTGATTCCAACGATAATGTTTTTGTTAAATGCCAAATGAGTGCCTTTGTGGTTGGAGCCGGTGGCTTCGGCGGTCCCAGGCAGTCTGACAAAGTTGTTCAATGTATTCCTGTGCCTAAACGAAAACCAGATGGTGTTATGGAACAACAAACTTCTCAAGATCAAGCTGCTTTGTATAGGTGTGTTTTGTTTCATATAAGAATCTCAATCAAAAAGACTCTTATAATTTTAAATCGACTCTTGGTTGATTTATTAGGTTTCATAATTAATAATACGAACTACTGTAGAGTTGCTGACCACTGTCTATTTTGAGCACATATACCGTGGTGATAGATATGCCCTTCTACAACATACAGTGGAGGGAACGATAGAGGGGTATGGGGCGTAAAGGAATATTGTGACTTAAAAATCTCTGACAGTGGTTCGGGATTCCGAATGTGGCATCACTAATTAGGTTGGCGTAGGATCAGGATAAGTTTGGCGTGATGGTCGCCACCTCCATTAGGAGCTATACAAGAAGAAAAAACTACTGTAATAAATGATAGGGTATCTAAAAATTAGCTTATTAGTTTAATCTATGGAAAATAGTCATAGAAAAATGTTTTTATCATTTATTTACCACAAATTGTATAATATTTATTTACTGTTTTGTATAGTTTATTTGCAATTGAGGTTTTATTTTTATCATATGTTTTTAATTGATGATTGATGATCAAATAAATTTTATATAAGTTTCTAAAAAATAAATCAGTCATTATTGTACTATCATTTTCTAATTTTTACTTTCTTTCCTAATTTCTTGCACTATCATACATCGTCTTGTTATATATTCTTATCAAAAATCTCATTTCAACTGTATTTATATAGCTTTCATGTGTCTTTTGCCGTGTCCATACTAAATATATCTATTTTATTTGTGTAGGCTTTCCGGAGACATCAATCCTTTACATATTGACCCTAATTTGGCAACAGCTTCGGGCTACGAGCGTCCAATCCTCCACGGATTGTGCAGTCTTGGGTTCTCTGCTCGCCATGTGCTTCTACGCTACGGAGGTAACGATCCCAGCATGATGAAGGCGTTGAAGGCAAGATTTGTCAAACCTGTTTTACCAGGACAAACTTTGGCTACTTCCATGTGGCTAGAAGGAAATAGGGTTCACTTCCAGACCAAGATTAAGGAAACCGGAACCACTGTTATTGATGGTAAGTTTGTATTACCTTTTTTATTGTAAAATAACATTGAATACAGTTTTTATACATTGCCAAAATTGTTCACGGTGGATAGCGCCAAATTGTTATAAAAAATGTGAAAAAGACACCACGTTAGAACGCGCCAAATTTTAAAATGGTATACAGACGTTCCGAATAATGAAATATTGCTGAAAAGTACAAACTAAACATATTAGCTCCTGCTGGAAAGTAAAATACAAAAATAAACATTAAACGTTGCCGCTCAAAAGAATACTTCTATTAAAAAAAATTATTGGCTGTCATGTTTCTGAAAAGACAAATACATTAAAATTGTAATACTTAAATTCACCCCCAATGTTTGGCTGTCATGTGTCTGAAAAGACAAATACATAACACTTGTAATACTTAAATTCACCCCCAATGATTATATGGATCTGAAACACACTTAGTCACTACCATGCATTAATATATTATTATACACAAAATAAAAAAAACCTAGAGCCGTCCGACAGCCCGAACATGTAGTGTTACACTTTACAACTTTATAAGATAGACCGTTTGACTCAATTTACTACGTTTTACCAAGACCGGGCTCTCGAATGCGACTCGCTGGCAACTAACTGACAATTGTCTGAGCACAGCAGGGTGACCCTGCGCCAGGGAGAAGGAGGGGGGGGGGGGGTTAAACTGAAGAACCAATCTACATCGCCGGGTGAAAACCAAGATTCCAGGAATCTGCTTAATGCATTTTAACCTGATTTATTTTCGATACAATACATAAAAAAGCCTGGAGACCCGTTATAAGCCGTTCCTAGAATTACTAATATACATAATATATATTAGTCCAAAGTATAATAATGGGTAGGTATTGGGTGTCTTTGCTATCTTAATGCATGGCAATATATTGATCACAATACTTATGGAAATATCAACATCTTGGTATAATAAAATGTAAATAATAATACAAAAAATACTTTTTTTTATTGATTAATGTCACACTGCTACATGTAAATATTTTTTCCTTTTAAAAAATACACGAATATTTATTTTTCTTCAGAATGATTCTTTGCTATGTCATGGTCTTTTTACCAGTAAAATCTATAAATCTAATGTCACCATTAGAATCTTGATTAGAATACTCACTTTTTGGCATGTTACATACAATCATATAATTAAAATTAATTCTTGTTTGGTGAATGAAATTACCACATAAATCTGGTGAATGAAATGAATGGTGAATGAAATTACCACATAAATCTGACATAAATTGAAATTAATATTATAGTTGTATGTGTTTTGAAAAATAAATAGATTAGAATAATAATTTAATTTCCCTACATAAGGTGTTTAATTTATCATATGACAACCCTACACTAATTGTCAGATGTCAAGCGTTAATGTCAGATTTGCGTAAACGCTTCAATATCAGTTTTTTTCGGTTTTATCTACTCGTCTGATAATAATTATTCGTGAACTTTGTACTTTAGATTGTGTGTTAAACCTGGCATGATATGCCAATTTATTAAGTGTTGAAAACTCTCTTTTCTATATAACCTGTTTCGGGCGTGTGCAACACTACTTTAGGTATTCTTATTTCTTGTTATTTTGTGTAATTGTATGAAATTATTAGTGTAGTTTCTTTGCGGCTGTAGTCGATTTAACATTATTTAGTAATGAAGTGCCGTCTGACTTAATTTTATTTATATTTTGAGGTATTTATATATCGGTTAAATGTATGTACCTACCTATTGTGTTGGTATTTTTAACTGTAAATTCCTGAAAAGTTTTTATACTTGAATTGATTCCAATATAAGTGTCAATTTATTTTACTTACTTCAAAAGTCACAGATAAAAGTGTTACATAAATCATCTATAAAAATATATACTCTAAGTAAATGTAAGAGCTATAAATGAATTTTTCCTGTTTCTTTCACTACTACACTTGTTTATTAATGTAAAACATTATTTGGATGTATATACATAATCAACAATGTTTATGAAATAATATTTTCTATTTTTTTTATTATATTGTATTCTCTTCTTTTTTAACCAATGACAATTTCTTCCAATTTAGCAACTGATGTTTTCAGACATAAGAAATAATTTAAAAATAATTTATACATTTAAATTAATTATTCACTATCATAACCAAATCTGTTACTAGTAAATCAAAAATGAGATGTTTTTGTATTTGGTTGTTAGTGGAATTTTCATTATTCACAGTTTTTCTTTTATAATGCTTTTATTTATTTTTTATTGTAAGAAATCAGTGGAGGAATTTTTACACTCTACATAATAGTGTATATGTATCAATATTCAGTTAATATGAATGTACTTAAATACAAGTCAAATAAAATTAAGATTAGAATTAGATCCAGGGTAACTGTACTTTGCTATCTATCCTTAAACAGTAAATTATAAGTAGCTCGTTGATTTTCTTTTGTCATAGTAAAATGGTCCATTATTTATCATACTTTATATGCTTGTTATTGTTGATATTATTATTATTATAATGATTTAATTATTTTTATTATTAGTGTTGTTATAATGAAACTATATATTTTATAATTGTTTGATACAAATTTTACAAATTGTCGACCAATTAATTGAAATACAAGGTGTCTCAAAAGAAAGTTTATATTTGTATTCAGAGCGTTTTGTGGAGATGTTAGACGACTTCTTGGTGCTTGAACTGCAAAATTTTTCTGGCTATAACCAAAGAACATGGCTCCAGCAGGACGGAGCAACGTCACATACGTCCAAGTCCAATACATCTCTGCCACGAGTTCGTGAAATTTTCCCAGGCAAATTGATCTCCAGGAGAGGTGACATAAATTGGCTTCCACGCAATCCTGATTTAACCCCTGTAGACTTTTTCCTATGGAGTTATCTTAAATCAAAAGTACATACCATCACGGCATATCCCAGAAAGTGGGGTAACCAGCGAAAGGTGTGCGGGTGTGATTGCCTTATAAAAGGGAGCAGAACACATCTGTGTATACCCACACACCAGTCTCGTCTCACCTAAAAGGCACTACATTCAGAATGGGTGGTGAACCTCATTGCTAAACTATGTGAGATGTTATTGTTGCCTGTTGTATTTTCGATTACCCGGCTCTTACGGAACACTCGAAAACAATAATAGAAAAGAGTGGAAGCACTATTCTAAGCCGGTGCCTCACAGCTGAATCAAAAGTTTACGTCAATAAACCGACTTCCCTGGCGCATTTGAAAGAAAATATCCGTCACTAAATGGTAGACATCACTGAGTCCACCTACTATAATAATTAATAAACATTTTTTCGATACACGGCTTACTTTTTTTTAATCGATCCACTAAATATAAACTTAGTGTATTTCATTCTTCTGGGTTACAATCCTAAGATTAGTTCATCTCTTCACATATATCTGTATTTATTGGTATTTATACAGGAAATTTTAAGAATCAATAGTTATATAATCATTTAAAATTTACTTTTTAACTATAAATTTACAATTACGTGTTCATTTATTTTTTTAGGAGCCTATATTGACTTGCGCAGTGTTATTAAAATGCAGCCCAACAAAGTATCCGTTTCCAGCCTCAACAGCGATGCCGTCTTTACCAGGATCAGTGAAGCCATCAAGGCACAACCCGAGAAGGCCAAGGCAGTGAACGCTGTGTTCGTATACAACATTACTGTGGATGGAAAACAAGTCAAGCAGTGGAGTAAGTTTAATGATCATTTATTATGTATCACAGTCATACTTCTCAAGCAGAAAATAGTTATTTATTTAGTTTGTCAATAGACAATTCGATGGCTAACCAGACATAATATTGTATGTCCAATTTTTGAAGAAATTGAGTTATGGTACACATTTTGTAGAGCTAGACTTTATCTTTGATCTGTAAAAATATAGTATAGTGTCCATATGCAATATAGCAAAATATATAGTACATGTACATACATAACATCACGCCATGTCCCTCACGGGGTAGACAGAGAAACCGAATGCCACTTCTATCTTGACATACATTCATCACCTTATTAACATTCATACATCGTCTGTTGTTCACGCTTCTAACATTTCCGTTTTTCAAAATACCGTTCACATGGACATGCCATCCCTTCCTTGGGCGGCCCCGTCCTCTCGTTCCATTCCTGTCCGCAATGTATATTTTCTTCGTCAGGCGTTCCTCATTCATTCTCCCCATGTGGCCAAACCATCTCAATGTGTTCACTTTCATTCTATTAATAACATCTTTCTTTAACCTACATTTTTTCCTTATGTCCTCATTTCTGACCCTGTCATACATCGTTCCATTACAGACCAGTTATGAATGACCGCATCATATCAAAGGATGCAAAAGATATAATCAATTTAAAAATCAATATTACAAACAAATGTATCAGCAGTATAAACATTCATGTTGAGTTTTCTAAAAACTATTAATAATGGACTTACTATTTATGTCCAGTTAGTCATCGATTCTTAGTGAAACTCAATATTGGTATAGAATAAAATACTTGTTTTTGAATCTCAAAAAGTAGTGTTTTATTCTATATCACAATATAGTTAACTGAAAGTATACCAAAGTTATCATTTCATTATTTTAAAATGTCACGCTTGTCCATTAAAATTAAGATTACATGTATATAATTAAGGTTATACTTTTTATATTCCATAATAACTATATTTTATAAATACATAAATTTTAGATAATTTCAAGCATATTGTGGACATTGGTTATTTTAGTATGCTATTATGAAAAAAGTATATATTTCCAATACTCAATAAATAATAAATTATTCTGAATTTTTCTTATTCATTTCATATTGATGTGTTTCAAATTGAATTTAACTCAAATATATTATCATTATTATTTCAATGACATTAAATTTACCTTGTGATGACACTGACCCAACATAATAGTAATTATTCAGTAGGTACATTATTTTTCAGTAGGTATACTTTTACTTTGAATATTTTATGTGCAATGTGACATACATGTTTGTAAATTATAAACATATGTAATATATAACCATCTATAAATAATATTTTACATTTAAATGAATGTACACACTTAGAATTTATGGTTCTTTTTTACTAGGTAAATTTACCAATTGTATATTTTGTCGTATTCTATTGTTAACTCTGGGGGGCAAGTTTGGTCCAACCAGCGAAATCAAAACCCTCGTGATTACCCATATCATGGATATAATTATTATATGGAGTTCTACAATATCTTTAGATGTCATAAAACTCCATATGATAATTATATCCATGATATGGGTAATCACTAGGGTTTTGATTTCGCCGGTCGAACCAGACTTGCCCCCCTGATCTTTATGTCTAGGGGTAATTAAACTGCAACCATAAATACAGTGTATTTTTTTTTTAAATAGACAAATTACTGCTATTCATAAACCCACACAAATAAAAGAGAATTTTACATGTGTTGTTACTTGAAAAAGTCAAATAACTTACATTTATTGCCATTAGAGTAAAATAACTTTGGAAATAGAAGAAAATGCATGTCAATATTATATTAAATGCATATATCATTATACTCAAAGATGCATATTTGACAACATTAGTTTATTTTATTTTAAAGATAGTGTGGACCAAGAAAGTTTTAGTACCTCTCTTAAAAATTATTATTGTTTATAAATTAGGTAATAGTGTGGTTATTCTGTGTAAATACTATTTCTTCTGTTCCATAGTGTATTTTAGATATGATAAATCATATTATTTGTAAAAGGTTGCCATTTTATATTATAACAATGTTGCAACTTAACAATTATTTAGTTATAGGAACTAGGAACCTACACCTTTGTTTAGCTTGACCGGTTTTACTCATTTATTATTATTTTTAATTTCAATTGGCATATCTACAGACCATATACACTTATTTATCTCTCTAGACTAATATTGTTTCTGATTTTCTGTTATTTAGCTCTGGATCTCAAGTCCGGCAACGTCTAT